>CM056741.1:96919723-97503165 GCA_029851415.1 Eretmocerus hayati
TGACCCATGGAACACAGTACATGGGAGAACAAGTATGTGCAGCGACTTGTCGCATTCGTTACTTGCGTAATAACGCACACATCTTCAGTTGGGAAGACTGCAACGTAGACACAGTGAAAATATTTATAATGCTGATGGAACAATGTCGGGTGAAAAATTGCTTGAATACAAAGAGAAACTCCGTATGTTTGGCAAACCTCAAGGAACGGAACTAATTCTCATCGAGAAAATAGAGATACAGGAACTTCTGGATGGAGAAGTTGAAGAAAAATGTGAAACATTCACTAGATTCATCTATGATCATATGCTCATACATTCAAGCTCGTACCAGCGTCTAAAGAAAAGGAAAAACAGTTTCATCATTACGGAAAACAACGAGATTTTTGATATCCAAGAAATAGTTCGAGTGCAGAAATTCAACAGTCGAAAAACTAGATATATCATCTTAGGTAAAGAGGTAGAGATTTTGGACCAACAACTCTGTGAGAATCAACAGTTCAGCTCGGAACAATATTCTTACATCGTCAAGGAAACTAACAATATCAGAGCTTTCAAGCCCAAATTGATAAGATCGAAATGTGTGAGGGTTTTCATTAAAGATGGACTGAGTTGCATAATTCCACTTGTCAACAAACAGGAAACGGATTGAAAGGTAATATCGACGTATGGTCTGTAGTTGTGTTGATTTGTCGTGAAAGAGTGGAGAGAAAGGAGAAGAGGATCTCTCTCTCTCTATTCATTTATTTATTCATTTGTTTGTATTTAGATATACTTGTATGCTTTTCATTTTTATTTTGCTTTTAATATTTATATATTGTATATGTTGTTCTAAAAATCTATTCGCCATACGGTCTACCAAGACCAAGGCATAATGAACCTGTTATCAATCAATCTCTACACAGCAAGTTTCTTCGAGGAGATAGTGTGAGTGTATAGAATTTTTGTGTATTATCCGTATCGAGAAGCGAGACTGAATATCATCTATCCTCTTCAATACTATGATGTTGTTTAATTTCACAGTCTTCCGCATCAGATAACCACTGAACCTATGACGTAGCTAGGACTCATTCGTGACTCAGATGACCCGTCGCAGAGGCTGCTTAGACTCATATACAGTAGAGTCTCCATTATTTCCCAAGTTTCTCCGATCCTCCGTGCCACCCACCACAACCTCATCATTTATTGAGATATTGCGATAAAGAAATTTCCGTGGAACTAGGAGATGTTTAAGTGCTGTCCCACCTGAAGTGTTCTTGTCTGAATTATGGCCTCAAAACAAATTCTGATTCAGTAATCACCATTTCTTGCACAGGTGCGTGCTTTTATATCCCTGAAAGCATTTTCAATCGATAGCCAGTACGATTTCCTCAAAAATGACCACTTGCTGAAGTCAATTTGATAAAGAAAAACTAGAGTTATGGCTGTTCTCGAAACTTAGGAGATTCAAGGTACCAAATCCGTGAAACAGAGTTTTCCTCAAAGAATCCAAAATATGCGAATTTCGAGTAGGTCTATTTTAGAGATATGATCATGTGTCTTTGATGTATTTTTAAACGTAGAAACAGAATCCGTGCTTAGTTTTACCTCTAATTGTCAGGGTTTTTGACTAGACTCAAAACACCGACAAAATAAAAAACGGTCATTCTCAGTCACTTTTATGTTCTTCAAGTGGATGATATGCGAATGAATGGGCTATCTCTGGTTCTAGTGTATCAAATTGAGTGGTTCAGGTAGTCATTTTGAAGAAAATTGCACCCGCTATCAATTGAAAACACTATTGAGGACGTAGAAGGGAATGCTTGTGAGGGAAATGCGAATCATTGATTCAAATTTGAGGTGGGACAGTACTCAAACTTTATCCAGGTCCCCGAAAATTTTTCCCTCGCGGTATCTCACTAAATGATTAGGTTGTAAGGGGTGGCATAGGTGATCGAGAGAACTTGGGAAATAACAGACACCTTAATATACAGTTATTGCGGTTCAACTGATCCTGGATAAACACATAATATCGACGTACCAACACAGACTAGTACTTTTCATTCTGCGATCTCACGATACCCATCAGATATGGAGACAAGCTATGAGAGCAGCATTCTATAAATCACTGGCGTTGTAATTTTCGTCAAATATGCCACGAATTTCCACCAATTCGGTTGTGAGTTCGATAGCACGGAGTCTTTCATCAAATTCCCCCGATCGACTACCTAGACAAAGAGATTCATTGAGGTGTGCTGGATTGGATCCACTCTCTGCCTAAGTTTTGTTTGAACTGGTAGGATCCATATGGAAGTGCGTGATTGGTGGATGATGGATGAGAATCTCCCAATGGATAATGAATGTCATAAAAAATCCAGATGGACCCCATATTGTCTTTATTCTATGATATTTTCAATGTCTCCGTTATTTCTCCATGATCTTCGTGTGTACAGCTCACATCCTTGAGAAGGGCATCGCGATGCCTTCTTGCATCACAGCTCTTCCTCGAAGTTCTTGTATTATACACTTACTCACCATAGAGCAATTCTTGTAAAAACATCAGGCAACTAATCTGATCATCCATCGGGTTCTACAAGAAACTTGGATTATTATACATATTTTCTTATTAATTCTTCTATTCATCCATGGGGCCGAGACCCTTTCACGAAATAATGATTGATTGATGATATTAAATGAAAGCTAAGAAACATGATAGCATCAGGATATATATATATATATATATATCATATATTTAGAATAGACATGAGTCATGGCGATTGGTCACAAAGTAGTTCCATTAAGGAGGCAGAGAGGATATTTATCTGATATAAAATGTTGATTGAATTGAAATATTTATACAATATTTAATGTAACTATGATCATATCCCTCATGAGCTCTTATGATTTATATCTTTATTTCTTCATATCTTGTATTGTACGTATCATATTCCATATTTTTTCGCATCAGTTTACTCACAGATGTTATACATCTCTCACGGTGTGCCTGAACGAATTTTTTTTCAAAGTGAAAACTCCCTCTGAGATTATTTTGGTTCCTGATTCTCCATATTTGGGGCATCATTTTCCGACAAAAATTGAAATCGCGGGCTGAGCCCTTTTGAAGGAATATCGTTTGTGATAATAATTCTGACTTATTCTGACATTTGGCATTTGGGGTTTCTTGTAAAGGATTAAATGGGATAAATAATTCCCTGACTCGCGGAGAGCGTTTGTGTGTGAGCGTGTGCACGTACGAGCTGCTTTGTTATGTATACGCGATTGTACATAAAAAGTCGGCGAGGTCGCGTTGCTATCAAAACAACACGGCTTGCTCAAACTTTCCATCTTGATTGTCCCAGGAGACATACCTTAAATGAGACATCAAGAGATTGGTTTTTTGCATTTTTTGAGGGTTATCAGTGTACATGCCCAATCTCAACAAGCCTCAGAAGGATCAAAAGTGGTCACATCTTCTGGAAACTAGTGTTAGAAAGTGAAGAAACTTGATTTTGGGCTCATATCCAACGAGGGATGAGCCATATCACTTGGGCGTCCCTAGACTGGGTCCAAAAAATGTTCCAAACGACATTCCTTCAAAAGGGCTCAGCCCGCGATTTCAATTTTCGTGGGAAAACGATGCCTCAAATATGTAGAATCAGAAATCAAAATAATCTCAGAGGGAGTTTCTACTTTGAAAAAAAATTCGTTCAGGCACATCGTGCTCTGCAGAGAACTCCAATGGTTTTTATTGTATTTCAAATTGGCTGAATATATTGCAATTGAGATTGGAACTGGAACTCTAAAATCTTTTGACTTATAAGACTTATTCAATGAAACGTAGTCAACAGGAAAGACTTGAGCCACTATGGGAATCCATTTGCAAGAAAGCAGCATCTATTCAGAATATAACGGTCATTCAGCGAACTCAGTAGTAGATGTATCTGAAAGAGAGTGATGAAAGTTCGGAGAGGATACAGATGTTTTCTGGTAAGCTCATTGATATTCCAAGATATGAGACATGCGATCGCGTATGTAATCGTGCATGCAATCGTGTATGCAATCGTGCTCATAATTGTATCTAACAATCCTCCTGTACTCAAAATCATGCTAATTATTTTACTTAATCGCATGCAAGATATCATCAAATATAATCGTGGATAATGCGATACAATCCTTCATTATATTATATGAGTGCCCTCAAATCAGAAAATACTTTCAGAGTTATTTTTATATTGGGTTTGTAGACTTCATAGAATATCAAAGATTGTCAAACAGCATGATTACTAGAGTCACTGAAATATGTTGGAAATCATCATCATTATATCGTGTGGATCCTATAGCTGGGGAGCCCAATAGTTTGATGAGCAAGGCACAAACCTGCATAAAACACTGGAAAACGAATCGCTTGGTTGAGGACTAGGTGTATATCAGGGATCCTTTCGTGTTGCTTGTAGATGATTTTACAGATTCCTGGTGATTTTGATCACGCTCGAGTCACCCACAAATGAGATATTGAGATCAGCTAGACTCTTTATCCAAAGTGGCAAGCCCCACACATACCCACAAGGGGGGGGGGGAGCATTGTCAGTGAATTACGAATTCGTCTAGAACTATAGAAATCACCACTATTTGGAACAAGGCGATGAGAATCCGAGCTGCAAGATCTAACGCTCAAGCGATCCAGAGCTACGGCACGGCGTATGGTAGGCACTCAAAGCGAACCCGCTATCAAAAGGCGAGGTGGCGCTTTGCTGGTGAGTATACAAGAAAAACTTGCAGCTCTGTCGTAGCCTCATACTAACCAAGTTGGGGTATCCTAAATTCTCGCTCTTGCTCGATTTTGGATTATTGATCATTTTTGTGGGCACGAGCCACGATGCGCACCAATCAACGTAAGCTTGACAATAATTCTAATCAAATACTGGCTTGTTCCGCCGATATAATATCTAACAGCTTTGTTTTTTCACCTCCAAGATTCACACCCTCCCCAATAAACCGTCATGGATTTTCAGCCACTTTCGATATTCGACCCATCGCGAAATCGGCAGTGTGTTGGTGTGGCGCGAATCAGCCTTGTGTGCGTGAATGCAAACGCAAAGCAAATTAGATACGAGATAGGAAGACTCAGTAGCAGACGATATCTTACTTTACCATACAGATTCTGTATCTGATGAGCGTTTACATGTTAATATTATTCAACACGATTATGGCAAAGATTGAATACTAATTGATGCCAATTGTTATTGTTGGTCAACTAGTAAATAAGCCACCTCATGTGTGTTCCCTTGTTTGGAGTGATTTGAAAATAATGGATCAAAGGCCAAAATGCGTGTGTCATTCCCTCTGTTGCGCAGTGTCAAGATGAATCAACGAATATATCTGAAGAATTGAGGATTCAATCTCAAGGGAGTATGGGACTAGAATCAATCAACGTTTTAGTAATGTTTCGTGATTCAGTTTCCTCAATACTTGGGACAGACCCAACTTCAAAACTGTACATTATGCACTCAAAAGAAATGTTATTAATCCGTATACATGAACACGTTGTAGCGGGTGATATTCTCTCGAAATTCCCCCTCACTTAACACTTATCTCTCGGGGGCATACTTCGATGCATGATCACATGCACCACTCCGCAGGTTAGTGACCCCTGGATAAAATAGCTTGGAAAAATATAATGGCTACGACCAAGTATCTCTTGATACTATTTTGGGGATCTTCACCCGGAACATCTGACGAGGAACACCCAGGGGTCGTAGTACACGGATTTGGCTGAAAGTCTGGAGATAGTCTCCGTATACCGCCTAAAGATGAAACCCAGAGCCGCACTTGCAAATGCCCAACCGTTTTCGAGTTGTGGCTCGTAACCTTAGCATTACGAGTATATCTATAAATATCTTTTCTGAATATGAGCCTATATGGGCAATGCGAATGTCATAGGCTATAGCTAGAAAACAGTTGGGCTCTTGCAAGTGTAGCTGTGAGATTCACTTTTTGGTGGTGGAAGGAAACCATCCCCAGAGTTTCAGACGAATCCGGGGCCCACAACCCCCGAGTGCTACTTGTGAGTTCTGAAAGAGCTGGTCGTCTTGAAATTATCCGACATATTTTGATTGCTCTTCCGGAGATACCTGGGGGAATACATTCAAATACGACTCCTTGTAGGGGTAGTTTCTGTGGCCATGCATGCATGAAATCCTTCATGCAGTAGTGCAGTCTTTCGTCGAAACTCAAAAATGTCTGTCCCGATTAGCTATACGATATAAAACGCATCAGTGTGGAATCTCAGGTATGATCGCATGCATAAAATCCTGCAGGAAGCAGGCATGGGAACGTGCACGACGCCCTGCAGAAAATCTTACATGCCTTCATACAAGACTCTTTGATAAGCGTATTTCCAATGAAAAGCATGGGGATTCAAAGTGAAACCTCGAAATTCTTCCATATTCAATGGAGAGATCGATTTATCACATGGCATCAATAAGCCCCGACTCCTGCTATGTCGAAAGAGCCGATTGAGCTAGAGAGTGATGTGATTCGCAAGACTCAATTTTGATTTACTGGAGCGTCAAATGCATACACGGGAATATCAATACATGTACAAATGCATGCATATATTGTTGCGCATGATTTCCTCTCGAATTCCCCCTCCCCTGGCACTCATCTGTCGGGTGCATATTTTGATGCATAATCACATGCACAACTCCACAGGTAAGTAGCCACTGGATAATATAGTTTAAGACGATATCATGTCCACGACCGAGTATTTTTTAATATTATTTTGGGCAACTCCACACGGAACATCTAAGTTCTTCGGGCGTTGGTTGTTATAAGATGATTCCGACATATTTCGATTGCTCAATCAAAGATAGCTGAGAGAATACATCCATATACGACCCCTCGTAGGGATCATCCATCGTATCCATCCCCTGCATGTTCTTATGCACTAATTTTTGTCGCCAATCATGCATGATATCTCCCATGCAGTAGTGCAGTATTTCGTCAAAACTCCAAAATGTCTGTCTCAATTAGTTATAAGATGAGAGGCTGATCATAGGGTAGAATTCCAGGTATGATTGCATGCATACACACCTGCAAGAAGCAGACATGGGAACGTGCACGACGTCCTGCAGAAATTCTAACATGCCTTTATACAAGACTCTTTGATAAGCGTATGTTCAATGAATAGCATGGCGATTCCAAGTGAAGCCTCGAAATTCTTCCATATTCAATGGAGAGATCGATTCATCACATGGCATCAATAAGCCCCGATTCCTGCTTTCTCGAAAGATCCGATTGAGCCAGAGAGTGATAAAAAAAGAACAACAATGTCATCGTGATTCGCAAGACTCAATTTTGATTTACTAGGGCGTCAAATGCATACACGGAAATATCAATACATGCACGAATGCATGCATATATTGTTGCGGATGATTTCTTCTCGCATTCCCCTCCACCTGACACTCATCTCTCGGGTGCATATTTCGATGCATAATCACATGCACAACTCCACAGGTGAGTAGCCACTGGATAATATAGTTTGGAACCACATCATGTCCACGACCGAGTATTTTTTGATATCATTTCGGGGATCTCCACACGGAACATCTAAGTTCTTGGGGCGTTGGACGTCTTAAGATGATTTTGACATATTTTGATTGCTTACTCAAAGATAGTTGAGGGAATACATCCATCCCCTATGAACTGATGATTCTCTGATCAATTCAATCAATTGTATCTTCAATTCAATGCAGCTCCAAATGCATCCACTGTGACGTGGCAAATGATTTTACCTATCACACTTATTAATTTAATCAGGACTCTCGGCCTACAATCGCAGATCTCGCGCAATAATCGGCGAACGCAACTTTGAAATTGCTCTGGAACACAGCTTCTCTCCAAGTCTCGTTCACTTACCGTATATTCACCTAAAATTCGGAAGAGAAGGGGGGAGGGGGGAACGCTCACACTCGAAATAATAATCGCAATTTATAATGAAATAATCTCGGCACTATATTCTGTACACGCTGCTTCTACGCGGTCGATACAAAAATCTACATATCAAATTCTTCGCGACAACATACTCGCAAAATGACTCTAAAATTCGCTAAAGATTCATAATTAGGGAATATCAAATTGTCCTCAAAATGTCTCTCAAAATTTCCTGAAAAATACACGAAAATTCACTTCACTAATTCGGCACACTGTCTCGGCAAACTCTGACAAAACTTGGACTCCGAAATTGAGAGAGAGCACGCTGCTCCGAAACTCACTCACAATGGCTGCTCCGCGGCAATCTCCACGCCACGCTCGCGACGCGAGGCAAAATGTCTAATTGCCCTCGCGCGAATTTCACACACCTAATTTGGGTGATCACGACACGCCCGCGACTGCTGGGGTGTGCTGGAGTCTCGGCAGATTGTCAGGTTGCACTCCAGCACCGTCAGCCTCCCCAGGAGTCTGGTTCGGCAAAGACCGACGATGGCAAATACGCGCGCACGAGGCTCTCGAGGGACGCGCGAGAAAGTTCACCAATCGTTAATAGAAAAATCAAGACCACTCACCGCTATGATGCGACATCCTGGCAAATTCTGGCAGTGAATCCTTGACTTCCTTCCAGTAATCTTAATATTCAACTCTTGTCGTCGAGTGAGCAACCCTGGACTCCTGGGGGGCTCACGGCAAATTTTTGGAGCACGAGACAAAGACGCAAGAACGTGTGATCACTCTCGAGGCAATCCAACAAGTGTCACAATGGCCGGCTTCCTGCCGGCAAAAACTCTTCTTCTTCCTCAATGAATGAAGCTCTCTGATTGGTCGGCAGCAATAATTTTGATTGGCTCTCAAAATCCGCGAAACGCCAACATCGCCCTCTGGTGGCTGGGGCGCGGCAAATTATGAACTATGCGTTCGAGCGCAAGGCAGCAGATCGTCAGCAAGATACAAAATTCACGGCAGAAATCTGCTTGATTGTGGGTACGGCACTGTTTTCTTGCCTCCACCAGTTGCCTATTCCCTCTCACTCGCACCCACGGCAAGCATATGTGAGCGTGGAGGCTCTGCGCAACTCGCTATTGCCTCCACTCTTCGTACTTTCACGGTATGCAATCAGGCACACGAGTATATATATATACCTATAAATACTCGTCACGGCAACGCTATACCTATATACGCTATACCTATATGGGCAGTCATCACGGCAATAATATTCACTCGCAGTCTGCCTAGGCAATCTCCTACATGTCCACACACATACATAATGGCCTGTGTGTGTCGTCTGCATACCATTTTCCACCCAGCGGTGGATGTCCGGGTATCATCAGAGCCCCCCGGTCGGCAAAATGCGGTATAACCTACCCTGAGGTAGGTATACTCGTTGGCAGCGCCCTCGCGCCGGCAGCAGCAGCACGGCAGTGTGTCGTCTGCGCGAGCCCGCGTGCACGTCGTCATCATCGTCGTCGTTGTTCTCGGGGTCACCCGGGTTTCTCGGTATCGTCGTGCGTGCTCGTCCGGGTGTGGGTAACACCCCTAGGTGTGTGCGCGATCGTGCGGGTGTCGGCAGTGAGCTGGTGCATCTCGGGTGCATGCAACAAGTGTTGCATGCACCAATAACCTCACATCAGCTGTGCCACGCAGCATAAGGGGCTATTTGTGTATAGGGCAACTGCCCGGATGGCAAATAGCCCTGTGGTGACATCCCCGGGCGCACGGCATCGTTGGCAGGGCTCCTGCATCATCTGGTCTTCATCGTCTCCGCGGCATCATCCTGGCACACCCGGGTCGGCAACTGTGTTGTGGCTTTGCGGAGCATGCGAGTGTGAAGGGTACCTCGGGATGGGGCACTTAGGATCGCGTGCATAGCTGTTGGGGGTGGGCTTTGGATGCAATACGGGGTCCGCGGGCACCGGCTGTTACCATTTCCCACCCCAAACACAGCATTTCAGTGCAAAAGTGCAGAATTCCGCGTGTTAATTTTACCGTCACACCACAAAAACATGAATACATGCACGTATGCATGCATAAATTGTTGCAGATCATTCCCACTCAAATTCTCCCTCACTCGACACGTATCTCTTGAACGCATATTTCGATGCATAATGACATGCACAACTCCATGCAGAATGCAGACACGAAACTCGAGTTGACTCAAATTTGTCCCGCGAAAACAGTGCATGAGCATATGCAACAAATCTTACAGGATGCCATGCATAGAACTCATGAAAGACAAGAAAAATTACATGCAGAAGTCCATGCACAAATGCTTACATGTTTACTTACATGTACACTTACTCATTTCTTCCGTAAGGGATCGGCTGCATTCATTAACTATACCAGCAACATGCTCACCAAAAGTAAAATTTTCTTCAAAAACAACGCCAAGGTCTTTTATAGCATTTACACGAGACAACGTTTGACCACCAATTTGATAATCAAACTTGATAAGCTCACGATTCTTAATAAAAGACATAATGTGGCATTTGGATACATTTAAGTTGAGCATATTTGTAATGGACCACAAGACAAGGGCATCAAGATCCTTCTGCACCTTCAGTGCATCACGAACCGAATTAATTTTAAAGTATATTTTTACGTCATCTGCATATATCAAAACCTGGCAGTGATCAAAAATAGATGGTAGATCATTGATAGAAATGATGAACAATATCGGTCCTAGGTGTGAACCTCGCGGGACCCCTGACTTACAGAAGAACCATTCAGAGCACGATTCACTGATCCTAACTGATTGTTTGCGATCCGATAGATATGAGGAAATCCACTCGATTAAGCCATGATTTATCCCGTAGTCGTATAACTTATTAATTAGAATTCCATGATCAACTGAATCGAAGGCTTTTGAAAAATCAGTATATATAGAGTCAATCTGCGAGTGTTCCTCAAGTGCATTGGAAATAAAATCAGAATGGATGAGTAAATTCGAGACTACAGATCTTCCCTTTATAAAACCATGTTGTTCCTGTGCAACAAATTGACAAAAAATATCGTACACTTTTTCTGACATAATGGCATCAAATATCTTTGCAATAGTACTAGAGATAGATACTGGACGGTAATTGAGCACTTGAGATTTATCACCAGATTTCAAGATTGGCATAATATAAGACAGTTTCCACTTTCTGGGGAAATGTCGACATTGTAACGATAGATTGTATAGCTGAGTTAACGGATTTGCCAAGATATGTGCGAGTTTCTTTACAAAGACGGATGGAATACCATCTGGGCCAGGAGAGTTAAATTCCTTCAGCGAATTTATCACTTTGCGAACCTCAGCTTCACTAATTCTAAAGTTGATGTCATAAAATGATTCATCTAAAGCTGTACGTAAATTCATGGGACTAGAGTTAGAATAGAAAGATCCAAAATACGCAGCAAACAAGTTCGCTGATCCCAAACCATTGGTTGAAGATTTATTCTGAAACTTCGCATCATCTGGTATACTACTACTATTTTGTAGATTACGTACATGCCCCCAGAAAGCTTTGACGTTCTTGAATATATTATTCTCAACATTCTCAATATATTTTGAATATAAATCTTTGGACTTCCTAATGCATTGTGCCCTCAGTTTTTTAAATTTGATGCAGTCATCTAATGAGTTGGTCTCGAGGCTAATAGAATGCGCTATAGATTTTTCCTCAATCAAGTTTATAAGTTCATGATCGAACCATGCAGGCCAATTGTTGACAGAAGAACTGCCAGTTGGAACATGTTCATCAATGCAGTTTTCCAATACTTCATAGAAAGATGAAATAGCTACTTCGGGATTTGCGCCGGACACAACTAAGTCCCAATCAACCTGTTCAAGCACAGTTGAAATTCTAGAATAAACAGCTTTGAAAAATTTTTTATCAATGAACTTAGAACATGAAGAAGGGGCATGATTAGAGTTTAGCGTTAGTGAAAACATAGCTGGAATATGATGTTGATCTGTCGCAATCAGAGTATCAAAAACATTAACATTGCTCACACAATTTCTAGATGCAAATAATAGATCAAGACTGTAATTCTTACTGTGATGGATGGGAAATATTTCGGTTAGATCTAAAAATGTAAAACAAGAACAAACTGCTACTGCTGCTGAGCGAAGGGCTGTTGACAACGATCCATTGGATTGTACATCCAGGACACCGCCAGTCATCCAAGACACATTTGGCAAATTGTAGTCACCAAGCAGAACCAGTTTATGCTCACTAAATTCATTCACAATGCTTGAGACAGCTTCTAGATGACGTTGGTATTTCAAAATTTCAGATTGAGGAGGAATGTATGTGCTGCTCAAAATGTATTTCTGTCCACAGAGAGAAAACTCAACAAACAAATGTTCAACATCTAAGATGCTTGAGTCAATTACATTGGCCACAAACTTCTCACTGATGGCAATTAGAACACCTCCACCATAGGAGCATTGGCTGTTCAAATTATTTCTGTCCTGTCTAAATACTTTATACCCCACAAGACCAAGCTCAGCAGTAGTGATATCTGCTGAGAGCCAAGTTTCAGTAGAAACATATACATCAGGCTTAGGGGTTAAAGTATGCCAAGAATTCCTGAGTTTGTTCAATTTGCCCTTCATTCCATGTATGTTCTGATAATATATGTAGAACTCACTTAACCTTGATTTGCTGGCTCTGTTTCTTGGGAGTTTTTTGATGGATTCTTAGGGGCAGCCACAAGTCTAGGAATCCTGTTCACATACTTGATGGTTCTTGGATCATCAGGATAAAGTTCATTATGTTGTATTAGCTGAGCTCTTAAATTGTTCAGATGTTGACGCTGATTCAAAGTTTGGTCAGAAGAGATATTAATCTGAGGACCAGCCTTATTCCTGTTTTTGAGAACACACAGGGCATCACTAAAGCTGCTAAAAGTAACAAGAATAGGCCTAGACTTGTCAGCAGAGAATTTACCAATACGCTTGCAAGTGAAAACAGGATTCTTCAGTTCCTTAATTTTAGACAAAACATTAGACACACTATTGAAACAATTTTCATTCAGAGGTTCCTTGACATTGTACATGATAACGTTGTTCTGTCGTCTGGCTCTGTCATTAACCTCAGCACAAATAGCTTCAGTGTCTAGAGTTGCAACCTTGTTCTTGATTGCATCTACTGCATCATGAATTTCCATTATATCTGATTTACACTGTTCAAGGCCATCATTTGTTGCCTGATTATCAGACCCAAGTCTATCCACTTTAGCTTCAATTGTTGATATCTTGTTGTCTTGTTCCATCAGTTTAGACTCAATGTTAGCCATGGAATTCTTGATATCACTGAGTTGAGTCTTAAGAGTCTTCTCGACATCAGATTTGATAGACTTTTCCATGGTCTTAAGTTGTTTCATAATAGCATTGAATTCAAAATTTTTGCTGGTGTTGTCAGATGGTGAGAGAGAATCTCCAGCTGGAGATGCAGATCTAGATGATGATTTGCCACAGCATTTCTTGAATGAGCCATTATCAGTTCTGCCAGCTCTATCAGTGGCTGAGCAGCTATCATGATATTTACTATTACAACTAGGGCATCTGACAGCTTTGTCAGAATACACAACAGCTTTACCACAATAGGGGCAAACACCAGACATCTTCAAAGTTAGGTTAAGTCTGCAAATCCACGGATTAATCCAAGTACACACAAGCCTAGTTTATTGCTACTTTTGAGGAAAATATACTTGGTTTAGGCACTCACTAGTTATTTTCAAAACAAGATCAATTAAACAATGTAAGAACAAGTAAATAACAGGGAGCGCGAACGTAAACAAACCAGCCAAACCCTTGAGTTTTACTTGCAAGATCCCATTCTGCTCCCATGCAAGATTCCCTATTCATCATACTCTACCTCAGCAACATCAAGGTTATATTTGGTCTCATCTATCTGCCGCCAGTTTCATCTTTATGCCCTGGCCAACTCTTTGAAGAAATATAAAACTTTTCCAGTTCAATCAACAGGCTTTGTGATGTGCATAATGATGCAAGTGTTTTCATGTGTGGTGACTTTGATCTTCCAAATTCTACTTGGACACTAAGAGATGGTGTTTTATCAGTAACCTCATGTAATCCCAATAGGTTGGTGAGAGAATCAACCAATTATATTGTGGAACTTGCGAATTCACTCAATATGAACCAAATCATTCATACGCCAAACTCAAAAGGTGTCTTTCTAGACCTAGCTTTCACAGATATTGATTGTATCACCACAGATGTTTGTTCTGACCCATTATCTCCCTTAGATATACACCATGATGCTCATGAGTTTCATATCAATCTTGATGTTTCCCAGACCATGGAGACAAATGTAGAGTACCTAGATTTCAGAAATGCTGATTATTCAGTTATTAACAATGAGTTAAGTTGTATCGATTCGGATTTTCTGTCAAATGACTCTGTTGACACAAATGAGTCAGCTCACCAATTTTATGAAATATTGAACAACATCATTTCGAATAATGTTATGAAGAAGAAAAGATTGACTGGTTGTTTCCCTGTCATTTGGAAATCAAGTTTTATAGTTCCAATATATAAAGAAGAAGAGAAATCAAAAATAACTAATTCCAGGCCCGTGGCTAAATTTAGTTCTATCGCGAAAACGTTTGATGCGCTAGTAGAGATACATCTGTCAGCTTTTCTTAGACGTTTCATATCAGACCGACAATTCGGTTTCATGCCGAAACGCTCCACAGAATGTAATTCAGTCTTGTAGTCTTGTACAGCGAAGATATCCTACAAGCTCTCAACGCAAAAATCCAAGTCGATTCAATCTATGGTGATTTAAGACAGGCTTTCAACTGTGTTAACCATGATATCCTAATTTTAAAATTGAATGACTACGGAATCACTGGAAATTTGCTATGTTGGATTAGATCTTATCTTTGCGATAGACGACTGAGAGTTAAAATAAATGGGACGGAATCAGATGAATTCGTAGCAACATCAAGGGTTCCACAGGGTTCCCATTGCGGACCCCTTATATTCAATGTATCTTTCAATGACATCGTATTGGTGGTTCAATTTTCACAGAAAGTGTCTTTCCCAAACCCGAGCTTAGGCTCGATATTTTTTTACTTGATTGAAATATACAGCAGTCCAAGTATCAGACTATGCACAGGTGGATTTAGGATGAGAAATTCCAGCATGTTCATATTCATTGATATTCAAATCAAAGTTATATTAGTCGAGAAAAGCTGATTAATCGTCATGCTATCGAATACTGACTCGCAATAACAACAAGTTCAACAGCTGTTGAAGGGGGTTTGACCCATGAATATTTTCTTTTTCAGTTGAACTCAGGACGTCCTTTTTCCGCTTAGCTGAGGTGGTCCTGAGGCGGGAGGCAGCTCGGCATGTGTCCTCGAATGTTAACCAAAACATTCTGCTTTCCTTCGAGGTGACAAGCACCGAAGCGCGAGCCTTGCTGTCTTCGAGACCTGTCTCCAATCTATGATTTCTAGCTCATAGATCTCACCCTCAAGAGCAATATTGTCTTCGGTTTTTTCTGGTCTACTCATCTGTCAGAAAGCTGATAGAAGTTGTAACCTCGTTTGCAGAGAGCATAAGATGATTGACAAGATTAAATGGAAATCTTTGAGTCCATCACATACCGACATAGTTGAAATTTCGTCAGCGCTTACCGACATTTGAATTTCCACAAAAACCCGACCATTTTGTCGATTGAGAG
Organism: Eretmocerus hayati; assembly: GCA_029851415.1. NCBI lineage: Eukaryota > Metazoa > Arthropoda > Insecta > Hymenoptera > Aphelinidae > Eretmocerus > Eretmocerus hayati. The sequence goes on from CM056741.1 coordinate 96,935,392, forward strand.
ATTACTTCTATTTTTTTCCTTCCAAAAGGTTCAAAAGAGTCGCATAATATAGAAGTGAAATTCATTTCCGGTCCTGAATCTAGTAAGCTGCACCGAGAAAAATTAGAAAACAACTATGACTGATTATCCAATTTTTTGAGGACATTGTAAATTCTCAATCTCATTTGTAATACTGGAAGCAGTTCTTCCTGTCTTGGCATCGTACTGATCCCTAAACAAAAACTGTCAATTCATGAAATTGTTTCCGAGTTCACGAGAATTGTTGAGAATACACGATTCTCTCGGAGCGATAGGAAAAATTCTTCTTGCCAGACGTATAAAATGCGTTTTACAATATTGTATTGAGACGTCTATAAGACGCATAACCCTATACCCCCATTCTTTGGAGAAATAACAATTTTACGTGTATTATACGTATTATAGACCTGTTCCCTCAACGCATATTAGTTGGACATTTATCCCCAAAATATACGTCCACGAAATACGTTGTTCATACGGATTCAATACTCCTTTTCAAGACGTATATCAGATGGAGCTGTTATACGTCTTAATACGTATATAACACCTTGGAATGTTGCCTGGGTTCGCATTTAAACCAATGTAATTTCAGCCTAAATCCAGCCTTCGAGAATCATCTCTTACGGCAAACCCTCTAACCCTGGTCCACTCACTCATTCTTCAACGCATTTCAACTCATTTTGTAGGAAAATAAGCTGAGGTACGTGGAATTTCGAATCACCAGAGCTGATGTATGCCATTTTCGAGGAGTATAAATTTCATTTTTTGAAAGCCTACTATCCCTTTTCTATGACAAATCAAGGCTTCTCCAGCCTCTTACTCCAACACATCTTATAATTTTCCAACGTACCCCAGCTCATTTCAAAACTAATTACAAAATCTTAACAATAAATTGTGATGCGTTGAGTTTGAATGAGTTAGGAGCCAAATTTTCCATGTGGATGGAGCATGAATCTCGTTTTCCAGAGACAGGTTCAAGCCTCCTCGAGTTCGCAACTCCGGTGTAGATTTCCGAGCCTAATTTTCCAATCATCTTGTCTTGTTTCCTAGTTATCTGTGATTCAGTAGAAGGTGATTCAAACCGAACGAAAAAATATGGATATACAATCTGTTACAGGAGGTGTGTATATAATGTAACCGGGGGTAGCAAAAAAATTGTAAATTTTATTCGTGCATTTCCAATTTTTTGTAAACCCTCGTGGTTTCTGTAACTCTTACGCAAAGTATGGCATTTTAGTGTAACGCTAGACGTGTAATGATTAGTCATCTTCTGCTGTACAATTTCGCGTATGCGAGGCTGGACCTTGCGCGCGCAAAAATAAATTGTACAGCAGAGGATGACTAATCATAACACGTCTAGCGTGACACTAAAACGCCATACTTTGCGTAAGGGTTACAAGAACCACGAGGAATCACAAAAAATTTGAAATGCACGAGTGAAATTTACAATTTTTGCTACCCCCCGGTTATATTATGTACAAGCCTTCTGTAACAGATTGTATATGCACTAGAATTCTAGTGCATATACAATCTGTTACAGAAGGTGTGCGCGTGATCAGCTGAGAGTCATATCTTGACCCGAAGTTCAGAGACGTGTGACCTCAAAATGACCTTTGAAGGTCATCTACGCAATTGGTGGAGAGTGATACCTGGCTAAAGTGGTAAAAAGTCGGTAGTCCGCGAGGACGCGATGACAAGGCGTATCCTTGTCCTTAGGCTAGGAGCCAGTGGAGGGTGTGAGTCGAAAGACGGTACTTCCACTGAAATCAACAAAGCAAAGTCAATCTTTCTACCATGCCGTTGCTTCTAGGGTAATACGGACTGGATGTTACAGGATCAAAATTCCAAGCTTTACTGAATTGTCTAAAAAGCTGGCTTTCAAACTGTGGACCATCATCTGAATCTACTTTTTTAGGGACTCCGAATCTTGAAAAGTAGGATTTTAAGTCCACTATCACAGATTCAGTGCTTTCATCTTTCAATAGACCCACTTCCACATATTTAGAATAGTAATCTATGACAAGAATATGTGCTAACCGATTGATATAGAATATGTCCACTCCTACTTCTTCCCAGCAGTTGTAAGGTATTTCATGCGGGATCAGACTTCCTTTAGTGTTGTTTCTTCGAAATTTTCGACAAGCTTCACATTTTGCTATCATGTCTTCAATCTCCCTAGTTATGCCTGGCCAAAACATAATTTCTCTTGCTCTGTATTTGGTTGCCTCTATGCCCATGTGATTATAGTGCAGTATTGTTGATACGTCTTTCCTCAAACTATTTGGAACAACGATTCTCTCATCTTTATATAGTAAGCCTTCATGCTCAAAAATACTACTTTCATAAGTATGAAATGCTTTACAATTATCAGGTACGTCTTTGCTTTCTGCCGGCCAACCTTCTTTTATCAATTCTAGCACCGTTTGCGATTGCTCATCTGAGCCTGTTTCTTTTATATATATATATATCTTTCATCTCGTCATCCATATGCTCTGAAAGCTTTACATTTGAAATATGCATGTCTACATCTCCCAGTTCTTCGGATTCATATAAATGTGCTCTTGATAGGGCATGTGCTATACATAACTCTTTGCCTGGTTTATACGTAACCATCAATCCATATGGTTGCAGTCTCATACGCGTTTTCTGTAATCTTAACGGTATATCTGACAAGCTTTTGCCAAAAATGGGAATCAGAGGTTTATGATCGCTTTCAACTATAGTTGTGCCACCTACCATATACTGGTGGAATCTTTCACAAGCAAAAATTATTGCACATAACCCTTTTTCTATTTGAACCCGATTCTTTTGATTTGGTGTGAACGCTTTTGAAGCGTATGCTATTGGAAGATCGTTCTGCATTAGCACCGCAGCCACTCCGGTGCTGCTGGCATCAACACTTAATTAACAGTCTAATTTGGCATCATAATATTGTAGGACCGGTGCTTTGGTAAGATATTCTTTAATTTTAGTGAAAATGTCTTCATGTACTTTTGTCAATTCAAATGTTGCATCCTTTTTTATCAACTCTCTTAAAGGAGCTGTCAGTACTGACTCATTTGGTACGAATTTGGGAATATACGTCAACATACCAAGCAATCTCTCGACGTCATTTGCATTTCTAGGCTGCTTCATCATTTTTATGGCCTCTACTTTTTGACCGTCAACCTTCAAGCCGTCTCGTGTAGAGATATGACCTAGAAACTTTATTGATGAGCTACCGAATTCACACTTCTTCAAATTGAATTTGACATTTGCTTTTTCAGCGGCTTGGAAGACTTGTTCTAAGACCGATGAAAGCTCTTCTTCGGTATCTGCATAAATCATTATATCATCCCTGAAGATTTTCAACTTTCGATATGATCAAATATATCATGGTAGCATTCGTCAAATACGTCTGAGGCTACTGTGATTCCCGGAGGGAGTCTCAACCATCTAAATTTTCTAAACGGGGTCCCGAAAGTTGTAAATTTTGAACTTCTTTCTATTAGAGTTACTCGTAAAAATGCATTCGACGCATCAATTCGGCAAAAAAATTTTGCGCCTTTCATTTCTGTAGCTAATTCTTCTTCTCTCCTTCTTCTTCTCTGCGTTAGTGGCCTCGGACCTCAGTCCACTCCGCCATTTTACCTAGTTTGAATAGCTAATTCTTCGAATGTTGGACATTGCCTTGGATGCCGTATTAACGATATATTCAAATAGTACGGATCCAGGACGATCCTCAAAGATCCGTCCGGCTTCCCTACTGTCAAGACTCTATGGACAAATTCTGTAGGTCCGTTCTCTCTAATAATCACTTCATTTTTCTCCATGGAGGTTAGTTCTTGCTTGAATTTCTCTAGTAGTTTAAACGGAATTCTATTTCCATTGCAAATTTTCCCTTTGTTATTTGGCTGGAGGTGGGACTCATATCCAAAATTGATTTTTCCTATACCCTCGGAAATAACACTATATTTTTTGTCATCAGTGAAATAGAATTGGAGAGAGACGTTTCATTTCCTTTGATTTCGTGTACTCGTTTGACTAAATTCAGCTTTTCTAACGTTGGTCTGCCAAATACTGGCACGCCTTTGCCCTGTGCTATATAGAATTGTATGTTCCACAAGTTATTTTTCACCTTACAATCCAAATTTATTTTACCAACCATGGGGATGGGATCGTCTGTATATGAGCTTAGGAACGACGTTACTGGCTCTAATTTGGCGTTTGGGACTAGTCTGGATAAATCATGAAAACCGATTACATTCAGATCTACACCACTATCTAGCTTCATATTAATCTCATTCCCTGATTCTCCAAATTTTATTTTTTTTACCACCTTAATTCCTAGAATTCTCAACATTCTCTCGTCTTTCATCATTCCCACATGGCCCGACCATGTTGACTCACTCGCATCATTTGCATCTCCCCACTCCCCATTCACTAAATTCACTTTTCCACCCAACACTTATTCTCGTAGTGATTTTGTTTACCGCACAAATTGCACTCTCTTCCCCACGCTGGGCACTCTCTTGGTTTGTGATGTTGGCCACACTTAGAGCAATGACCGCGTTCTCGCCGCTGCTGTTGTGGGTGCTGGTGCTGCTGCTGCTGAGACAGCTGGCTATATAATGCCCGCTGCTGCAATGATTTGCCGCCCCCTCCGCGTCTCTGCTGAGGCTGTTCGCCGCGTGCTCGTTTCCCTCGTGTTCCTCCATGCTTCGTCTCTGCATATGTATGGCATCCACTGTTTGTGTTGCATTCTTCTCTAATACCTTCATCTCTTGATCGGCTATATCTGCTGTACGAAAAATTTAATTCATCGACTCAAAGTTATTTAATCAAGATTATGTTCAAAGATACGTTGTAGCCATAGCTTCATGCCGTACTCGGCGTCTCCTCCGCTAGGTCAGGCCACTCGCGACGTTCCTATACGTTTCGGGCTCACACCACCGAATAAGACGAGTTCTGCTCGCTACCAGAATCTCAACCTCTTAGCGCCGGATGTCGACATAATGTGGAAATTATGATGAATATTGTCGAATCATCGGGTGTAACCGAATGTAATGTGAAATGGTACACTAGAATTTCCCGCGCCATACCTTTATCTGCCTTGATCGAGTCTATGTAGGTACATCTAATTATCGTTCGGTATTTACGTCAACAACTCTTTTCACGATTAACAGCATGAAAACCCGTGACCATCTGAGGAATAACCTTTGCAGTTTGAAAATAACGAGGAAAAACTTTCGCGTGAGTGTGGTAACCAAATGCTGCCGATGAGAAATAACCGTCTGAACGCAACCTCGGGATCTGTTTTGAGCTTCTCCGTCGGAACTTCTATCTGAGTGAAGAGAACTTTGGAAGAACCAGGTGTTGTTCATCTAACAAGGAGTCATGCTATCGAGAAAGGAGTGCGAACTCATTTTCTACCTTGAAAAATACATAAGAAAATCGTCATCTGGTCAATAAGAAATCCCTACCCCAAAACTGGGTTCCATAGTGTAATGATGCAAACTCTTAGAGTAATTGTGCGACCACTCCCTGAGTTCCCTTCCCCCATTTTGTCCGCAAACACGGACGCACCTAGTCAGATAACATGCCGCGAGTGATTAAGGCGATGCGGTCACCGTGCAACCCGGAAATTATGTTCAATTTAGATGTACCTCAAAATTTTGATGATATGAAGTTTGAGACCAGTTGTCCATTACGTATTATCATCTGAATTGTGGTGGAGAACTCGTCATTTTTCATTAATCTCAAGACTATCGGTGATGAACGAGAATAACTCACCCGCGGGTACTTCCTAACCTACAAATTGGCACATTTTTGTTCACAGAAATCTCGAAATCTTTTCCAATTTGGGCTGAACGAAGAGTTATCCAGGCTAAGTTAGATGATTACAAAGCCTGGATAACTCGCCGTTTAGCCCGTATCGGAAAAGATTTTGAGATTTCTGTGAACAAAAATCAGCGTGCACGGTGACCGCATCGCCTTAATATCATTTTTGGACGCTGCAAATTGCTGCAAATAGTACAGAATGTTTTTTTAGCGCGGGCTCGCGGCTCTACACGAGCGCGAGCAGACGACTCCTATACATAGGTAAGCCCTTAGCCCGCTGTCCTAGTAAGGGTCGCCATATTGGACGGAGAGAGGGGAGATAGCAAGGGCGGTGGGCATAACGCATGTTTCACATCTTTCCCACCATGTCACCAGACCTTTCTTTTAGAATCGTGGTCCCAGTGAGAGTCGCCATATTGGACGGAGAGATGGATGTAGGGTACGGAAGGGATGGATGATAGTAGGGGCGGTGACCGGGCATCACGCATGTTTCACATCTTTCTCATGTTATATCCTATATCCATTAGTATAAGAAACTCCCGCTGACCCTGCCAGGGGTCTCATTATGAAACCGCGTGCAGCGTCCGTAGCGTAGGATATCTTTCCTCTCCTCTGATTGGCTATTTCTTCCGGCTCCGACCAATCAAGAGAGAGAAACGATATCCTACGATACGGACGCTGCGCTGCGCTACGATGCGGACGCTGCACGCGATTTCATAATGAGACCCCAGGTGACCGCCACGTGAACCACATGCCAAGCCGCGCATATTGGGGAATACTGCCAGATCATTATTTTCAGGCACTCAACAGGAACATGGAACAAGCAGAAGGCTAGAAAACGGACGCTGTGTCGAAGTAAAGTAAAGGAAAGGCAAAGCGCGCGATAAACCAGAGCTTTGAACATGGTTTTCTCCTTAAGGGGATACCAAAGTCAAATTTGTCAATTGTGATCTTCAAAAGTGGATTGTGGAGGCTGCGTGCACTCAATCCACTCGTTTCTTTCTTAAATGATCGATCTAAAGCCGTGGCAGGGTTTCTTGAGAGCACCTTTTTGATATATCTCATAGATTCTATGTAAAAAATTTAATAAGTGAGGATTTGGAGTGTCGGTAAAAGTTGACTTCGGCATGCCCTTAAGAATTTTTCCTGTTCACAGGTTATGCCTGGCAAATGCAAAAGCTCTGCAATCGTACGTACCTCACGGCCGTTTTTAAACAAACAACGAAAAACTAAACTATGCCTATACAAGCGCTGCAATAAAAATCGAATAATAAATAACCAATGATTAAACAATAATCGACTGGAAGCAGGCTCCGCGTAATACCCAGGGTCATCCTACGTGGACGATTAAAACAAACATCCTGTCCGTTGAATTCTGGGAAAACAGGAAACGCCAATCATTCACATACGCATCCGGCACCTCCCTATTCTACATCCGGCACCGCATAAGAGAAAATAAAACGGACGACCGCGGTTCTGGGAAGCTCCACATCCGCTCTAAGTTCTCACGACGAGACCGGATGTAACATCCGGTCAGGGCTCTTGCTGACGGCCAGGATGTGGAGGTTCTCGGAATTCTAGTAACGCTTCGCCGGGCGGATATCCGCTTACGCAAGCTCACACGGCAAGAGCGGATGTGGGCTTTCGGCGGATCATACGTCTGCACAAACAGGAAGAGAAACTTCCTGTAGATAAAATCTCCTAGATAACTCGATTCTGCGCTGGACGCGCTTCCTGGGGGTAAATCCTTCAGATTTCTAGCCAATCGCGGGACATCCGGGGCGTTACGTTCTCAACCAAACCAATCAGAAGCTTTGCCTTGCCTCTCGCGTAAATGAAAACAGAGGGAAGATACCAATTTGGATGATCAAGCCAGCATATATAAAGAGCTGCCGATCCAGGACTTGTCATTTGACTGCTTGGCATCAGATTGAACGCATCTCTCACTATCAGAGAAAACTAGTTTCTGTAGGCTCAGCAGATCAATAAATCAATCAGTTTAATTTCATCTACATCCAGTCTTTTGATTTCTCCACCTGTACTCCTTTGGCTTTCACGCCTTAGACTCAATCGACCCAGGTATTCGATTATTGCCGCCAGCAGAACTGCGGCTGCGCAGTAGTAACTACACATACTCTGTGCGTAACACCCACTGAGTCGGCAGACCTTCTTTTAGGATCGTGCTACGACTGGTAAGTTAGGCCCACGTGTGTTTGGCTACTTCGTGCTCCACCTTTGATTTGCCATCACTGTCATCACAATATGCGTCGCATCTGTCTGAAGAGTTGAGTTGTCTCCAATTAAACCTATAGATGTTTCGTGCAATGTTAGCTTCGGGTAATTTTGAGCGAGTCGACCATTTTGAGCCCTCCTATGTTGAAACAAAAATCTAGGTAACATCTCCAATGATGTATCCTGTTGCACAGGGTAAGTGTTTCGAAGGTTGACATTTCCCTTTATTGGTATTGTCTTTCCCAATATTGTGGATCAAAATCCTTACAATATACTCATTACTAATCATGCCATGAATTACAAATTTTATATATTGCTGTATGATTCATCAGTTATACTATCACAGTGAATGAGTCAATTTGTTGTCTACAGACTTTTGAGATGATGAATTGTTGATATACCAATCTCCTCCATCCTTTTAGGATATGAATGATATTTTCTCAAGGTACTTGAACAGAGTTTTGTTAGAGTAATGAATGGACTCGAGTCCTTCAAAGGCAAACAATATTGTTTGCATCAAAAAAGAGATCCCCAGGAAGCTGCAAATTCATTTATGATCGAAGGAGCATCCAAGTTGGAACAAACTGTTATTGTCTTATGGAGCCATTTCTCAATGAACTAGGATTAAGATCCAAAGTTTTGCAACATAGGAGAAAAACCGCTCAACAAGGGTATTCCAATTTGGGGTGTCAACCCTGACTACAGCGCCATAATACCACGGATGAACGCGCAAGGTGGCGGAATATTGAACTGTCGCTCTGCCAACTCCTATCTCTTATACATTGTCTGCTAGGCCACGCTTGACACCTCGAATGGACAATAATGATGGAATCCATAGGCATGTGATCCAAATGTCTTATTTGTTGAATTTCTGCATGGTTCAAACTTGGACTTGAGCATTTGATTTTTATCACTAGAGTTGACTTACTACACCTCGAAGACTTTATACTAGTAGTGTACTGCACAATATTCAAAATGATTCTGAATAGTTTGTGTAGCTACAAGGTGCCAGGAACAGTGCTCTCAGAGGCTGATGCTCACAGAATGAGACTACAACTGGTTTAGCTTGTCATCAACAGTACTCATTGACAATGCAGAACTTGCAACAACTTGAGCACTAGAATGTAATATGAGGAAGAATATCATCTACATTGTGGGGAAGCAACATGTTGCAACTGTATACGATGAATTCCACGCCAAAGCGACCTACGAAAAGGGGTCATCTCTCAGATTCTTTTTTAACCTTTTTCATTCGGTTCTATGGCCCAAAATAGGAACTTCGGACCACCTATGGGGCCGAAGAAAAATTTCTCCTCTCCATTGCACGCACATCCGTCAGCAGACCCATTTATCGTGTAAAAATCGATGCTCTTTTATTCACGAAAATGGGAATATTTCGAGTTTCTAAATAGCTATCGATTCGCGGGTTGCGGCATCTGATAGGCATCAAAAAACCTATCGAAAACGTTGTCGGAAATTCCTTCTCTGTGATTTGGGGGCCTCCTGGAAGCAAAAGAAGGTTCTTCACTAAAATGTTGATTTCTCAGAAAGCCATTTTTTTTATTTTTTTAAAATCATATATTTGACGTAAAATTTTGCGTTCTTTCGAAAAAAATGGGTTTCAGAGAAGTTTGGGGCGATCCAAGTGACTTATGAGCCATTTTTTGAAAATTCGATTTTTCCGGTTTCAGAAAAAGGCGATTTTCTGCGCATGCGCACAAACGTAGACTTCCGGCGCTATTTTCATTGGAAAGCTGACAAAATTTCCTATGAAATGATCACCCGCAAAGTTGAAATTCATGCACTGAAACGCGATCTGCAAGGATTAATTATGTCGAATCAAAATCACATGAAAATTCAGCCCATTAACGCCTTCGTAGCGCCTGCTGAGATGACACATTCACGAGATTTTCTCGGGACTCAATTTTGAGTACGAAATTGACCTGAAAAAAATTCGGACCACATGGTTTCAACGTAAAATTCTATGAACTTTGAAAATATGCGATGAAAAATCCCGTTTGAGGCGAACCCGAGGTGCTACATTCAATTTTTTGCCAAAAAATACGATATTTCACATTCAAAATTGCGAAAAATTGAATGTAGCACCTCGGGTTCGCCTCAAACGGGGGTTTTCATCGCATATTTTGAAAATTGCATACAATTTTACGTTGAAACCATGTGGTCCGAATTTTTTTCAGGTCAATTTCGTACTCAAAATTGAGTCCCGAGAAGATCTCGTGAATGTGTCATCTCAGCAGGCGCCACGAAGGCGTTAATGGGCTGAATTTTCATGTGATTTTGATTCGACATAATTAATCCTTGCAGATCGCGTTTCAGTGCATGAATTTCAACTTTGCGGGTGATCATTTCATAGGAAATTTTGTCAGCTTTCCATTGAAAATGGCGCCGAAAGTCTACGTTTGTGCGCATGCGCAGAAAATCGCCTTTTTCTGAAACCGGAAAAATCGAATTTTCAAAAAATGGCTCATAAGTCACTTGGATCGCCCCAAACTTCTCTGAAACCCATTTTTTTCGAAAGAACGCAAAATTTTACGTCAAATATATGATTTTAAAAAAATAAAAAAAATGGCTTTTTGAGAAATCAACATTTTAGTGAAAAACACTCTTTTGCCTCCAGGAGGCTCCCAAATCACAGAGAAGGAATTTCCGACAACGTTTTCGATAGGTTTTCTGATGCCCTTCCAGATGCCGCAACCCGCAAATCGATAGCTATTCAAAAACTCGAAATATTCCTATTTTCGTGAATAAAGGAGCATCGATTTTTACACGATAAATTTTCGGTCTGTTGACGGATATGCGTGCAATGGAGAGGAGAAATTTTTTTTGGGCCCCATAGGTGGTCCGAAGTTCCTATTTTGGGCCATAGAATCGAATGAAAAAGGTTAAAAAAGAATCTGAGAGATGACCCCTTTTCGTAGGTCGCTTTGGCGTGGAATTCATCATACATGGTTTGTCATGTTGTGCTGTTTATCACCCCTTATGCTCATTCAGAGCTGGGTTGATGTCTGATGGATAATTAAGGGGAAGGTGCTTTTTATTTATTGAACAATTAACATCTGGTTATGAATGTCAAACAATCCAATAGAAGAGGCTGTGATATTAGTAGCATTTCTTGTCTGAGAGAGTTGAAGATGTCAAATTTGAGTTTTGGCAAACTTTGAGAATTGATGCAGAAGCTTATTAATGACGAGGCAATGAAGCTCACTGAGGTTACCAATTGTTAGTAACGCAGGTTAGAGGATGAATGACTGATTGAAGAGAATGGATGGAGGTTTTTGTTGTCCACTGACTCTAGAAAATGATATGAAGCATGGGATCAATAATTTTGTTGTGATTAAAAACACCCATAGGACAGATATTGTTGAGCTGAGTAAACAGCTGATGCTGCCTTGAAGGAACTAGGGTCCCTAGAAGGGGGTCTCGACACGGTCCGCCATATTCAGACAAATCCGGTGGATATAGGTATACAAAAAGTATTAGTTTGTCTGAATATGGCGGCGATTTACCCAGGGGTGGGAGAACCGTGTCGAGACCTCCTTCTAGTGACCCTAGAAGGAACTCGTGATGAGGGAAAAAAATATGAGCGTGTTTTGAATACGAGAGAGTAATCACAAGAATCACTTGGCTAATCACATTAGTGATGTGTTCATTTGCACAATTTGATCTTGACATTGGACTATCAAAGATTGGGTAGGCCAGCAGATGACAAACTTATAGCAGAGAGGGTTACTTTTGAATTTCCAGATGATGCAAAGTAGGTTCTTGTGAACCAGCACAACTTCTGTTCCAAAAGAGTCAATTGTTCCAGTGACAGGATCTGGGATAGGAGTGATTTCTGCTCAAGCGAGGGGAAGAAGTAAGTAGTAGGAGATACTATGTGCACATCAGGACCCTCTGTTTTGCCATTCCTATGGTATGCGCATGGTGCCAAATTCTGAGAAACACGGTTTCAAATCTCATTTTCTCAAGAGTGTCGAGAGGCACGGACTCCCGGACGCGTACTTCTTTTTGAAAGGAAGGTCTGCTCAAGCGTCTTGAATGAAACGACAAAAAGATCTCGTGAGTCATTATTATATTTCCACGAAATCAACATGCAAAAGAGGGACTTCCCAATTTCTGAAACGCCCAACTTCCAATTCCATTCTCTCGGGAACAAAGAGAGGTACAAATTTGAATCTTTCTTTTTGAAGGTCTGCTCACATCAACGCCTCCTATCAAGAAGAGGTTATCTCAAAAGTCAATTCTAGAAGATGCTATCTGCCATGTTAATAGCATACGAGATAGCATCTTCTAGAATTGACTTTTGAAACAGCATCTTCTTGATAGAAGGCATCGACATATTGAAGGGAAAAATACGATGATAAGGTCCAAGAGTGAATTATCCTTGCAGAAAACCACTCGAGGAACATCGATTTCCTAACTTCTGGCTTTGTTTTGTATTCCCATCCGAAATGAATATCCCTCTCGAAAATAAGAACAATAACTCAGGGTCGTACTGATTTCGTGCTAATGGAAACTCTGGGGAATACGTTCTCATCTCAATTCATCAGAGTTTCACTGAATACAATATCTGAATTCCACATATTAAACTCAGTTTCCTATGAGATCTTTCTCAGCTCATCTCTGGAAGATTTGATCAAATCACTGGTCTCAACAATGGACAAAAAATTTCCATCATTGAACAACATCTCAACAGTTGATTTAATAAGCGCAAAATGCAATTATTTACATTTGTTTGCAAAATTCTTCTCATAAATTCTATGAATGAGTTTTATAAACAATATACTAGCTCCACATGCATGGAAAGATTCTGAAAATCGCCGGGAAATATCTTAGATATGTCTGACGTCTTCTGCATTTTCTATAGCTATTACGATCGAGCCATAGCAATAGTCAATGTTGTTGTTGCTCTTGTCACTCACAATAACAAATCGGCACCGCAACAAATAATAGAATTCTACTTGTTCAATATATCCTTAGTTATTTCGGGATGGATAATCACAGACACCTTTGAGCAATACTAGTATGCATTTGTTATTTTGTGACAGATTCTCAATCCCACCAAAGTAAACCTATATGGGGGCAAGCGACTTGGATATGAGTTTTTGTGCGTAGTAAAACAGTCGTCGCGATAGCCATGTTGATAAGGCGTTGTGACGGCTACTAGATTTGCCTAGTTAATTTAGCCATACATGCTGGGCTATGTGCAATGCCCAGCAAATTTGTATATAATAATTGCAACTGGAACTCTGCATCTGCTGCTACTGCTTTGCGCGTGAGAGGGATGGGTGATCACGCAAGAGTTAAACAAGAGCCAGATGGGCATATTAATTTAACTCTAAGAAACACGGTGCATCAAGTGCACGAACACGGAGAGAGCAAAGAGGGTGAAGCCTAAAGAGAGAGAGAGGATAATTATCGTTTAGCACTTACAGGTAGGTAAATGGCGGCAATCGCACGCTTGCTGATCGGCCGCTCCGGATATCGTAGTCGTCTGGAGGATCTGGGCTCGATGTCGTCCGCAGGACACGTCGAGGACAACGACCAGGAAGTCGCACGGAAACGCACGAAAGAGCTCGTCTGGGTGTCGAGAAGCTGGTGGAACACGCACGACGAGGGCGCGAAAAACCACACAGGTCGGGTGCAAATTGACACGCGGGACGTCTGCTTTCAAGCGCGGGCGAGAGAAGTCTGATTTTATGGCTCGCGCAATGCCGGCTGATTGATGATGATGGGTGCGCGAGGGGAACCTTGCGGTGAGGCTACCAATGGCAATGATCTGCGCTATCTCTCTCTCTCTCTCTCTCTCTCTCTTACGCAAAACTTTTTTTTTTTTTTTTTTTTTTTTTTTAAGGTGGTTGTAGGGCGAATACGCTGCGACGTACGAAGGAGAGGCACCGGTCAGCCAAACACGGCTGGCCAGCACCTCCCCAACAGTCCCGGGCCGGAATCCGCGTCGATACGGCCATCCGAACCGGGTAAACCCTCTCTTCCTTCTCCGTTGGCGCCGGCCATTGGACAAGGGAGAGATCCACCAACTTACCAATCCGGCCCCGGCACCGCGTGAGCATTACTTCAGGGCCGGCGGCATCTCGCGCTCAGGATCGAGCGTCTCTCTTCTCACGACTCGCAGGTGTTGTTTCCCTTCCTTCGATCTTCTTCCATCTCTTCATTCTTCATTCTTCTTTCTTCGATCTTCTCTCTTCGATCTTCTCTCTTCTCCCTTCCCTCTTCAGTCCATCATGTTCCTCCTGGAACCATTTGGACCTCTTCTGTTTGAATCGGCAGGTTTACTGTAATTCACCGGCATCGAGGCGCCTCACCTCCCTCTCTTTCTCCTCCTTACGGGTCATCACCAGCTTGATGTATCCGGTAACTCTATCCCATGTCTCCTGGTTGCGAAGTAAGTACGGGACGAGGTTTTCAGGTGTCAGTTGAGCACCCAGCCATCCATCCAACTCGGCGCGCTCTCTTTGTGTGTCGTTGCACGTGAACAGGGCGTGTTCAGCGTCATCCCAGTTGTCCCCGCATGACTGGCATGCTGGGGATGTCCTCTTCTTGAACCGGGTCAGATAGGCACCGAAGCAACCGTGGTCACTCAGTGCTTGCGTCGTCCAGTAATCTATCTCTCCGTGGGTGCGTTCCGTCCATTTGGCTACGTCACGGATCAGCCGGTGCGTCCATCTGCCATTTGCAAATGACGAATCCCACTCAGTTTGCCAATGCTCAAGGGTGGTTTCCTTCTCGTTGTCGCGGATGATCTCCTTCATCGTTGGAGTGAGTACTCGTTCGGCTCCGATCACTCTCTGGCGGTCCCAGATCCTCACTCGCTCCGCGACGAGCAAGTGGATGGGCGGTGTACTCGCCAATACGTAAGCCGCATCTCCCGACACGGTGCGGTAGGCACGGATACTTCTCAGGGCCGCTCTCCGGTGGACAGGCCCCATCTTCTTCTCGATGATGGTCTTCTCTACTCTCTTTCCCCACACGGGTGCACCGTAGAGCATGATAGAGGTGCTGACGGTGTTGAGAAGTGCGCGCCTCTTTTCCTTGGGTCCTCCGATATTCGGCATCAGCCGCTGAAGCGCCGCACCAACCCTGCTCGCTTTCTGGGCGGCCTCCTGGATGTGCTCCTTGAACGACCACTTGTCGTCAAGCCATACGCCGAGGTATTTCAGCTCTGTCTTACGTGGGATCTCTTGCCCGTTGATGTAAAAGTGGGGCAAGTCAAACTTCCTGCGTCTTGTGACCACGATTGCTTCGCACTTCTTGACCGCAAGCTCTAGGAGCCTGCTGACCATCCACTCGTAGACTCGGGCCAGCGCTTCGTTTGCGCGTCTACCCAAGAGTTCCTCGTTGTCGGACCAGACTATGAGCCCCGCGTCGTCCGCGAAAGCCACTATTATCACTCCTTCGGGCAGTTCAATAGACAGTAAACTGTCGTACTGGGTGTTCCAGTTGAACGGCCCGGAAACCGATCCCTGTCCAATTCCGGCGGACTGTTCCCGGATCTCTTGTCCCTCGTCGGTGTCGTACACGAGTGTCCTGTTCCGCAGATAGTCACTCGTGATGGCTAGTAGATAGGGCGGCACTCTACCTGCTTGGGATTGATAGACTCGCTCCCAGCTCGCGCAGTTGAACGCGTTCTTTATGTCCAACGCAATAATGGCACAGAATCCTCCTCTTCCTTGGTATGGGTTCCCTACCGACGCTTGAACCCGCTCTTGGAGCTCCTCGATCGCGTGCACAGTGCTTCGTCCCTTCCGGAACCCAAACTGCATTGGTGATAGCCCCCCGCTCTCTTCGTCTCTTACGCAAAACTACTTCCAACTCTCTCCTCGGATGTTCTGCTACAGCTGAAAAGAGCTGTCATATGTAGTACATGATGATCAGACAGGAGAGAGAAATGAAGGTCGAGGATATCCTCTCAACCGTCACAGCGTCAGCTTTCTGTTTTGCTGGCCCCCGTTCAAATCCCCGGTACTCCAATTTTTTTTTTTTTCTTTTTCCAAGATCATTCTTCATTATTTTTTTTGTTATCGAGGAATGGAGGAGTAATTTATTTCTATAGAAATTTTGTGATAGGGATTTGCCAGAGAGTAAAACCTTTGGAGTAAAATTTTGAAGTTTCGCTCATGAGTACCTTACGCATGTAGCAAATCGAATTTTTTTCGTTATTATTTATAATTTTACAATGAGCATACTCCAACTCTGTTTTTCATCATCACGATGTGCACAGTCAATCTAGACTCCCTCAATTACCACAGGGATTCTTATGCCACAGGATCCTTTGGAATAATGATGGAGAATGGAATCAAGTAGAGCTCATTGAAACGTATCAAAAGATAATAACGGAAAAGGTTGGTGCTAAATTGTAACATCATTTTGAGCGAACCTCTATTATTTCCCTACATGTTTTGAAACTAATCGCACCGCTCTTGAATATTCCTTCATTCTGGTATCCATATAGTACTGCAACTAAACGCCGAAAAGTCGCTTCGTGTGGGAGAAAGTGACCAAACTCTTGCTAACAGCCTAGTTTTGGACTCAAATGGCAGGTGGTACGTCTGGTTTGATATACCAGGAGGTTTTTCGCTTAAATATTTGGGGGAACGTCTGAATAATCTATGAAAACCCGCGAGTCGTTTTTTTAATTTCCACACTATAGCTCTGAGAGTAAGGGTTTTCGCGAAAAATAACTCGAATATCTCCTCGTAGATCTTCTTGAAACCTACAAATAAGCATCCCAGCAACTTTCCCCTAAAGGATGCTGTTAGGGAGAATCCCGTGAGAAGTAGTTCACTAGTACCCCACGAACAGCATCAAGGAGAACTTGTTAATTTTCCGAATACGGAAAATGTTCATTCCAATGGTTGGAAACCCAGTTGAGTAGTAGGATTTATGTATGGCCTATCATTTTAGGGAGAATCCCGTGAGAAGTAGTTCACTAGTACCCCACGAACAGCATCAAGAAGAACTTGTTAATTTTCCAAATACGGAAAATGTTCATTCCAATGGTTGGAAACCCAGTTGAGTAGTAGGATTTATGTATGGCTGAGGCCCACGCATTCCGAGAAATGACCCAAGTGTTCCAGAACTACGTTATTACAATCATAGAGATATTGAGAGTGTAGGAAACGCATAAATGTTCTTCATTAGTTAGAGAGTAATTAAAACACGCGAATTTGGAATTTCATCGTGGTTAGAACCCACATACATTATTCAATCATTTGAATTAGTTAGCTTTATCTCAACTTTTTATATGTGGTTAGAACCTACGTATCTTTCGTAATCTCTGAGGTGGTTAGAACCCACTACACCAGAGCGTCATGTGGTTAGAACCCACGTATCTTTTGTAATCTCTGAGGTGGTCAAAACCCACTACACCAGAGCGTCATGTGGTTAGAACCCACGTTTCTTTTAGTAATTTCTAAGGCCGTTAAAATTTACTCTACCAGAGCATTAGTGGTTAGAACCCACGCACTTTTTTTGCCGAATGTTCAAGTGGTTGGAGCCCACTCAGCCAGATAGCAATGTGGTTAGAACTCACGTTTTTTTTTCAAATTGTTTGAATGGTTAAAACCCATGCACTCCAAAGTTTATTAATATAGTAGTTGGAGTCCACTATGGAACCCACGTGACTTGTAACATTTTTCATGTGATTAAGATTCATTGAAATCTAGATTTACAAAAATGAAACTTGGGTGAAAGGAGTCAGCTTAAGGCTGGAATTCATAGTCGTTAATCCCAGATAAGGATCGGCGGATTAGAAGCGCTGCGATCGCTGTGCCCAGATGCAAAATGCCTCACCATGGCGATCGCAGCGCCCTAAATCCGTCTACTCTAATCTCCGATTAACGACTATGAATTCCAGCCTTAGTGGGTTGGAACCCACGAATGATCAAATTTTTTTTTGCGGATTTGAATCTCCTGAAACTCAGAATTTCATGCTTGGAATCCACATTTTAAGTTTATTATATAAATAATCAAGTACACACCGAAAGAGATATCACATACGAGGTTAAAGCCCTAAAATTCGAAACCTTTTTTGGTTGGAGTTATTTCATTATCTAAATAAGCATAACCACGAATTCATATTGATGAATAAAGTATATTTTAGTGGTCGAAATTCACCCAAAGGTGAGAATTTTGATAATATGATCAGATACGTTCAAGGATCCAAGCATTGCAGACGAAATGAACTTCAGCTAGGAATCCATTGTCCATTTGAACGTAGTATACAAGCCGCAGTAAGAGTAGTGCTTCAGGAGAATGGATGCACATTCGATTCTTTTCTGCGCGGCCAATGAACGTACTTCGCCGCGCAAAGATAGGAACAGTCTTCAGAGCAGTAATATTGATGAACACTGCATTTCGCAAGGGATGATGACGAGCAGAGTCTTATTTCAATATATTAAGAATCACGATTGTCGGATTAAACGACTAGGTATGAAGAAAATTTATGTAACTTGCTTTGAACCATTGATCTAGAATTGCGTTACTGAGAGTGGATTTCAGAAGAGAATCGTATTTCCTCAAATCAGAGAGTCACTGGAGGATGCGCGTATTCATTCGCAAGTGATATAAGAGCGTCAAATGAAAATCATAGAGCACGAAGTCAGGAGTGCTAATCTAAGCCAGTAAGATGGTGAACGTGGGGCAATCCGCGCTTCGTCGAATGATTCATAGTAAGTGAACAGTACTGGTCTTGCAGAGGGTAGAAAATTATTTGCTATAACCACATCAAGGTGTCTGGATGAAATTTTGAATAATGCCCTTACAAGCCCAGGGGTTTCATACGAAAGGTTCTATCCTTTCCCAGTGTCCCAACAGTCCATCATACACAAAATTTGCTTCAACAATCCGACACAAACAAGAAAAAGAAAGGGAGATACCAGAAAAAACGCAATGTTCGACAACAAGCATTCTTTCACTGCAAAAAAGGTGTTCGTTGCCCAGCACTGACGTGAATGATGAGCTCCGAGAGATTCATTGAATCAGCTCAGAGAATTCCTTTCGTCAACCATTGAGGCTCTACGAAGAAGGCTTCACGGGTATGTCCCAAAAGAAGAAAGGAACGTGCAGGAGCAGGAGGACAAAGCTGTTATCTGCGAGAAAGTGAGACTGAAGCTCCAGAAGAAAAGTTCGAGTTTTTGCAAATGATCAAGAGTTCCAGTTCGCTCACGAAGAAAAAGCATAGAAAATGAGAATCTCAGTTCACTAGAGATTCTCGGACAACAATCGATGATTGTAGTTTACTGCAAACTGAAAAGCGTTGGAAAAATGCAAATGCAAATGGAATGAGATAAGAAACCACAGTGACTTAGGAGGCATGATTTCATTGGATCCAACGTCACACCAGATTCAATCTATCCTGATGGCGGCCATTTCAAACTCCTTATTAAATTGGCTGTACCACGCAGACAACAGGAATCCAGAGGGGACAATCGGATACCCAGCATATTTCTGTTGTTTCAAGCAAGATGAAGCATATCTCACCCGATTTCGTTCTCTCAAATTCACGAGAAGAGAATAAGGGGAAGAAATACGTTGAATGCAAACAAGTCTTTCCCTCATACAAATCCCATCCAAAACCAGATCCGATCGTTTACGAAATTCTTGGGCATGAGATATCAGAGAATAGAAATGAAATAATTGAGAGAATTTTAATGGGCCTAGGAATAGACATACTCAGACTCAGGAAAACAAAATGACCATACGCAGTGATGTGGTTGCTTCGAATGGCAGCGCGAGCCGGCCCACAGAAGCAAGTGATTCATGCTCATCTGTTTGTACCAAATGCGTTCGCTTCACGGACCTCGTATTTGTTCTTCCCTCAACCATGAAATGTGAGAAGTAGTACTTTGCTCAACCTTCACTTGATCTACGGCTTATTCTTGAGATAATTTTGAACGCGTATTATGTTGTCTGAATATACCTTTGGAGACTATCCATATTTCGTTGCGCAGTTTCGTTCCACAAATTCGGTCATACCAAAAGAGAGCGAATGAATGCAAGTAGTTATCTTGACTCTAAGTTATGTGCAATCTATTTCAATTTTAGCACAATAAACTTCCATAGTAATCAAAGGACAATGTCCACTTTACATGGGTTTGTGACCTGAAATTAAAATTGGATGGAAACGTACGATTCTTATGCCAAATGAAAGAGCAAATTCTCCTGGTGATTTTGAGCTAAGGCTCGAAGCGATTATCGTTGGGGAAGTTGATTAAATCTTACGAAGGAATATTGCAAATCTGAGCTGTTGATTTTGTTTGTTTACATTCTATCAATCAGTTCTGGGAAGCCTTAGCATGTTTTTTGAGCAACGAGCTACCGGTTGCGAGCTCGCGTATAATTGCTTCATTCAGTCCGAATTGATTCGAGTCGGTGCCTTTTGCTAAGGAAGATTTTGATTGGAGCTAAGATGTTTCGAACCTCAAAATCAGTACTGAATTTTCATTGATCAATACATTTCTCAGCACTGCATGATTTCTAATGCTCTATCCTCGACTTACTGATGCTCCTTGAATCGGCGGATCGAACGTATCTTGAATCATCACGGTGCCTCCAACTATAGCCGAGTTATAAGCATAACATTGGATACAGACTAGTGTTATTCTCAGTCAAATGTGCCGTAGATCTTGCTAGCACGATTTTTTATGGCCGATTCTTCGCTCTTTAGATTCGTTGTGAGCTGGGGGATCTATTCCATCTCTAATTAAGCTGGTGCCTTCAATAGTATCCAAACTATGAGCAATTAAGTAAATACGAACTTGCATTCTCCGCAACAAAATGCGACGTAAGATACGCCAGCATAGTTTTAACGGTAGGATTTTTGCTATTTAGCTTCTGTATTAACTGGGGAATTAATTCTATGATGAATTATGTCGGTGCCTTCTATAGATTTCAAACTATAAACGAGAAGTAGGATACAGACTTGCATACTTATCCACGAAACGGGTCGGAAATCGCGCCAGCACACACCTGCATGATTTTTTACGGTCAAAATTCATTTGTTCAGCTCCCCCGCCCCCCTCTCCCGTCAATCTGGGGATCCGTACGACCTTGAAGTACTGAGGCGCTCTCTACGATATTTACTATGAACAAGAACATCAAGACGATATTGTATTTCCCTTTACAAATCGTGCTGTGAATCGCGTAAACCTCATTGATCAACCTGGGGGGGGGGGGGGGCAGTTCTCTGTAATCGAATGAAGTTTTCAACGTGTGGAGTTTCTAGAGGGGATGATTCAAAAATTCAGCAGCGACATATTTATAATGTTTTCGATATTTATTTGTATGTTATGACCCGAGCGGATGGCTCGGGGTAACAAATAAATTATTTGAGTTCGTGTGAACAGCTTACGGGCGGACTGCCCAGTTGCACTTACCTATTCTCTGTTATGGCGTTGAGGCTTCCGACCGGATGTATATATATATATATATATATATATATATATATATATATATATATTGCTGGTCTCTGGTTGCGTATGAATATTCCAGATTGAGAGATATTTGTTCATCAAAATTGGATCAAATGAATTGTAGTTTTAGAGAAATGATTGAAGTGATTTTAGGAATTTGGAATGTAGATTTCAGAAGTAATAATTGATTGAATTTGGTTTTTTAGAAATGATCAATTTCACTTTAATAGTTTCAATATGGATGAAATATTCGATTGTAAAATCTTCAGAAAATAATAGCGTATAATTAGCAAATGAGTTTTGGATTCATTTAAACCAAATTATAATGTCTTGAACAAGATATAGAACCTTAATATCTAAATACAATTTGCGTGACTTAAAATTAGACGAACTTACAGAACTACTCGAGAGATGATATTCTTCGAGGCAGGAACTGATAAGCAGGTGAGAGCAGATTCGGAGCTGGCCCTTTACAGCTGAGGCGGATAACGTCGGCCTACTTTTCGACGGAGAGCGAATTCGGAGCTGGCCCTTGAACAGCTGAGACGGGTATCGTCGGTCTACTTTTCGACGGGATCAGATCAAGCTTACGTGTCCGCACTTTTAACTTGACTTTTTCGTGCGTTTTCTACGCGCACCTAGGTGAGTGGTTAAGTGAATTTTGAGACGTACGTAGCCCACTACCGGGCAGAGCTTTGTCACAGACTAAATCGAAGAATGAATGTTGTTGTTCCAATTTATACGTGCGGACACAAGTTAATTTTGATGATTCGACTGAAAAAATGATTTTGAAAGTGTTCTACTTTCGATTGTAACACATGTAACACATGTGTTAGATTTTTTCTATTAGATTAAAAATTAGATTAAAAAAAATTATTTTAAATTAAAAATTAGATTAAAAAAAATTATTTTAAATTAAAAATTAGATTAAAAAAAATACAAATTTCCAATGATGTTAACTTATAATTATTACATAATAATACTTTATTTGTGTGTGTGTGTGAGTATGTGTGTGTGTGTGTGTGTGTGTGTGTGTGTGTGTGTGTGTGTCTAATCATCCAGTAGGCGGATTTGATGATTTTGGAGGGCGATTCTTGCATTTAGTGCAAGTGAAGTCTGTAACTTGGAATTTCAACATGTATGATACATCTGCCTTGGCGTTTGTGCACCCCTTGGACATGTATCACTGGGTGAGTCAATCCTTTTTGTGTTGATGTTCACACAAATAACATCAGTTGGGGTCGTTGCTACGGCCTCTTTCTATCCCTGCACTCCTGCGTCCTCCGTCTCTGGTTTGCCTTTCCGTCGGGTAGTATGACGATCCGTCAGATTCTACATCGCTAATGTCACTGAACTGAAGATTCGTCACTCGATTGGTGTTGATATCGAGAGGTTGGTAGCGTGGCTATTGGTTCTCCTTGCATTAGGATGTCTGGAATATTCGTCGCAGATTCATTCACACCGTGACCAGGGTCGATCATAACCATCTCGATTTGCTGCGAATTCTCTATTGAAGGAGGCCCGCGGATGATGTGTTGCTCCTTTTTACAGAAGAATATTGCTGATTAATGTGATCGGAGCCGTACGGTGCAGTTGAAAATTTCCCGCTTCTGATGCCATAATTCGCATGCCGCTATTGTAAGAGAGGAGAGGGGAATTGAAATTATTACCACATAGTGCAATACGGCCTGTGGGGATTCCGTGAGCATTGCATTACTCAGCTTTTCCATACTGCACAGCGAGTAGCTGGAAAGGCGGCGCTGAGTGGGGTTAGCAGGGGGAACTGGCGTATGACTTTCTGTTACATGCAGATCGCTTTGGTGGTGAGGAGAGGGGGTCCCCACAGGAATCATCGGTAAAATACCGCGTGATGCGCTGTCTGCTGCGTTGTCTGCAAGCAAAGGCTCAACGGCGTGTAACAAGCTGCTGTGTGTTACTTCCGACGTGTGTGGCGGAGTTGATGGCGAGCATTGAGGAGAGGGGGCCGATGTAACTGGCGCCCCACCTGTACGTATTGTAACTCCATGTTACACACATCCAGGGTTTGGATGTTTTCCATTGAGTGTGTTACATGTTCACTCGACCTTATACCATGTGTATGAGGCTCCTCAGCTGTACACACATGGAGACACTCACATTCCACTTTTCACGGGTAGTTTGCGTCATCACATCATTGCAAAAAGTCTTCAGTTTGGCATGCCCCTGATCCTGAGGGCAGTAATAGGTCCACTACACGTTCGTCACTGTCGATCTTGAGAAGTTCTAGAAAACTTTCGTATAGTATATGTAGGATGGTGTTATTGTGTGAGAGTGTGTAGTTATCTTGACAATTTATTGTAAGCATTGTTCTGCAAATATGGTAGTTTCCGAAATAGGGTGTTTACGAGGAAAAATCGATTGATGATTTCGCATTATTAATTGAATTTCGGAATCTATTGATGATATATTGCAAAAAAGTTCGCAACAATTCATTGTTGACAATGTTCTGCAAGTATGGTATGTTTCCAAAATAGAAAGTTTATGAGGGAAAACTGATTGGTAATTTCGCACCATTAATTGGATTTTGGAATCTATTAATGATCTATTGCAAAAAGTTTGCAATCCTGTGTTTTGTTGTCTTTATAAAAATTTGTGTATATATTCATTTTTCTTGTGAAAATCGCATCATTTTTAGAAAGTTAACAAGGAGTTGATGCTCGCTATAATTTGGAAATGATTATTGAGATTTTCCGAAATGTGGTGTGGACGTTCATCCACACGATTCCTTAATGGATAATTATTACAATTATTTTCTACACCTGATCACATATCTCTAGATCTATGTAGAAATAAATTGAGTAAATTTATTGATAATCGTTATTATCAACTTTTGTTTCGGATTGCAAATTCTTATATCTATGAGGGACTGAACTCGACATAATTATATGTGTTTTCATAGAGAATCTCCCGATTTTCTAGTCACAATGTCAGTTCCGATTAATGAATAAAATTTGACAGGCCCTTGATTTTGAGATTATATTCGTATGATTTCATCGATGCCTGAGCTCAGAAGTCAAAACTGGAGGTGCCATCAGATTATTGCAATGTGTATAAAATAATGAATTTCGGTGTCAGCAACTTCAACGCAATTCTCCCAAGTCAACGTGGTGTCAAGTGCAGGTTCAATAGTGTCTTTTAGTCATAGTCTCAGTACAGTTTCGGGATTTCAAATCGTTGGACGTGAATATTTGTGCGATTGCACTTGTATAGATTATTATGATTTTTCCTTACAATCATGGAAATTGAAAATATGTTCCGGTTCCCGGTAGTCACCTGAATCCGTTAGGTTCATGTGAGTTGGATTTTCCTGATCTAAAAGTTGTGTTACAAGTGATTTTTTTTAGTGTGCATTTTTCTTTGTGTCATTCATGTAGTTCGATTATTGGATCTCAAAGCGGTTCTTACGCCGGAGGAACATGCGAATCAATGAAGAGCGTGCCGAGGGTGTTTTTTTTAGTGATTTGGATGTGTACTGTATAGGAGGGTTGAAGATTTGCCGGAATCAATGCATGATTTTGACGTATGGGGATTATACGCATTATTCTTCTACAAAAAGATAGTGTGCTATGTCGAGGACACCGAATAGGAAATTGAAGTTTTCAAGACTTTGATTAGATTCCGAAGGGGTCCATCACTCTCGATTGATTTGTTCTCAATTCCTTTGGATGTCGGTCAGGTGGATAGGGCCGAGCAAATCCATCTCTTGAATTTGTAAAATTGACTATGTGGTAATTTAAGTTTCCTTTTTTCACAAAATCATGTTTTGTTGATATTGAAACTTTGATATACGGGGAAAAACTAAATTTGTCACGATGAATTTCATGGAGGCATATCAACAATAAAATATTTGAAGTAGGAAATTTCGACGGATTTTATTCAAAAGACGTAATTCCCGTTGATTTAAAAATATTCAAGAGATAAGGTCGTGTCCAGAAGTCAGACCTATGAATGAACTAACAATGGTCAACGTATCTTTCTAGTACTCCCATTTTCTTGATTCTCCGGTTTTTCAATTTTTCATCATTTTTCTCGGAAGTATGTAGTGGAAATTATTTGAACTGGATATATGGAGGGGGGGGGGGCGCCTGCATGAATGTAATATTTTTAAACCATCATAGGCCATATGATGTCAACAGAGAGTCTAATTCGAACACCGTGTTACCTGCAACAACCTGTTACCCATGTAACACCATGTTACAGGTCACAGTCTGTTACTTATGTAACACCATGTTACAGCATGTTACATGGGTCGATAATGCTTTTTTCCCCTTCTTTTTCAGGATCCTTGTGAGGTACACTACCGAGAGTTTGAAAGGTTGTGAATCTTAAATAAGATGAAGGGTTGATGTTCGTTAGTTATTCTATGAATACTCCAAGATCAATGTGGTTTGATTGTGTCGATTTCTACTATCGACAGATCTAGAGAGAGGTGATGAATGTGAAATGGGCTTTCTACAAAAAAAGATTTGGAAGTCAAACGGGGAATTCCTTGGAATTACATTTTGGTAGAATATTTGTCTGTCAGCAGAGATTCTGAATGGTTCCGATTTTCCAGTTCTGAGGGTCAAGTATCTTGATTTAAACAGCCAAAAGCTAATGAGTAACAGAATGTGGCCAAAGTGATTTGAATTCCAAATGTAACAAAATCGTGTAACCGGGTCATTCATGTAACCGGTTGTTACAATGTAACCGGGTGTTACAATGTAACCGGGAGTTACACATGCAACTGGATGTTATACATGTACGATACGTGGTCGTCAGAGTGTGCTTGTCGGATTTTCTCCGGAACTCGTCGTGTGGAATTTTAACACCAATAATACTCCATCCTTGGGAATGAGAAATTTATTTTGTCGTCTATTTGATCATTGATTTGAAGATTTGAGATTTGAGTTCTTTTGAAGGATATGGGATAGAATTATGTTGAATTGATTAATCTCCATCGAGCATATGGAGTCCAGGAACATACTTTAAAAGTTGCAAAAACTCAATACGCCATCATTAGGTATTGAATTTTGATCTCTCAATGGGCACTACGAAATCGGAGGAGTCTACCTTCGCATAATTTTGATGGCGGCTTGAATTTCCTGGATTCTGAACACAGAAAAGGGAGGGATTGTGGCGGAATTCCTTCTCCAGGGGTTCGAGGTGTTAGTTGTACTTGAATGGTGTTTATATTTTGAAATGATTCCTTTCCATGGATTGAACTTCTAAATGGTTCAGAGTAACCTGTTCTGAGTGACACGTACTTTGAAAGAGTGTTTCCCAATGAGCATTTTGAAATGGAATAAGGTTGGAACCCTCTTTGTATTTTTGATTTGAAGGAACTTTTGAGATTTTCATCAAATGATCGTTTCCGGTTAATGAACCTTGAGGTAACTGTGTTGGAACGTTTTGCACCCGTGTGAGAGAGGGGTGTCACAGAGTCTCGTGGTGTGGTTGAGACATGGAGGAGTATGTCATTTTCAATATTGCTTGGGTTTTCAACGGAGATGGGCGTCTTACCGTCAGGGTCGGTTGGCAGATGTATCTGCTCGGGACTCTGGTTGAGTGAGATGTTATCACACGTGGTATCCGTTGGTTCACTCCTATTATCGTCGCGATAAGGTATGATGTCAGAAGACATTGGCACTTGTTCATGGTTTACAAGTTCAGGCTGTCGAGTGGTGCAAATTTCGTTTGTAGTGTTAACGAGAATTGGAGTTGATTGGGGATCTTGTCGAATATTGCTGACTTGAGGCTCTTTGGGCTCGGAAACGTCAGTTTTTGTTATTGACTCGTGGTGAGAATGGGATAAATTTTCATATGTTTTCAAAAAATGTGATAGCTCAGTTTTGGTTATGAAGAATTGTGTTGGATTCGAAACTAATAAATGCATTTTGTATAGAGTGGATGGTTCCTGGCGGTCGAATTTGAGTTTAGGACGAGGACAATTTGGAGTTGTGAATCAGGGGGGAGTTTGCTAAAGTAAAAACTTTTGGCAATTTCATCGAGATTTTTATAAAGTTGGTAGTATACTGGGTCAGATGAAAATTGAGTACTTGTAAGAATGTAGTGAGCATCTTCAAGGATTGAGAATAGCCTTTCGTAGTTTGCATCACGATCATGACTGAGCTTTAGACCACAATCTAGTAATTTTTGGCAATATTTTTCGAAAAATGGGGTGTATAAGAAACACTTTACTATGTGTTCCACAATGTCGTTTACTGTGGAGATTCGAAAGTTTTTGAATGCATGATATGCTGGTCCAAAAAGATTGCTAAGAATAAAGTCTACTAATAAATTTTCTTCGCAAGTAGTGATAGATTTTGCTTCTGTGATTTTTTGTATGAAAAAATGTGGGTCAATATTATAGCCTTCAAATATTGGCAGGTCTAGATCAAAAAATTGGGAGTTCATTCTTGTGAGATGTGGTATCATTGCATCTTTAGAAAAAATTCGTTCAGAGCCATGACTGGCAGTGGCGCATTGGATGGGAGAAAGTGCGGAATCAGCACATCAGTGAGTCGCGGTCGGTGTAGTTGATCGGCGTGTCTGTCAGGTGTGTCACAATCAGGAGATATGTTTGAGTCGGTAAATGAGGTCGATAGTTCCAGTGTGTTGAACTTGGGAGTGAGAAGAGTTATGTGCAACTAAAAGTGTTCCCCACAAGGGATGCCAAAATGTTATGACCCGAGCGGATGGCTCGGGGTAACAAATAAATTATTTGAGTTCGTGTGAACAGCTTACGGGCGGACTGCCCAGTTGCACTTACCTATTCTCTGTTATCGCGTTGAGGCTTCCGACTGGATGTATGTATATATATATATATATATATTGCTGGTCTCTGGTTGCGTATGAATATTCCAGATTGAGAGATATTTGTTCATCAAAATTGGATCAAATGAATTGTAGTTTTAAAGAAATGATTGAAGTGATTTTAGGAATTTGGAATGTAGATTTCAGAAGTAATAATTGATTGAATTTGGTTTTTTAGAAATGATCAATTTGACTTTAATAGTTTCAATATGGATGAAATATTCGATTGTAAAATCTTCAGAAAATAATAGCGTATAATTAGCAAATGAGTTTTGGATTCATTTAAACCAAATTATAATGTCTTGAACAAGATATAGAACCTTAATATCTAAATACAATTTGCGTGACTTAAAATTAGACGAACTTACAGAACTACTCGAGAGATGATATTCTTCGAGGCAGGAACTGATAAGCAGGTGAGAGCAGATTCGGAGCTGGCCCTTTACAGCTGAGGCGGATAACGTCGGCCTACTTTTCGACGGAGAGCGAATTCGGAGCTGGCCCTTGAACAGCTGAGACGGGTATCGTCGGTCTACTTTTCGACGGGATCAGATCAAGCTTACGTGTCCGCACTTTTAACTTGACTTTTTCGTGCGTTTTCTACGCGCACTTAGGTGAGTGGTTAAGTGAATTTTGAGACGTACGTAGCCCACTACCGGGCAGAGCTTTGTCACAGACTAAATCGAAGAATGAATGTTGTTGTTCCAATTTATAC
This sequence comes from Eretmocerus hayati, assembly GCA_029851415.1. Lineage (NCBI taxonomy): Eukaryota > Metazoa > Arthropoda > Insecta > Hymenoptera > Aphelinidae > Eretmocerus > Eretmocerus hayati. The sequence goes on from CM056741.1 coordinate 96,964,462, forward strand.
GTGCGGACACAAGTTAATTTTGATGATTCGACTGAAAAAATGATCTTGAAAGTGTTCTACTTTCGATTGTAACACATGTAACACATGTGTTACAATCGAATGCTGGCAGAGCTCTTTGTTGAATTTCTCATGGTCTGTTACTGGCTAATGCTTTGATTCTGCTGATTTACTGACCTGCTTATTCGTTCTCTGCTGATCAAGTCGAAATAATATTCCTCCACGTTGAGAAATATTATTTCAACTGTTGCGTCGTCTGGGACGCCACATGTATTTAGATTCTGCTCAAAATCGTGCTGTGAATCGCGTAAACCTCATTGATCAACCTGGGGGGGGGGGCAGTTCTCTGTAATCGAATGAAGTTTTCAACGTGTGGAGTTTCTAGAGGGGATGATTCAAAAATTCAGCAGCGACATATGTATAATGTTTCGATATTTATTTGTATTTAAATTCTGCTCAAAGAACAATAAAAGGCAATAATAATTCATTCATCGATCTAACTGTGAAGTTCAATTAGCAAGAATATTTGACAACAGTGAGATGATTGAAGATTCCTCACCCATAGTAGTTTTTTCGATTCGATTCAGTGGATAGAATTCTTTGACCTGCAGAACGCCATGCATTCCTGAGAAAAGAGCAGCAGTTTCAATTCTACGCTTCTTTCGTTCCTCTCTGGAGATCTGAGCATTGGCAAGTATTGTTGCAAATGAATTTTGACCGTAAAAAATCATGCAGGTGTGTGCTGGCGCGATTTCCGACCCGTCTCGTGGATGAGTATGCAAGTCTGTATCCTACTTCTCGTTTATAGTTTGAAATCTATCGCAGGCACTGGCATAATTCATCATAGAATTAATTCCCCAGTTAATACAGAAGCTAAATAGCAAAAATCCTACCGTAAAAATTATGCTGGCGTATCTTACGTCGCATTTTGTTGCGGAGAATGCAAGTTCGTATTTACTTAATTGCTCATAGTTTGGATACTATTGAAGGCACCAGCTTAATTAGAGATGGAATAGATTCCCCAGCTCACAACGAATCTAAAGAGCGAAGAATCGTCCATAAAAAAATCGTGCTAGCAAGATCTACGGCACATTTGACTGAGAATAACACTAGTCTGTATCCAATGTTATGCTTATAATTCGGCTATAGTTGGAGGCACCGTGATGAATCAAGATAAGTTCGATCCGCCGATTCAAGGAGCATCAGTGAGTCGAGGATAGAGCATTAGAAATCATGCAGTGCTGAGAAATGTATTGATCAATGAAAATTCAGTACTGATTTTGAGGTTAGAAACATCTTAGCTTCAATCAAAATCTTCCTTAGCAAAAGGCACCGACTCGAATCAATTCGGACTGAATGAAGCAATTATACGCGAGCTCGCAACCGGTAGCTCGTTGCTCAAAAAACATGCTAAGGCTTCCCAGAACTGATTGATAGAATGTAAACAAACAAAATCAACAGCTCAGATTTGCAATATTTCTTCGTAAGATTTAATCAACTTCCCCAACGATAATCGCTTCGAGCCTTAGCTCATAATCACCAGGAGAATTTGCTCTTTCATTTGGCATAAGAATCGTACGTTTCCATCCAATTTCAATTTCAGGTCACAAACCCATGTAAAGTGGACATTGTCCTTTCTCCACGTCATGGCACTCAAATCTTTTCAGCGCTGCCAATGAATGCAGCGCATGAATATTTCCCAATTTCTATCCTCCATTTGCACTGTCGTGATGTAAACCTAATGATACGCTTCCAAAGCACAACAATTAGAGTTAAAAGGAAAAGAAATACATAATAACCACAATGAATAGAGGCGGAGATGGAAGCTAAGTTACTTGCATGTAAACTGGGCGAAAAAATATGTCGAAAGTTTTTATCATAAGTGAACTAGCAAATATATCGATTGCAGAAACAAAATTGAGAAGAATCGTGAAGAATCAGTTGATAGTTGAGGGAAATGTATGGAAAAATTGAGAAATACAGATCAAAACTGGTAGATATCGAGTTCGTGATATTAATTCATCGATTTTAGAGGTAGTTCCATTTTATCCCACATCGTTTCATTTGATACTGACTGAAGGAAACACGATAGAAAACATAGATTTTCATAATAATTGAACCTGATTCGCTGATTATAAATAGAATTGGTGTCATTCAGACTGATTTCGCGATTTCACCCCCTTCTCAACCCCCACCTTCTCACTTGAGAAATTCGAAAGGCGTAGAAAGTTGAATCATACTGTAAAAATAATATCCCCACAGTGAAGATAGTACTGATTAAAAATTTTCTCCCAAAAAACGAAAAAACTACCCTCACCCCACCACTTTGACACACCCAAACCAACTCCAATTAATGTAGAACGCACCCTCGGACTATCCCGCGTCCAAATCCGATGAACAGTGGTTCACGAAAAAAGTTCCAAAAAGCCCGAAAATGTTCCATAATACCCCATCAGTAATGCTTAATGCACCATATAGACCGAAAATAACAAGTATGTCTGAAGAAAATTCAAAAACTCCCATCCCCGGGACATGCAATTCAACTCCACCCAAAATCCGAATTCTTCGTCACAATTCTCTCGTAATGAAACAATTACACTTGACAGGATAACCATGTACGCCAATGCTTAAGCTCACACGGATAGTTTCTCATAAGAACACCCACTGTACATAACAAAGACTCGCGCATGCATCTCTCATTCTCTCATTCCACCGCGAATGACAGCAAGCTGTAGTATATGAGCTTTTTATAGCAGGCACGCTGGTAGGGGCGGCACTATAGGTATACACCGAGACACAGCTGCAAGCGTGCGTAATCCATTCCGTCTCCCGAGATCGCGAGGCGGCCGAATCAAGGTCGGGGGATTTGCGTCCGCGTAGGGACACTAGGCGCGAGCTCGTACTTGATGTATACAATAAGGCCACACTGGTTTCAGATGGAAACTGACTATTGATTTGCCATCGGAATAAAATGGGTACAGTGTGCTTTAATTCGATGTGCCTATGCCATAGATGATTTTCGTCGCAAGCGAATTGCTTCATAACTGAACGACTAGTGGGTAGAATCGACTATAATTTAGCTTTAAATATGCACAAAGAAGTAAACTACGTGGCAAATAACTGTAAATAGTGAGATTTAAGATGATTGTTGAATTGTGAACAAAACTTGAGTTGCGTCCGATACGGTAGTGATATATGCTAAAATAGGTGTCGCGGTTGAATATCTCCACTCGTAGCATTCGGGATGAGTTTGAATCTGGCTATTTACCTACTTGTACCTTTGCACTATCCTGAGAAAGCCTTAATAGCCTCCTGGATGGGTTCACCTCGTGATTAAGTCGGATCGGAGAGAGAAAAATGCAGTTTCCGTCGTTCGGGTCGGCTAACGAAAAATGGATGATTTTATCCTGTCAGATTGAATATTATGAGGAATCACCTCGTAGGTGTTTCAAAAGGTAGATGAACTACGTATTAACTATTCGAACACTCCCACGAGTCGGAAAATGAAAAATGAATTAATTACGGGTGGTTAATGGTGGAAAATCGCAGTTACTCGCACGAAAAATCAGAAGGTGTGCAAACGTCGTTTACTCAAAATCTAAAGGTGGGATTACAGCTTACAATAGCTTGTTTTGAAGCTAAGACATTAAGCGAAAACGCGGTACAGGTAGAATCTTCAGTTCAGTTGATTGGAGCAGATGGCGAATGGATTCTGGAGCACTTCGAAAGTACTCGAACAACTCGAAAATCGGACGGTAATATTATATTTATCTCTTGTGGTGGCTTGGAATGATTGTTCGATAAATCCGACACCTTCTTTGAGGCTCACTTGACCCTGACAGGACGAAATCCCATAAGAACTATACGCGTGGTCCGAGTGTACTCTCAAAGTTATAGTTCACAGCATAAATTTGGAACCGTAATTTCACTGAGAAACAAAACTAAGTCAAGCATGGAATGCAATGAAAACCGGATGTAACGAAAAAATCAGGTTGCATCGTTCCCATGCAAGTAGAAAATTAGGCGAACGGATTATTGACACCCAAAAATAATATCAACAAAATATGACAATTCATTCTCCCACCTCATTTATTCAGGACTTAATCATCTACTGATTCCCATCGTTGTTTTATGCATCGTAAGAGTCTTCAGCCTGGGGGGGGGGGGGCGTTCCCTTGTCTAATCATGAGAAGACTTGTTTCAGAATACATGTCGACGTAAGAATCAATCAACGAGAAACCATCCACTGGAATCCATTATCATAAATATGCCACAAATAGGTCAAACAGAGGCTCAGAATACAAACGCAACTGTCGATGGAAAAATCTTGATGATGCAAGATATGGAAATCAAAAGAGACAACTCAAGCCCTCGCACCAGAAATACAATTTTGATAAAACTCGGAGAAAATGAACGAGGTCCAGGAAATAGGGATAGAAATTTGGAGGAAAAATTACCCACGACAAATGAAGCCAATTTACTGAACCGGGATACAAATTTGGAATCACAAGAGATTTTATCTATGGCAAACGAGACCAGCTCATCGAATGATGACGGCATTCTTACACCGGAAGAGGTTTTGATGAGAAAATTCGAAATACCAGATAATGATGGAATTATAACGACAGAAAAAACAGAACCTTCACCTAAGGAGACACTCCTGTGAAAATATGGCAGCGAATTCGTCAGAAAGAGGACATCCGAAAGGATACTTAGATGTACGATATTCCTCCTTCAACATTCATGAATTGACGATCGAATATTAAAACATTTTTTACGAAATAAGAGAGAGAGAGACTGAGTTAGATTGTAAACATTGCAACTTGATCATATCGATAACTATAGTCATATGTTAGATATTAACCTCCACAAATCATCTGACAAGAATGATAGTATTCAGTGCAACGAAATATTTTTAGAGAGAGACAGCACCTCAACTTTCAAGTAACATTCTTCTCTGTCAACGATACCATTGTAACGACCGCTCGGTAATGATATTGAGAATATTTTTTGTTGAATATACACGTTACTATTTCAATAACTCATAATATAACGGTACTCAATTGTTGTCAACACAACAACTCAGGCAGGGGAATACCATAATATCATAAAAAAAACTATGCATTTTTTCTCTTTTCAGAATGTATCTCTAGACTATCAATTGGGTGTATAATATTTCTCATCTCATATATTACTAATTAGGCTACGATTTAATGTGCCAATACTCATGATACCATATGTATATAATTAGTTTTGTCGGCCTATACTCGTCGGCAGTTTTTCGCATTCGAATCTTACTCAGGATTGAGTTCAACTTATTATCACTCCTGAAAGTATACTCGATTAGTGTTCTATTCAGAATGTACCATGCCATTGATTTTACAAATTTTTCAAAATTCTGGTAAAAATTTTCCTCTAAGATAAGACATAGTTTTACTGATCCGGGGATCAGTTGCGCGCCAATGAACGTGTCATAGAGCAGGGCTAGCTCTATGCCGATGAATGTAAGCTATATCAAGATCCACAATATGCAACGGAATATTCGCATTGTATTCGCAAAAGGCTGGAGCGTGTCATGGATCAAATCTAGCTCCATGCCGATGTACTCTAAGCTACTATGTATTTCTATGTTACTATAGGTTTATTCGATTACGCCGGCCACGCCGGCGTGGCCCATCGGACCTCTCTCTCTTTCTCGCTATGTTAAAAAGAGAGGTCCGATGGGCCACGCCGGCGTGGCCTGGCGTGGCCGCCGTAATCGGATAAACCTTATGTATTCACATGGCACAAGAGCGTGATCTTTCGTTTACGCGTGTATATACAGGCTTAGAGTCGCCGAGAATGCTTAGGCGTAGGAAGAGCGCAAGAATAGAGGTGCCGATGCACATAGCGCCAAGCGCGAAAACGAGTACATAAGCGGTGCAAAAGTAAGCAGCCAGGCTTCTGGTCTCACAGTTGACCGCGGACGGGACCGCGTACATTTAGGCTTCTAGAATCACAGTCGATCACGTGAACTCTTGTCGTAGACTCCGCGAGTAGCAGCATTCCAGGACGAGTAGTTTCAGCACTTGATACACTCGTACCATTGTAGCTCCAGTAGAACAACCAGTAATTGTAACAGTCCCTCTCTCCGAGTTATAACTTACCTTTGAATAAAATCTAAGCTGTACTCAATACCATCAATTTATTATTCAGAGAATACCTTGCAATCACAACTTGCTGAGCGACACGGCCCAGTGAGAACAGAAGAGAACCCATAGCATATGAACCTCAAGAACCCCGGTTCATGACAGGAGAATACTCACAAAGTGGAAGCATCTAAAATAAATGAGCAGATATACAAAGGAATAGAAAATAGGATTGCCAGAAGGGTCAATGTGATTATTTACAATATACCAGAGGATGACAGAAAGGGCCATCTGAAGACATATCTTCAGAATATGTTGCAAGATGCTCCATTTGATCCTGACAGTGTACGCTATATGAGAATCGGAGGAAAGCCTACGGATAACAATAAATCTAGGCCTGTCAAGTTGCCACTTAATGACCCTGAAGATGCAAGATGGGTCGTGGTGCATCAAAAGGAATTCTGTGAGGAGAAGGTCAGATGTAGTAATGACAAAACACCTCAATAGCAACAATACCTTGCATCTCTCATGGAAAAACTAGAAGAAAGAAAAGGTCAAGATGTGAATAACTTGGCACTGAAGTATGTAGGAGGTATTCCTCTCATAGTGCAGAGAGATATTAATAGTGACGGAACAAGCCAACCAATAGAGAAAGCATCTACATCAAGTCAACGCCAATCTGCTTCTGGTTCCACCAACAAAGAAAAGATTAATGAGACATCTAATGAAAAGCAACATGGAGCAAAAACCCGAAGGGTCACCTTCAAACTGAAGTGAAATTGTTCTTCCAGAATGTGGGAAGTTTGAAAAATTGTGTGGCTCATTTCAAAGGTTATGTTCTAACTCCTGCTGTTGATTATGATGTAATTGGAATTGGTAAAACTTGGTTTGATGCTAAGTTTGAAGTGATGCTAAGTTGAAAATCCCAGAATATGAGTTTATCAGGCTTGACAGGAATTTCAATTACTGTAACAAGGCCAGAGGAGGAGGATTAATCCTGTAAATAAAAACATCACTTGAATTTACAGTGATAAATACAGTTGCCCCAAGTCATGAACTTATATTAGTAAGACTGCGTATAGGTGGAAGGTGCATACTTTTGTCTGTCTGCTATCATCCTCCCTCAACAAGTAATCCAGCAGAATTCGTTGCTGCCTATGATATTGTAGCAAAGATTCTGAGTACTGCCACTCAGAAGTTCCCAGGAGATGGAATTATCCTATTGGGGGACTTCAATCTCCCAAGTTATTGTTGGACGAGTGATGAAGAGATAACTTTTGCTGTTGGGAACCACTGAAGGTGACGGTTCGAGATGGAGTGTTAATATTAGAACTTTGTATAAATCAATTGATCTTGCGTAAGCACTTTGGTGTTCCTAATGAAGCTGGTAATGCTCTAGACCTTATCTTCACTGATATTAAAAACGCATCTTTCTCTGTAAGTGATGACCCAATGATTTTATATGATTCTTCGCATGTTGCCTATTCAATGGTTATTCCAAATTTTGCTTCAGAACATGATTCATTTATAAACAGCAATGATTATGTACTCAACTATAAGGCTGCGAATTATGAGGCGATAAATTGAAAATTGAAAAGTGTTGATTGGAATAACTTCTTTAAAAGTATAAACTCTGTTGATGATGCAGTTGATAAGTTCTATGCGTTCTTGTTTGATGTAATTGCTTGCAATGTCCTCTATTCGAGAGGATTCACTTCACACTATCCGAGATGGTTCTCAAATGAATTGAAGAAGGAAATTCGGTTTAAAAAAATTCCTCCATAAGCAACTAAAAATTTTTGGCCGGTCTGTTGACCGTGAAAAATTTAGGATTCAAAGAAGAAAATGTAAATATTTAGTTGTAAGAGATCGAAAAAACTTTACAGAGCAAATTGAGACCGAAATCAGAGTTGATTGCAATGCTTCCTGGAAACTAGCCAATTCTTCTAGTAGCAATGACAATATACCTGAAAAGATGATATATGAGGATGGGAAAGCCACGGATGCTGATCAAAGCGCCAATTTTTTTCGTAATATTTTTCTACATTCTATTTAGAACATCCTAGCTCTCAAGAACCGCGTCGAGAACAGAATTTTGACTCATTTGCAATTTTGAAGCTTGAAATAGAAAGAGAAGATATATCCACTGCGTTGCAATCCTTGATTGAGAGACTGGGCATAAGGCCTGATGGTATTCATGCCATATTTGTCAAGAGATGCTTTATGTCCCTAATTGATCCTTTGCATATTCTCTATGATTGATCATTAAGATCAGGTTGCTTTCCCAAATTGTGGAAATTTAGTTGGGTTACTCCCATACCGAAGGGTGGTAATGCCCAGCAAGTTCAAAATTATAGACCAATCTCAAAAGTCCCACTCTTTGGCAAAATTCTAGACTCTATAGTTGAGAGTAAGCTCTCAATACATTTGCACAAGTTCATAAATTCTAAACAACATGGATTTATGCCGAAAAGATCTACCACTTCTAATTCAACTACTTTTACAGAATATGTTGTTGAAGCTCTTGAATATGGAACTCAAGTGGACACCATATATACAGATATTTGTAAGGCTTTTGACTCAGTCAGTCATGAAATTCTCCTCAAGAAATTGCAAAGCTTGGGTATAACAGGATCGCTGCATGATTGGATAAAATCGTATTTATCTGAGAGAAAACAAGCGGTGGGGATGAACGGAATTTCCTCTAGCTCTTTCAGTGTCCATTTTGGTGTGCCACAAGGTTCCCATTTGGGGACTCTGTTTTTTAATGTGTTCATGAATGATGCCTTGTAATGTATAAGGTGTTCAGAAGTACTCTTGTTTGCTGATGATCTAAAACTGTTCAGAAGGGTTGTTAATTTAGAGGATGCAAAATTGCTTCAACTTGATCTTGACGCCTTATAAAATTGGATGAAAGACAACCAACTTGAATTCAATGTGAGGAAGTGTAGTATCATATCATTCACTAGACTGGAAGAAATTGCTATAAATTTGAACTATGTGCTATGTGGTACTTCCTCGCAGAGAGTTAGGGGAATCAGGGACCTGGGAGTTATCCTAGATAGTGATTTGAACTTCGATTCCCATATTTGCCTTATCAAGAATAAGGCGAACAGGATGTTAGCAGTATTGAAGAGAAAATCAACAGAATTCAAGAGTGCCCTGTCTATTTGCATTTTGTACATGGCGCTAGTAAGATCAAATTTATCGTATGCACCGCCGGTTTGGCACCCTTCGACAGTCAAAGCACGGAAAGAAGTAGAATCAATACAGCACAAGTTTCTGAGATTTTTATCACGTTTTGATGGTACTCCAATAGATTCACTCTCTCATGATTACTCCCAGGTTGCTAAGAAATTCCGAATCTGTTTTGTTCAGTCGTTCTGGATATATCAAGATTCTTTATTCCTGTTCAAGTTACTCTCACAGCATTCTGATGCACCTGAGCTGCTTACAAAAGTTTCAATAAGAATCCCAGATGTAAGATTGAGGCGTAATGAAGTATTATTTTTCATGGATTCCTACAATGTTAGATCACCGTTGAGGAAAATGTGTAAAAACGTTAATGAAAATTATAAATGGTATTGATATAGTGGGATATCAATTTCCAAATTTAAGGAGTTAGCTAAAGAAAAACCCTTGGAATACGAGTGAACATAGTGCAAGCATCCCAATCTAGTATGTATAGAATCAAGATTCATTGATTGTTTGGTGCTACCAAATAATGAGTTCATTTAACACATATTCACTAGGTTTGATGGAAAACTTTAAGATCAAAATGAAGTAGAATATAACTGTCTTTTACTATTCATTGATATGTTTTGGAAATCTGAGTTTTTATTTGCTATCATTCTTTATACTGATTATTAGTTATTCTAACATTGCGTATGTATAAAAATCTGTATAAAGGTCTCAGGGACCGTTGATTCAAATAAAATAAATCTAGTAACTCGACACGCGCGCAAGCGCGCTGATGGAATTAGGAATTTGCAAACTAAAAGAATGAACTATCACCGGAAACATCCATGCGAGGAGCTGACATTGTTCTTTAAACAACAAATGAGTGATCAATCAAATTAATTCTGGCTCATTCGAAGTATTTGGACGGATAACTCATCACCTACGACCGAATACCCGACCATACATAATATTTAGCTGCATGAAATGTACTATCCAATATCAGAAGAAAAATCTACTTAGCACATATTTTCACGAAAGCCATGTGAGTTTGCTCATAAACCTCTTTTTTTATTTCAATCGTTTTGAGTTTCATTAAGTGAAAAGGCTTCTAACTCGGCGAGCCACAAAACATACAGAGGTAATTGAATCATTCCATTCGATGATGAGGTTCGCATGATCTTTCGATAAAAGCAACATATTTGAATGAAGGCTAAGTGTGAAACTTCAATCTTTCGAGCACAGTTGGAGTTTCATAGCTAATGATTTTAGTCTCAACTGTCACAAATCAACGCTCGACTTGAAACTTTGTGAACAATCGGTTCGGCAAAATCCTACACCTTGAGAATAAAGTCCTACAGACACTCCGCATTGTGAATGGAAGCAGAGGCTCAAGAAGGCCCCCCAGAAGCTGTTTCCTTGTGGAAAAATAGTTTTCTAATGTAAATGGTCCATAATGGTTCATATGAATGAAAAGTCGATTGGTTTTTGCGTAAAAAGATATGTGGATAAGAGAGAAATATTTTGCGCAAAGTAAAGGATATCAAAACCAGGTGATTGATGTTTCATAAATCAAATCTCGATCATCACATAGTCAGGAGTCTAAATATTGCGAAGACGTTTTGCGCGAATACGAAGGCAAATTAGAGGGAGCACAATGGCGGTTGGGAAAACACACTGTTCAATGAATGAAAAATAATGCACTGAATCGATCAGAACATGTACATTTTCGTGCCTATTTGATGATGTCGAGCACTTATATTTACAAATAGTCTCACAAAATTCACTGGATCCATCAACTCTTACGTACCGCAGCGGCATCGCATATCAAGGTAGCCGCTATATTACTAAAAACTCACGAAATCGTGTGACTTTTATAATCTCATCATAACTTTTGCCTGATTGGTTATGTTGTTGTTATGGTTTTCTTGTTATGATTTTCATTGCAGCAGCCCTGTTACTTTCACTCACATCAGTCACAGCATATTCATACTCATTCTTCACAGATATCGAAAAATTCGAGATACGCCAACTTCTCGATTAGCCTGCGGATTAATAGGAGGGATGAAATGAAAAATTGAGGATAATATTGTGAAATTAATTATCTTATCAAATTGAGTATGCGTGTATAAGTAATGGTGCATGTAGAACCATATCCAAAGACATCAATGAAGATATTTCTACGAATAGAGTTGTTCTGTCATCTCACAACGAGAATATCATCAAATTGAGCAAGAAAATCGCGAAAACGACGCGCGACGTTGGGATATACAACAAAATAAATTTTGATGATATACCTTTGAAGAAAAGACCAATGAGTAAATTGAATTGGTCATGTTTCAACTATAATACATGATTTTTATATAATTCTTGTCGGTTCTCTAGAAATCGAAGGTTATCTGAAGGATCGACTCGTTCGAGAAAATGAGAATAATGAAAATGAAATTCTGGGTGTAATTACGAACGGACGTCACAAGCTTGATATTATCGCTGTAAAAGATGGAAACGGACTAATTGAATCGTACGACCGCAGAGTGGAGTTTGAAGTTTGCAGTGACTTACAAAAGAATGGTTAATCTTCTAATCAATCAGATGAAATTGAAAAGAATCGTTCCGGAATTGAATTCATGTAGTGGTAGTCACAGGTTCAACGTACATGGTGAAAGTGAAAGGTGTAGATGAATTGAAATTGTTAGGTAGTATAAAGATGGAAATTGAGAAATCGATTCTGGGAAATGAAGTTCATGTTGTGGAAGAGTGTTCCGTCACTAAAGATATTGATCATTGATTTTTGATTCTTGGATATACTGTGAATTTTTTCGAATTAATATGTTTTGGAATGAATATACATCTTCGTAACCCAAGCTCACTTCAAATGTTGTTATAATTGAATAGTCAGATGGAAAATAATGCTGATGAGAAGGAGGTGATTTTTCAGAAGCTGCAAAGGAAAATTAAGAAGACTGAGGGATCTCCAGGGGCTCAGAAAAAATTAGGCTTTAAGCTCTGGGAAGATATAGTTCCCCATGTCGGTTTCTCATTCGATTCTTTGTATCTTGGAACTTTCTGTCAAACTTGATCTGTTTGTTGCGCATCTCTCGACTCAGTTTCGTTCCCGTGTGACAACTGAATTCGACACAAAGTGTGATGTGAGTCATACTCAGCCTCTCAATTATTACAATATTTGCACGATGATTCTCCGCATGGTCTGCGAAACAGCGAGTCTGCGTTGCCGTGAGATGTGCCTCTCCTATAAATTATTCCATAATTGAATTCGCTCAGTTCTCGAACCCACCTCGCGAGTTGTCCATTCCAATCCTTGAGAGATAGCAGCCGTTTCGAAGCACTATGATCGGTTCTCTTCGTGAATTTCTTGCCTATCAAATAATGTGCAGAATCTTTAATTGATCCTGCGACAGCCAGTAGTTCAAGTCAGGTCATAGGATGATTCCTTCCCGATTTACTGAAAATTTTACTCAATTAGCTAATTACTCGTTTTTTCCCTCCTTGAATCTGAAATAGTACTGCCCCTATTCCATAGCCCGATGCATCATCAGCATCTAAAATGAATTGCTCATCTATATCAAGATATCCTAAGATTGGAGTGAAACTTGACGCTGTTCTGGGTCCCATGACCGCGTCGTACTTAGGCGTCCATATGAATACGGCTGCTTGCACTGTCGAAGCCTACAGAGTTTCAGCTATTGCCGAAGAATGAGAGACGAATACCCTGCAGTATGACGTTTAGCCAAGAGAATTCACACTTCTCCCTTATTTCTTCTCCTCGGCCATTTTACGATGCCGGAAACTTCGTCAGGACCTGCTCGTACTCCTTCTGCTGAAATGATGTGTTGTAAATATAAGACTCCACGTATGAAAAATTGACATTCCTTCACGTTCAACTTCAAATTCGCATCTCCAAGTCTAGAATAAATGAATTCAAGATTCTCAATCATTTTTTCGAACGACTTCGCTCTCACCATGACGTCGCTCAGGTGAACCGTGCGAATGACATTGATTAGATCGGACAGCACTCCTCCCATTCATCTTTCAGGAGGTCCAGGTGCATTACCCAAACTATCCAAAATCTCGTTGATTTTCGGCAATGGGTATGAGTTCTTCTTGGTCACAGCATTGAGTCTACGATAATCAACACAAGATTGAATAGGACCATCTTTTTTGATCTTTATTGCCACCGGTAAACACCAAGAACTTTTGGATTGACTCAGCACGCCATATTTCTTCATTTCCTCCATCACTTCTTCCACTCAGCGTCTTGAATGCATAGGAATTCGACGAATTTGCTGTTTGATGGGTTTTGAATCCACCAGCGGAATTTTACGCTCTCTTGAATCACATCTACCTGTTTCCTCACCGTGAGAGATTTGCGTATGGTGATTGACCAAAAACGTATAGAATTGATTTTCTCGATTTGAAGACAACTTGGCGGAATCGCACTCAAAAACTCCAAGATTGAGAAGGGGAAGTGCTCCTGGAGCCTGAAAAGTCCTATTGATTTCCTGTCATTCTGACAGAATCCCACCTATGACTGTCCCTCCCAAGGAGAAAGTAACTGTTGTTCTCTGGTGAATCAGGAACGATCGCTGAAGAGTTTTCAAAGAACAAGAAAAGACAAGCGGAAACAAAGAAGAACTGTAACGTGGGAAGGTAGACTTTCTAAAAGGAACACGGGTATTAGATTGGTAAGTGACTTTTGATGGGTGAGAGATGATTATAAGGTGAGAGAGAGTGTGTGATTCTAATCGTTGATCAGAGCGGGCTGCCATGGCGTGGCCCCTCATCCGCGACGATGGGTCCGCGACGTGACTACGCGCTTCAGGCGGGGAAACGGGCGAAGCTTTACCAGAAACGCTGATGCACCTGGTGTATCGTCAGGTGCCGAGGCGAAGCGCAGGCCGGAGGCTCGAGACTCACCACGTCACAGGCGTGCCTGGACGGAGACACGCATCGTCCCGATGGGTGACGTATATCGTACAGTATATCAGCTGTGGCTTCTTGTGGTTTTGCAATCATATGGTTGAGATCATATATTATATTATAGTCACAGGGTATCTATAGAAATTTTGAAACCAAATTCAAGGACTTTTCAAAGAGGCGGATCTGAGAAATCCAAGGACTTCTAAACGGCAACTGGAGGATTTTATAAAATTCCCGGACAAAATTCCATTCGCACAAAATGTAACTACTCATTTATGTTACATGAATAATCATACACTACCGGTCAAAAGTTTAAAGATACCCAAAATTTCTCTTCCCAATTTTGTGAGTGGAACTTCTAGGCTCTACTTGACCGAAAATCATCTCATCAGGGCTCATTCGAAAGATCTTTCTACTTACTTCGAGATGGCGTTATCCATTTTCATCAGTACAAATCTGGATCTTCCCAATTTGAGCTTGAAAAAGTGCTAATTTCGATGAATTTTGGAAGAATCCCCTGGCTCCGGTAGCTCAAGGGTACAGGAACATCCTGAAATAGATCTTAAAATACTTGAAAGTACAAGTTTGAAGCTTCGGAAATCGTTTCCCAACATCCTTGTAAGTTACTCCTACTCCGAGCTATGACATTTTCTTCGTGGAGAGCTTTTTCGAAAGAAGTAGTACCCTTATCAGAGACTGACAAATAAATCCACTTTTTGGGGCATGTTCCAAAGGTTTCTCGATCATTTGATCATGATATCGAAGATCAATACCAGGATCAGAGATTATATCCCTCTAAAAACGTATTCCACTATATTTTTCGGATTTGAGTTTTAGTTCTTGCGAAAAATCTTGCTTCACAGAAAATGTTATAGCTCGGAGTAGAAGTAACGTAGGAGGAAATTGGAAAACGGATTTGGAAGCTCTGAATTCGTTCTTCCAGGTCTTTTGAGATCCATTCCAAAATAATCCTGTACCTTTGAGCTACCCGAGCCAACAGATTCTCCAAAAAGTCATGGAAATTGGCACTTTCCCGAGCTCAAATCGGGAAACCCCAGATTCGTATTGATGAAAATGAATAATGGCATTTCAAAGTTTGTAAAAAGAACTTTCAAACTAGCTTTGACTAAGATCCTCTTCGGTCAACTAGAGCCTAGTTGTTCCACTCACAAAATAGGAGAAAAAAAAATTTTGGGTGTCCTGAAACTTTTGACCGGCAGTGTACATTATGACGATAGCATTCTTGAATCATGAATACATGGTTGTTTACGAGGAAAACAGAAAATAATCAAAGTAAAATACGTGGGATATATTCCTCCAACGGAAACCGAACCTTTTGGAGGCTCTTTTAGAGCATGATCTAAAAGAATCGAGGAAGATGAAAACTAGGAATGCAGCTTGAGCTACAAAACAATCCATCTTATATAGATGAGTATTGATGTTCGACTTCTCGCCATCTCAAAGACAATCCATAAATTAGAGAAGGATGAATACCGTTCTTCTAAGACCGTTTGTTTTGCAAAGTATCATTTAGTTTGGAGATCTGATCTTCGAGACATTGACGTTTCACATTATGATGACCGTGTCCGAGACAATTCGAGAAGTGGCGGACATATCGATTGACCTACGTTGTCTATCATTCAGAGAAACAGATCAAGAGAATTTTCCAAGGACGTCGCGGAACATTTCAGGAGTTTTCAAGGATTTCAAGGATCTATAGATACCCTGAGTGCTTGCGCGAGCAAGCACGTGTTAGTATGACTATGTGTAAAATACTGGTAGAGCGAGAGTGTCGATGTCTGTATGTGTCGCGATACGAATCCTTACCGCGAGATCTCTCTCGGTACAATCGTTTTGAACTTGAGTACTTTCATTCCTGTCATTTCTATTCTTTTCATTTCTATTCATCTCTATTTTTACAAAATGAAATTTTTTTCAGTATGACAATCAAGGGTATAGAAGCGCTCGATGAAAATTTCCAAAATTTCGATAAATATCCACTACAAATTTGTAAAAATTATTAACAGTACGTTATTCATAATTAATATTCCTCACTTCTACGATTATTTATATGAGGTTCTATTCGCTCCGTCCACCTTCATTTGGCGGCAAAAAATCTTACTGTAGCGCTCGCGGTGGCCAAACGCGATACGAAAACGTGGGGGCCAGGGATAGGGAAGCAGTGCCTCAGTTGTGTATTAATAGGTATACACCTCCCGTGTCGATGGTGTCTGCTGCTGTCTATTCTTGTCACATCAACTCCGTCAATCGACTAATCATTCTGAATAGGTTATCGTGAGATCGACTTGAGTCCATACAGATCATTGTGAGTATCGAATACGGTGTCGGTGATGAAAGTCCACCTCTGATATTCGCCGGACACAACAAACAACAACAAACGCATGCTCGGCCAAAGACTGGTTCTACTTCGGCGTCGCGGGATCATGTTGTGACATGTTTCACGCTCTGATCGACCTATAGTGTATTGTATTCGGCGATAAGAGTGGATAAAAGTGTAATGAGAGTGTAAAATAGCAAAGCCTGTCGCGAATGGAGCGATATTAGTTGTATTGTCTGCTGCGTTCGTGGGCTCGGTGTTCTTATGTGAGTGCATGTACGGCCTTTTCACGTGTATATAAACACCGGTGTCGCTGCGCTCGCTTCGCCATACTTTCGAGTACAGCTACCGCCGGTGCATTAATGCGCAGCCGTGCGCGCGTGCCCCCGTTTTTCAATTCGCGATTCAGCCGTAGGAGGCGCCTTTAAGCAACTTGAACATAGCAAATATCTCAATTCGATTAACACAATCTTCCCCAAAAAGTTCATTTTCATATGAACAGTACCCTGAATGGTATTAATAAATTATACAATAAATGAATAATGTAAATGATATAACTGTTCATAGTTGAGTGTTTTTTTTCGAAGATGGAATTCGTCAGATTCGAGATTCGACTCAGTTGATTTGAGATAAGAGCTCGACTATTTCTATCGGCCTCTCTTTCGGTATCTCTTCCATTCTCTGTATACCATAGGTATAATGTATATATGTGTGTGTATACATATATATAATATGTGTCAGAATAGGTGTACATCCCGTAACCGGGCTATGGACCACGTTTCGTAATTCATTTTGGTACATTCATTGTAACTTTTAATTGAAAATGAAGTTTCAATCACTACATTCGTGAGGCTTCAAAGCGGGTGCCAACTTCGGGCACATAATGATTTGCCACTAAACATTACACAACAAACAAGCGTTCGTTGTGTAATAATAAGTGTGCTGCCATCGGGGTTAAGTCAGGGTGTTTATCGTTTCCCGTAAATTTAATCAATTGATCACTCATTTGTGAAGATGGTGGTTCCGAGAGTGATTGTTATTGCGCGAGAGTTTATTTTCGTGAGGGTGTGGGCGTTGGTTGAACTGCAGGCGGGGCCACGCGCGGCGCGATTGAGCGCATAGATGTCTGTAATTTTCAAGATTGAACGTATACGACAACAGCTACCTATAAAAACGTGACGTCTATCAGGATACAGAATTGATTGAAGAAATCAGAGTTCTGAAAAATTTTTTTTAATAATTCCATCACAAAATTTATCATAATATTTTTGACGTGATGGCAGACATTGATCTCGCATTGACCCATCGATTTTTTCCAAATATCTTATCCTTTGTATTTACAAGTATCTCCGAATAACGCTTTGCTATCACACATATCATTAATATCCGTTTGCAACACCTCGATTGAATAATCATCTCATTCGTCCAACAATTCTGCGAATCACTTGCCCCGTAAGGCCAGGCATCACAGCAATTTGTCGATGACTCAAATGCGGATTAACTTGCAAACAAGCCGAAACCATTTGTTGTATGCGATGTTGGCTATGATTTTCTCGATCTGGCACTCGTTGGACATCAGACATGACGTTACCGCTCCTCAAAAGACGCAGATATGAACGCAGTATGATGACAGCTGTTACAAAAAATGTACAGAATTCAAATTGATGCAAATCGTCAGCGAGGTGCGATAGTTTTCAAATTATCTTGAGGCATGATATGCACTCCCAAAGTCGTCAGAGACCCTTAGTAATTAATCATTCCTCTATTACATCGATCATGATTAGTGTTTCAAATCATTGGAGAACATGTGCACCATAAGAATTTACATCCTGGTTTCGAATACGGTTGAACTCTGGTGTCTAAAATTTTAGGCGATGGTCATGCAATAGTTACAAAAGAAACGTCAAATCACTAGAAGCTACTCGCGAATACAGTTTTACCCCACTCCGGTTAGTAGCCGCCACCGACTCATTTGTTGTTTGAGTTACTTGTTCTATTTTTGTGATTTATACTTAGTTTTTGAGCATCCATCCATGTCACGGAGAGACCTATATTATATAATTTCCATTCGAGGTTCTCATGACTCCAAAAAGTTGAGACATGAATCATAAGCCACATTCAAATCGCTTCTCCTGTCGATCCCAAGGCAATATGAATTTCCTCGTGAATGAGTCCAAATCGTATTCGAGAGATTCTACAGAACTTTTGACATTGTGCGTACTGCACGCTGTCTCTGAACCTTCAAATGTTTCTCAAGCTGTCGAAGCTGAATTTGATAGGTTCCAAGATCTCTTAATCTGTACCCTATTCGTTGTTCTGTCAAAGAAAACTGGCTATGCGCAGCACGGCCAGCAACTCTCATCTTCTGGGTATCTCTAAGCGTACTCGCGCCATTTTCTGATTTCTTAATGCTGCGAAAATAATATTGCTCAAAAAATTCTGCCAAAATTCAGTGACCGTCTAGACACCTCATATTTTGAAAAAGCATTCGTTTTAGTCTCGTGCCTTTGACGAGGCAGTCATGAATTGTCAAAGGCACGCGAAACGTCGTAATCGCGTGATCGAATTCCACGAAAAGTTGAGATCTCCCGTACTTAGCTCATAAAAAAAACTAGGGGGAGGCCAAGCCCCCCTGCTCGCTCCGCTCGCCAACCCCCGCTACCTGTGATTATTGATTTGAAGAAGTGAAGAATCAATAATCCGTCTATAGCAACTCAAGAAGTAATGAAAATCTAGTCAATTTCATTGATGGTCCTGGAGATTGTGGGAGGACTCCTTGTGAAGGTCTCTCATTTATCATTTTCTGTTCCAAAAGAAGACTGTTCTGTCAATGGCGTGGACAGATATTGCGTCGATTCTTCTAACCACGAGGTATGACGAGTCATAGATACTTCAGACTACCCTTGGATCCAGAAAGTATTGGAAGCATTTTCTTGAAATCTGATGCCGATGACAAGAAATTGAGGGAAGCAGGTGTTATCATCTGGGATGGAGCATCAATGATTCCCAAAAAAGCTTGAACGGTGGTCGATAGAACACTCCGTTACGTTTTTTTTTTCAATGACTCGCCCTCTGGTTGACAAATCCTGCCAGTTCTGACCAATGGGTATAGACATCCTATAATCTAGGAAACTATCACATCGTAAGCCTTATGGCCATTGTTTAATGTAATGAAGCTGACTAAAAATTTGAGATCGAAGGACACTGATTTTTCCAGCATCCTCCTGGTGGAGGCGAGGGTCGGATTGATGAAGTGGAAGTAAGCAGAAAAGTAATGATGTACGTAGAACCATATCCAAAGATATCAATGAAGATATTTCTACGAACAGAGTTTTTCTGTCATCTTATGAATAAAATATCAAGAAATTGAACAAGAAAATCTTGAATATGTTCGATGGTACTACATCCTCTTACTAAGCGTTGATTAAGCGACTCACAAAGGTGCAGATCAAACTGAGGAGCACACCCATCTGAAATATTCAACCGAGTTTCTGAATAAGATTAGAGATGGTTTAACTCCACATAAACTCGATTTGAGAGTGAATGCTATTGAGTACGTCCATGTCAAATTCAAACGGTTTATGCAGCTATTTTTTTAAAATTCCCATACCATTTTTTTTCGACGTGGGGTACCAAAATAAGATGTTTCCTATAGTTTGTAGGTCCAAAAAAATTTTTTTGTCTCAGATAGGCCTACAAGAGTGATTTTACCGAAAAATCAAAAATTGAATCTATCCTACCGTATTTTGCTCGCAACTTTTGATTGCTTCGACCAATTTGGATTTTCCAAAAAGTATTTGAAAGGTGACTTCGAAAACTATCGATTAACCACTAGTAAAACCTCTTCCAGTTGTTTTTTGAACATCCGAAAGCTGAAATACTCAAAAATCACTGTTTGGCTCATAACTTTTTTGACGTATATTTTGATTTTTTTAATTTCATTTTTTTCTCGATTTGTATAGTAATAAACTACCGGCAAAAAAATTTTCAGCGTTTATTTTTACTTTTGGGGCCTCCTAGAGCTGTTTAAGTGCGCGAAACCATCTCAAAAACTCGAAAAATGCGTTTTTACCTCGTTCAACTTTCTTGGGGGACCTCGCAACTAATTTCATTGTGTTTGCAAGGCTGTTTTACCTCAAAAATGACTATTCTGAGTATTTTTTCAGTGTAACAGATGCTCAGATTCGTAGAAATTTATTTCAAAAGCAAATTTTTATTCAATAATTAGCATCTCCTGCGCATGCGTTGTTCTCTACGTCTCTGAAAATGTTTCCAATCGATAGCTGGTTCAATTTCCTTCAAAAAAACCTCTTGCTGAAGTCAATTTCATGCAGTAGAACCGGAGCTACAGCTGTCAAACTAAAAAGAAATGTCTTAGGTATCAAATCCGTGAGCCTGGAGAAAGATTGTCGGTCTCGTCTGCCGGTTGAAGCGTGTATTTCCGCTTCTACTCCATCAAATTAACTTCAACAAGGGGTCATTTTGAAGGAAATTGAGTCAGCCACCGATCTGAATCGTTTTTGAAGCACCAAAATCATTTACCTGCGCAGAAACTTCACAATCGTCTGATCAGAGTCGGAAAAAATTGCTGGCAATGATTCGTTAGATTCGAATTTCTCGTGCATGCAAATGACTTTAGAGCTTCAAAACTAATTTGAATCGGTAGCTGACTCAATTTCCTTCGAAATGACCCCTTGTTGAAGTTAATTTGATGGAGTAGAAGCGGAAATACACGCTTTAACCGGCAGACGAGACCGACAATCTTTCTCCAGGCTCACGGATTTGATACCTAAGACATTTCTTTTTAGTTTGACAGCTGTAGCTCCGGTTCTACTGCATGAAATTGACTTCAGCAAGAGGTTTTTTTTGAAGGAAATTGAACCAGCTATCGATTGGAAACATTTTCAGAGACGTAGAGAACAACGCATGCGCAGGAGATGCTAATTATAGAATAAAAATTTGCTTTTGAAATAAATTTTTACGAATCTGTTCATCTGTTACACTAAAAAAATACTCAGAACAGTTATTTCTGAGGTAAAACAGTCTTGCAAACACCATGAAATTAGTTGCGAGGTCCCCCAAGAAAGTTGAACGAGGTAAAAAAGCATTTTTCAAGTTTTTGAGATGGTTTTGCGCACTTAAACAGCTCTAGGAGGCCCCAAGAGTAAAAATAATGGCTGAAAATTTTTTTGCAGGTAGCTTATCACTATACAAATCGGAAAAAATGGAATAAAAAAAATCAAAATATACGTCAAAAAAGTTATGAGCCGAACAGTGATTTTTGAGCATTTCAGCTTTCGGATGTTCAAAAAACAACTGGGAGAGGTTTTACTAGTGGTTAATCGATAGTTTTCGAAGTCACCTTTTAAATGCTCTTTGGAAAATCCAAATTGGTCAAAGCAATCAAAAGTTACGAGCAGAATACGGTAGGATAGTTTCAATTTTTGATTTTTCGGTAAAATCACTCTTGTAGGCCTATCTGAGACAAAAAAATTTTTTTGGACCTACAAACTATAGGAAACATCTTATTTTGGTACCCCACGTCGAAAAAAAATGGTATGGGAATTTTAAAAAAATAGCTGCAGAAACCGTTTGAATTTGACATGGACGTACTCTATTGTGACGTTGATTCGAAATCTGATGACTCGGAATCTGAGCGTGGCAGAGGATTTGTGTAATGGGATTCGATTGAAGATCAGGAAATTGTAAAAGCATAATATTGAAGCGGAAGTTATAACTGGGGAGGATATGGGGAGAATAGTTTTAATACCTAAGATAACACTAACCAAGGGTGAGTCTTCCCCGCCGTTAGTAGTTCACAGGAAACAGTCTCCTGTGGTCTGGGGATTTGCAATGACGATTAATAAGTCTCAACGTCAAAATTAACATGGGGTTGGTATTTATATAAAACGGCCGCTTTCCTCCCATGGACAGCTTTATGTTGCTCTGCCTCGGTAAAGAGATCCGAAGAATTCGTCCATTGAAAATAGATTTGATGGTTCAGATGAGATCGGAAATGTTGTTTGAGATGGAGTATCTGAGTTTTATATTACTGTCATCTATAATATGAATTTCAAGTATATTGTTCTTGTGGTATATGCAATAAGATACCACGCATCCTCTCTGATTACGCCTAAAAATAAAAAAATTTATGCACCGGCGGTAGCTGTGCTCGAAAGTATGGCGAAGCGTGCGCAGCAACCACACCGTGCATATATACGCGTGTAAGGGCCGTTTTAACCTAAGCCAAATTCTCGAACATAAAAATCTTCATTCTCAGACATCGAAGACTAATGATCCCCATATCAGATTTGATCCGAATTGAAAATCAATTCATTTCGTTCGTCTCACGATATTCTCCGAGCCATATCCGTCGATTAATCGTATTGGGAATTGTTTGATGTCCCAACCATCAACTTCACTTACGAAAAGTTACTAAATTTCGTTCGACGGAAGTTGTCCAAAGCGCGGCAGGCCCGAGTCAAGCTAGAGTCGAATTCAAATTCTCCTTTGTGCTATGCGTTAGACAGAGATAGATATTTTCACACAAATATTGCTCAAAGAGCGGCAATCTCCCAAGAAAATTCGAATTGCCGTTCCGCATCATGTGTCGAATAGAGACAGACAACCATCCAGACTAGGAGTTCTAACCGCACAATCTTATGTGCCAACCTAAATTCATCTTTCAAAAATAATCTCAAGTACTGCCCCGCGACAGCCTCTTTTCTCCCCCTCTCAACGCGTACGCGCACAACATAACAGAGATGTCAGAGATTAGAGATTCGTCTGCTATGTTTACAGTCGTGGATCCACAATGAGCCGCGTGGACGTGGATCCGTCCCAATGCTCACACACAGTTTATCGATTTGATGAAATACACACTACTGTCTCATTCCAGTGATTTATACATGTGCATGTCTACAGTTATGTGATTCGTATGAGTTACTATTCTCTTACCCAATCATCATCACTATTCGAATGATATGATTATTGATGTCCTATATAAATGATAAAGCTCGTAATAAAGCCTGCCAGTACTTATTCTCACATTCGTGATCTTGGGCTTTCCATCTGATAACTGGTGGATAGAAATTGAGAATTCAACCGATCATCAGCTGAGAGAATACCAAGTATTTTGTAGCCATCATCACGATATCAACTCTGAAATACTTAATACTGTATTCTATCAGCTGATGATGGGTGGAGTTCTCAATTTTTATCCACCAGTTATCAGATGCAATGCCCGAGATCAGGAATGTGAGAATAAGTACTCTCAGGCTTTATTATTTATACAGAACTAGAATAATCATATCATTTGAATTTACAGTGTCTGAATTTAGTTGGTTTGGTGCGACTCCTGCTCATTCTTCACCAAACATCATCAGCTTGAATAGTGTATATCGTGCTGAAGACTACCGAGTACATGGAATTCCCTCAGCTGGGGATGGGTTGAATTTTCAATTCCTATCCAACAGTTATCAGGTTATGAGCTTGGGATCAGGAATGTGAGAATGAGTCCTTGTAGGCTGTATTGATACAGAACATGGGTGATCAAATCATTCAAATTTTAATCTTGTGACTTACGTTGGTTTGGAATAACTCCTGCTCAGCTTGGGAAATTCCTCAATATAGGTATTATATTTATGACCTGGAATCTGCTAATTTCCTGCCTCTAATACATGTCCTCATCAATAACGAGTCAGGAATTTCCTCATGACAATAATAACATCAACCATACTTGATTATATTGGGATTTTCGATGCAGAGTAGAAGTTGGCGCAAACATATCTTTGTGACAAAAAAGATTCGGGACCAAGCTAAACATTTCTTTCACACATGATATAATGATTGTTGAACCGATTCGAGGTCAGCCAATTCAATACCAGAAGTGCAGCCTCGGACCATGACTATCTTACCTTTGAAAATCCACCGCGCTCACATATCTTATGTCCAGAACAATTGATTATCTACTGTCAAATGATTATGAGTGTACATGATCTTGTAGCAAGTCTTCTTTTCCCTGTCACAATAATTTGTCTGCACCAACTCTCACTTGGAATAGGGATTTTCCAACATTATCCAAGCGTTATGTTATGCCTATGATGAAAAAGTTTTGATTCCTCATGGTTGAGGGTACATGTTCTAGCACGGTTGTTGTTTTGAAAACAGAAAATCAGCTTGAACAGAAAATCCGTTGTGAAGAATATGATATGAATGTTTGGAAGGAATAGTATTAAGGAATTACCCAAGTACAGCCAAATTTACCTCAAGTCAACCTTAGTAACAAGATAATTTGAGTGCTATAACTGTTTGTAGCCTACCTCAAATTATGATTCACCGATACTCAAAAGTTGTGAGTAGTAGAGGAAGTCAAATGTTATCATTTAATATTTGTGATGAACAAAGAGATTTTCTGCCTCCACTTATGCATTTGGGATAAGATCAGCACCCAAGTCCATAAATGGAATGTTCGCTCTCTGCATTCTTTAGGGACGTCTCACTCATGGCCTGGAGCTCACTTATGATGTGCTATTCATTTATTTCAGAGGTTGATCAAACTTTCAACTAGATTTTGAAGACGGACAATAATTCATCAGCTTCCATAATGTGTTGCAAAATAATCCTTACGAGAGTGCATCTTTTGCTTCTAGATGGTTTTTAATTTTCTTGTACTAATTTTCTGCCATACTCAATTTCGAAATCGCTGTCTGTTTATGATCTTGAATAGCCAACCAGTACCTATCCTATGAATTTTTTTACATGCCTAGAATTGACTACAATTATATAAGCAGAACGGTTGATATGTCTACTTCCATTATGCCACTACTAATATTCGGAAAAAATGTTCTAAATAATTATTCATCATACGAGTTATTTTCATGGGAATATTCCAAAGCGAGCTAGTTGAAGACCCTTAATTCCTCTCCAATTACTGCATCATTTTCAAATCATGTACACTATCAAAAGAAATTCTTAAAATCAGACCAATTGTCTGAAATTTAATATTACAAAGTTAGGGGTTGTGTGTAAGAATTTTTCGTTCGATTTTTCGATACCACGTGCCTATAATGATGGCTTATGACTATGTATCGAGCTGACAAATCTTGATAGTGATCAATGAGAGCCGAGCATTAGAAGATTTTTAAGCCTGTGGTCTAGACGACATAACTCTTGCTTGTGAGTTGAATTGAATCAAGAGTTTTTTCATCCTGATACGATTTCAAAATACTTTGACGTTCTCATCAAAAAATTGTTTATCTGGTTCGTGTTCTTCATGCAAAAATAACTCATTGTTTTTGGGCCCTCTTGAAATGAATTTATCCACACGAGGAGCTCATTCGATGCAAGCTGGAACTCTGAAGATAGTTGTTGCCGATTCCGCGGTGATTTGAGAGGACGCTTGTATATACTTTCTCAAACGACCAAGCGTAAAGCACCGCTACACCCCGGCAGTTTTCGTTTACTTTATGCCCAGTCGATCGAAAAATGTATTTCGACCTGGATTTCAACACTTGGGTGGGAAGTTTTTCGCTTTTCTTTTGCTGATTCCAACCCTCGCCTGCGGTTCAGGCCGAAAACTCACCACTTGGCCGCGACAAAAGTTTTTACACCTTTGTATCGAAATATACCATTTCTTTCGGATCTGAGTATATTTTTTCGGTTGGCTTAAGTCGGACCACCTTCCTTATCCGGAGTAGATGATGGATTAGATTCAATCGATTTTGTGACGTGGCATGTGCCCTTTACGTTTTCTGGTGGTTGTTGAAATGGGTTTTAGAACATGAGAAGTATCTGCAAATCCGTTGCTCAGATCTGTTTCCTCCAATTGATATAGTCATTTGGACCGCGATTTTCTCCTGAATGAATGAGGTAGGTGTATCCAACATTCCCTTCCTCTCAAGTCCTTCTTCCCAATTTTTCAACGTACTTTGTTGCATCTCAAAGCTTGTTCCAAGACCTTCAGGAAAGTCAAGGTTACTTCAATTTCAACCAACCAGAGCTGAGATAAGATATCACGATTTTCCCAAGAAATTATTTTTTGCGAGTTCGCGGAAGGCTGTACCAAGAATGCCCCCGTTATGCTATTTCTCAACAACTCTGAACTATTTCAACGTTTTCGAATGTACTTCAGCGCTTTTCAAAGTTCGTTCCGAGACCTTCAAAATGAGCTAAAGTACATAGTCTAATTTTGATCAACTAGAGTCGAGCTGTCTTAAGTTTCTCAAAATAAAAAAAAAATGTGAACAGCTGTAAAATGCATAAAATCGTTTTTAACAGCGCGCAACCACGTTTAGAGCTTTTTACTGATCCAAAACACTATCTTTCACTCATTTTGATGCAATGAACACGTTCTGGGGAGTGGAAATAGTCGTACTGTACACCTCCTCGAGATAACCACATGGGGTCATCTAGGGTACACTCCGGTGTTATCCTTGTTTACAAATCGTCTCTGTGTTTTGCACATGGGACAGCTCCAAATTCAAGTTTTGCAACTTCAAAAACCGGATTTTCAAGGTCTTGGAAGGAGTAATTGGATACGCTGCAGTATTTTAGATTGGTCGAACTAAAAAATCTTGGCGCCGGTTTAATTAAACGCAATTCCGTTGTCGATTCCTTAACTGAGCAAACACCAAGAAGCAAAAACTCTTTTGGAATCTTCTAGGGGACGCAGAAATCTTTTGAGGCCGATTCAAATCACTCATTTTTGCTTTCTCTAAAGAGAAAGCTTTGTTTTCATACCAGCAAAATTTTGATCGAATTTTCTACTAAATCCAATATTTTCTTCAACAAAATTCCGTTTATCTAAAAAAGACTTAGACCATTCTCTTCCTCTCGCCAAAATCTATCAATTGTAGGTAACACTTTTCCTCCTAATGGTCTTCCACATCAGCCAGAAACCCATCTTTGCACCCCTTTGTCCGTGTTCGTGTGTGTGTGTGTGTGTTTCTTGTTTTATACCGGACACGCTTTCTCTTTTACTGGTCACCTTATCAACTTTTGGCTTTCTACAAGTTGTACAGAATCCAATTTCTGAGAGCCCAGTGATTTGGCAGCTTTCAGCTCTCAGTCAAATTTGATCTATGGGGTTTTTAGAGCAAAACAGCTTAAATTTCGACTCTTAATACATAAATATCTTTTTCTCACACGGTCTCACCACGAATTGAGTCACCTAAACTATGGTTTTTTCAGCAAGATCTATCGATTGGTTAATACCGAAATTTCATAAAATCTTCACAAATCTCAAATTTTCGAAAAAATCAAAATTTCCATCAAAAATTTCATTTTGACCCTTTTTAAACCCACTGCATCGAAATTCCGTCTCAACCAAACGATGGATATTATTAAAAAAAACCTCAGTCTAGATGGCCTGAATCTCTATCAAATGCTTCCTCAAACGAATAACTCAAAAAATAGTCGAAAATTAGAATTAATATTCATTTTTCCCTCGTATCATCCTTTACGACTCATTTATCTCAATTCTAATGACCTAAACTATGGTTTTTTCTGCATTATCTATCGATTGGTTAATACCGAAATTTTATAAAATCTTCACAGATCTCAAATTTTCGAAAAAATCAAAATTTCCACCAAAAATTTCATTTTGACCCTTTTTAAACCCACTGCATCGAAATTCCGTCTCAACCAAACGATGGATATTATTGAAAAAACCTCAGTCTAGATGGCCTGAATCTCTATCAAATGCTTCCTCAAACGAATAACTCAAAAAATAGTCGAAAATTAGAATTAATATTCATTTTTCCCTCGTATCATCCTTTACGACTCATTTATCTCAATTCTAATGACCTAAAGACTTAGTTATGCGCCATTCTGAATCGATTGGCTGATACGAAATTTTCATAAAATCCGTAAAACATTATTCAAATGAAGATTCTTTCGGGGGAAGGGAATTTTCACAAAGGACTCCAGTTTAATCATCTTTAAACCGACTATATCAAAATTTCCTCTCAATCAAACAATAGATATTGTTGGAAAAATCTGCTTTCAGATGACCCAAATCTCTCTGAAGTGCTTCTTCGAAAGAAAAACTCAAAATATAGGGTACTTTCTTTTTCGTTAAAATTATCATCATATAACGCCGTGAGAAAGCATTCTGCTAATCACTTTTAGCAGCGTATTTCATATTCTAACATAGCAATTCCCTGGTAGAAATTGACCAATTTTCTTGGCCATCCATGTAGTATATAGATATAGTGACAATGCAATTCGGTTGGACGTCGCGAGATTCTGGCCAAATGTGCTCACAATTTCTACCAGGGAAGAATAAAAAAATTTGCTGGAAGGTCATCGAGTGACCATTCCTGAGATGGACATAATGGGAACCTAGTGGGTACACTTACCTCACTAAATATTCGATAACAGAATGAGATGGGAACAACGAACAGCAAGATTACTCTCTGTATGTTGAGAACTATCTCGCTCTGAGATAGTTCTCAACATGCAGAGAGTAATCTTCGAGTTATTCTTTGACAGAATCCTTATTAGGTCTGCGGCATTGAATTTTTTACATGTTTTATAAATATCACAACTTGGATCATTTTGGGTGTAATATTTATCATATTTTAATATCATTGAGAACGTATTTAAATTCCTAAAACCTTTATCCTTACGCTTCTGTTCACTTTACATTATGAATTAAGACCTCTGAAGAATTCCAAATTCATTTGGATCCACCTTCGTCATATTTGACCTCAATTTATACTTGACCTGTTAGCTACAAAGTTACCCCTGGCATCGAAAATGCTCATTTCCTCCTCAGAATATGTTCCTGTGGTAAAAAATGGTGAAAAATGGCAAAACTGAGATTTTGAAAATTTTTCGATTTTTTCCCCTTGCATAATTCCACATTGAGACCCCATTGATATTCCATTTTGCTCCTTGGAGTGGCGGAGTTTGTTCATAACTTTTTCAAACTTTTTCGATGCAATGCAAGAAAAATATCACAAATCCTTGGAAATTGATGATGTCCCCTGGAGGGGATAAAATAGTGAACGGATCAAAGTCCCGTACACAAGAGTATGGAACGAAATCATAACATCTACACCGAGGTGTAATAAGAAATTCATTCCATAGAATACACCTCAGCGAGGTAGAACTTTGAAAGTATGGCAAGGAGTCCCACAAAAATATCATAAACGACTTCTTGTCAACAAACTGACATTTACGGAACGGACAGCAAGGTGAGAATTAGAATCCCAAAGAGAGATCTCAAGTTTTGAATGTCTCGTGGAAACATCAGGTACAATAAATTAATATATCTCTTGAAACTTTTTTTGTGAATTCTTTGAATATGGTTACAGTGCTACTCTTCGCTACTTTCACAGATTACTTCACTTTTCGAAGTTGCAATCTTGAGCTATAAAAATTGCACTCCTTAGTTTAACTTTCGAATACCTTAACTTCCCATTCACTTGATATCTTATACTCCTGCTGATTTTTAATTATGGAGTTAACAATATTCATATTTCAATAAAATCCTGTACTCATGAGCATAAAATTGATACACAGATTGGAGGAAAGTTTTTGTATAGGATACACCTCAGCGAGGGATAACATTGGAAGCATGGCAAGGATTCCCCACAAAAATCTCCAGAATAACCTCTCGGTATCAAAGTAAGGTGTGAAAAACTGACAGCATTGAAGGAATTGAAATTCCAGTGAGAGGTCTCCAGTGTGGAGAGTCCCCTCAAAAAATCAGGCACGACCTCTGCACGATAAAGTGACATGTAGAAAACGGACAGCAAGGAAAGAATTGAAATCCCAAAGAGAGGTCTCAAGTATGGAGAGTCCCCTCAAGAATTCGGGCACGACCTCTGCACAATGGAGTGACATCTAGAAAACGGACAGCAAGGAACGAATTGAAATCCCAAAGAGAGGTCTCAAGTATGGAGAGTCCCCTCAAATAATCAGGCACGACCTCTGCACAATGAAGTGACACGTAGAAAACGGACAGCAAGGAAAGAATTGAAATCCCAAAGAGAGGTTTCAAGTATGGAGAGTCCCCTTAAGAAATCGGGCACGACCTCTGCACGATGGAGTGACATCTAGAAAACGGACAGCAAGGAAAGAATTGAAATCCCAAAGGGAGGTCTCAAGTATGGAGAGTCCCCTCAAAAAATCGGGCACGACCTCTGCACAATGAAGTGACATCTAGAAAACGGACAGCAAGGAACGAATTGAAATCCCAAAGAGAGGTCTCAAGTATGGAGAGTCCCCTCAAAAAATCGGGCACGACCTCTGCACAATGAAGTGACATCTAGGAAACGGACAGCAAGGAACGAATTGAAATCCCAAAGGGAGGTCTCAAGTATGGAGAGTTCCCTCAAAAATCGGGCACGACCTCTGCACAATGAAGTGACATCTAGAAAACGGACAGCAAGGAACGAATTGAAATCCCAAAGAGAGGTCTCAAGTATGGAGAGTCCCCTCAAATAATCAGGCATGACCTCTGCACAATGAAGTGACACGTAGAAAACGGACAGCAAGGGAAGAATTGAAATCCCAAGAAGAGGTTTCAAGTATGGAGAGTCCCCTCAAATAATCAGGCACGACCTCTGCACAATGAAGTGACACGTAGAAAACGGACAGCAAGGAAAGAATTGAAATCCCAAAGAGAGGTCTCAAGTATGAAGCTGATTTTTACATGATTATTAGTTACTACCATCAAGTTTGTTGGGGCGTGCGTGTTGGAAACTATCGATCAAGCATAAATTCCATTTCTATTATGAATTTCTTCTGCATTCAAGTCAGCGTAAAAGGACATTAGACGGATGGCACTTTGAAAAATAATAGAATATCTTCATGAGGATGCTTGGTTTCAGCTACGGGTAGTTATCGACCACAAGCAGCGCGCGGTGTCTCCCAGATAATTTCCCCGGGGAAAAATACTCCTATTCACATCGACAGCAATGAAACGGATACTCCAATTTTTTTAGAGTCTGTATTACGCACTGAGATCGAGTCGGAAATCGATCTCTTGGATCTAAATACAGTGAGAACAAACTGTTCCGGGGAAACTATCTGGGAGACACCGCGCGCTGCTTGTGGTCGATAACTACCCGTAGCTAAAACCAAGCATCCTCATGAAGATATTCTATTTTTTTTCAAAGTGCCATCCGTCTAATATCCTTCTACGCTGACTTGAATGCAGAAGAAATTCATAATAGAAATGGAATTTATGCTGGATCGATAGCTTCCAACACGCACGCCCCAACAAACTTGATGGTAGTAACTAATAATCATGTAAAAATCAGCTTCATACTTGAGACCTCTCTTTGGGATTTCAATTCTTTCCTTGCTGTCCGTTTTCTACGTGTCACTTCATTGTGCAGAGGTCGTGCCTGATTATTTGAGGGGACTCTCCATACTTGAAACCTCTTCTTGGGATTTCAATTCTTCCCTTGCTGTC
The DNA here is from genome assembly GCA_029851415.1 of Eretmocerus hayati. Classification (NCBI taxonomy): domain Eukaryota; kingdom Metazoa; phylum Arthropoda; class Insecta; order Hymenoptera; family Aphelinidae; genus Eretmocerus; species Eretmocerus hayati. Next base: position 96,996,467 of record CM056741.1, read on the forward strand.
CGTTTTCTACGTGTCACTTCATTGTGCAGAGGTCATGCCTGATTATTTGAGGGGACTCTCCATACTTGAGACCTCTCTTTGGGATTTCGATTCGTTCCTTGCTGTCCGTTTTCTAGATGTCACTTCATTGTGCAGAGGTCGTGCCCGATTTTTGAGGGAACTCTCCATACTTGAGACCTCCCTTTGGGATTTCAATTCTTTCCTTGCTGTCCGTTTTCTAGATGTCACTTTATCGTGCAGAGGTCGTGCCCGATTTTTTGAGGGGACTCTCCATACTTGAAACCTCTTCTTGGGATTTCAATTCTTTCCTTGCTGTCCGTTTTCTACATGTCACTTCATTGTGCAGAGGTCGTGCCCGATTTCTTGAGGGGACTCTCCATACTTGAGACCTCTCTTTCGGATTTCAATTCTTTCCTCGCTGTCCGTTTTCTACATGTCACTTTATTGCGCAGAGGTCGTGCCTGATTTTTTGAGGGGACTCTCCATACTGGAGACCTCTCTCTGGGATTCCAAATCCTTCAATGCTGTCAGTTTTTCACACCTTACTTTGATAGCGAGAGGTTATTCTGGAGATTGTTGTGGGGAATCCTTGCCATGCTTCCAAAGTTATACCTCGCTGAGGTGTATTGTATACAAAAACTTCCTTCCAATCTGCGTATCAATTTTATGCTCATGAGTACAGGATTTTATTGAAATATGGATATAGTTAATTCCATGTGACATAATGAATGATAAGATAAATATATCAGGATATGTAATTGATAGAGATGGCTTACATAAGTCGGAAGATAAGGTGAGGGCAATTCATGAAGCACCTAAACCAGAAAACCAAAAGCAGTTGTCATCTTCCCTAGGGTTTGTGAATTTTTACGCAAGATTTTTGAATAGCCGAGCCGACAAATTGAGACCTCTATTTGACTGTGCGAAGAGAGATAAATTTGAGTGGGATGCTGATTGTAATAAAGCATTTCAGTGGGTCAAGAATGAAATAATGTCACCGAGAGTGTTGGCTCACTATGACGACAATGAACAGCTAGTACTTCCATGCGATGTATCTCATTACGGGTTATCTGCTATCTTATCTCACAAATATGAGGATGGCTCTGAAAAGCCCATAGAATTGGCGTCGAAACGTATTCCAGTAAAAGAACTCAACAGAGCAATTATTGACAAAGAGGCTAGTGCGATTGTTTTTGGTTTTACCAAATTCTATAATTTCGTTTATGGTCGCAGAATTATTCTGAGAACCGATCATAAACCACTGGAGACGATTATTGGACCTGAGAAAAGTTTACCGCAAACAGCCGCTTCACGATTACAACGATGGGCATATCTTTTTTCGGGTTTTGAGTATGATATAGAATGGATAAAAACGACCCAAAACGGTAATTGTGATGCTCTTCCACGATTACCTATTGAAGGTGATATAGACATCTTTTCGAAGGATTTTCACTTCACCTGTGAGAACGCGAATATGATCGATCTTACCCAGGTGAGATTAGGACTTAAAAGGGATGAAACTCTATCAAAAATCATTAAATACTGCATTTTTGGCTGGCCAAGGTTTCAAGATCTTTCCGATGATGAAAAGAAGTATTCTCTTCTTCGAAACGAACTTTCAGTGGGAGAAAACTGTGTATTTTGGGGTATTCGAATCGTTATTCTAAATCACGTTGAGGGATCAGTTACTGGACGATTTACATAGCTCTCAGATGGGAATTGTGAAAATGAAAGCAGTGGCACGCTCATACATGTGGTGGCCAGATATTGATAGAGATATTGAAAATATGGTGTAATCTTGTAAAATCTGTGTCGTAAATCAGAACACCTCATGTACCTCTCACACCATGGCCATGGCCTGAAAGAGCGTGGCACAGAATTCATTGTGATTTTCTTGGTCCATTCTACTATGACATGTATTTGGTAGTGACCGACTCCTACTCAAAATGGTCAGAGGTGATGCATTTCAAGCAGAATACGAAATCTATGAAATTAATAGAATTTTTTCAAGATTTATTTTCGAGACACGGGCTACCAGATCACATGGTAACAGACAACGGACGACAGTTTACGAGTACCGAATTTGAAAGTTTTTTGAAACATTACGGGATCAAACATACTTTTTCTCCATATCACCCAGCTACAAATGGAGCTGCCGAGAATTTTATCGGAATATTCAAAGATAAGTGTTCGAAATATGTCAAAGGGGGAAAGTCGGTAGATGTAGCTGTAAAAGAATTTCTGTTCGATTACAGAACGGCTCCACATTGTTCTACAGGCAAATCTCCCGCGTACTTATTCTATAAACGAGAATTGAAAACGCTTTTCGACCTACTTCGCCCAGAGTTGCGTGCGCGGATGGACGATAAACAAGAAACTCAGAAAGAGTCATACCGCGGGCCAAGGATTATGGATATTGATGTAGGAGATGAAGTGATGGTGGATAATCACGGAACGTCAGGTGGGAAACGCATAGAAGAGACGGTCGTTAAGCGTTTATCCCCATCAACTTTTCGTGTAAAGACGAAGCCAAACGAGGCCATGAAACGACATAGGAATAAAATTGTCAGAACGGTCCGCCGTTCAAAACGCTTAGCAGATAAGTCCAAGACCTCAACTTGAAAAAAGGGAGGAATGTGGTATATGCAATGAGATACCACGCATCCTCTCTGATGCTCTACTCTGAAGAAACGCGGTCAGCATTTCCCGGATGATTGATACGCCTTTCGTATGAGCAGGTTCCATATCTAGTACTATATCAGACATATTCGCATTGGTGGAACTCAGTGCATACTGAGCCGCCGCTTGTAACATTATCTTAAATAAACTCTCCATACACTACAGTTCTCAAATTTTGTTGAAATGGAATGGAATCCGGAGTTGGGAGAGATAGTCCAAGTATATAGACTGAGGCCGCAGGTAATCTTGTGGTGTTCGAACGAACAGTTGGAGAGGAAAAGTCGGAGAAGAATACGGAAAATGCTCAAAATAATCAAAAAGATCTACAGAAATTGAGTGTTTGGATGGAATAATAGCATTGCATGAAACAGAGAGTATTTTTTTGAGAGCTCACATCGAATGTTGTGACTGGATTTATTCAGGGACATCCAGGCAGAGCCTGGTTTATTTTCGTGGGTTACTTACTCTATATTTTGCATAATGAGAGGGAGGCTGAAATGATGAGAGCAAGGGGGTGAAGTTCAGCACCGAAGTTTTGATGAAAATAAAGAGGAAGAAGTCGAAACATATTGACAAAGTATTAACAAAAGGTCATTAGACCGTGAGAGTACTTGGGCAAGCTCGAGCACGAGGTCGGGAGGGCACGAAGAGGAATACATTCTACTGGCCACAGAAAAAGAGAGAGAGAGAGAGAGAGAGAGAGAGAGAGAGAGAGAGAGAGAGAGAGAGAGAGAGAGAATTTGAGCTAGCACTTACAGAACGCTGGATGTTGTCCTTGGAAACGACGTCGGCTACTGGGCGCAGGATGGCCACGAGACGCAAGTCGGCCTTGAGACGGTCGCTGTACTTTGACCTGGTGCGGTCGACGATTTGACCTCGCTTGGTCAAGGAGATGTCGCTCGTCCGGGCTCGTCCTAGAGCTCACGAAATCACAGGGCCTGTCGCGGGACCACTGCACTCAATACCCGGGGCACGCGCGTACCGGAACTTGTTGCGACGACGACGAGAATATGCGTGGCAAAACGGAGCAAAAATCGGAGCGAGCGACGGCGCGTGCTCTCTCCATCACGAACGACGTAAGTCTGCCGCCGGCGGCGTGGCGATGATGATATGGCGCGCGAGGGGAGGGAGCCCGAGGGAAAGTATGGCTACTGCTGTAACTATAACCCGCGCGGGCCCATCTTGCTATAGTGTGCTTTCTCTCTCTCTCTTACCTTAAAAATGTCCTCTCCTTCGCTCGGCTCTTGCTGAAACAATAACTTTATGATTAGATTATAAATTATATTACTTGGCCCAGGAGAGAGGCAAGACGAATATTACTCATCCGTCACAATGTGAGCAATTTCCGGGCTCGTAATGATGAACCAGCACTCGAAAAATTGAAGGGAATCGATATGTCGAATAACGATTATTCGAAGAATAGAGTCACAATTTGATACGGTAGGAAAATAGCTATATAAGAAAATTTCTAGTATCAAACGTTATGCATTTGATTTGCATAATATTCGGTCATTTGTGATTAATATAACTATTTTCAAACCTGCTAAACCGGGGATTATAATTGTTTGTACCGAAAATTATTAGTATAAACAAAATGCACCTTTCTGCTATAAGAAGCTAAGTCAAAAAGCGTGATATTCTAAGCTATTGCCAACACGTATACATACGAAGCATGTATATTGCGATTTTATGATTTTTCAATTTTGATGCATGAATCGCGTATCATTTCAAAACTAATCGTTCGAATTCAGCTTATAATAGCCGAATTTACTCGTCATGAATACAGATATCCATTGTCATATTATTTTGACTGAATATATTACTCTGGCACGAGAAATATATGAAATTCTGATCAAAAACGCAGAAAATCTAGTGTCTCGACTATGGCCTAGATATTTCGTGTTTTTCTGAACTTAATCCAAATATCGCTATGGGAATGATTTTATTCTATTCTCAAAGGTTGAATTTAAGTGCTCATTGCATTTGTTAGATCAATATTTGATCTAATGATGTATTCCAATCAATATATATACTGAATTCGATATGCTTAGAAAATGCCCTCGTTTCGGGGGTTCCTCATAAACAATTTATACAACATATTGGTTATAATTAATACGAGGTTTTTATTTATATTTGACTAAATAGATATTCGTAAATCTCACATTCATTTCTACAAAAATAATCATGAATAATCATCTGAAAAAAATATATATAATTAATTGGTTTTTATCCCACCCAACCAATTAATTTGGCAAAATAGAAGAATTGATGCCCCATGATTTTATCGCGGCTGGTCTCGTTTTCTCTAAACGAAAAATGATTTAATTTCACGTGTTCCGGGGGGGGGAGCGCCCGGGTGACTTTATAACATCCCTACTGGGGAAATACGAATTTGCCATGCCGCGTATCCAGGACGTGGATGAACCTGTGGTGTGTTCATCTACCGCCCTTTGTCCTGGATATGGAGCTTCCTACCCGACTGATGGGGAAACGCTGCACCATGGACACGACACCTGGCCCGAAGGTGATCGGTGTCCTCTCCCGCGACGCGAGACCCAAAGGAAAACTCACATTTGGGCTTATTATTCTATAAAATTATGTATATAATTTTATTTTACCATTTACCTTCAATCTTGTATGAAATCCAATCAAAAAAATTGACAATTTTTGAAATGCTCGGCCGTACGCCTGAGCCCTGGTGTATGGAGTGGAATTCTCTCTCTCTCTCTCTTTTTTTTTTTTTTCAGGTGGTTAGAGGGCAAAACCTGCCTCAGGATCCCTCGGATCCGTCCCCAGACACCGGACTGGTTCAGCTTACGCGGACTACGCATAGCCCACGCAGGCCATACCAGGCGGGACACGGGTTTGGGTGGGGCCCACCGAGAGGTGGGCCCGGTCGCATAATATCCCTCTCCCCTCGATGTCCGATACCTAGGGCATCGGGCAATCAAGAAGGAGATCCACCTGCATCTACCATCTCATCCCGGAACCGCGTGAGCATTACTTCAGGATGAGCGGCATGTCTCGCGCTCGATTGCGAGCGTTCCTCTTCTCCATCTCCTCTCTTCGGCCACTTGTCGGCATCTTCTATCTTCATTCTTCATTGTTCCCTCTCTTTCTTCTTTCTTCTTTCTTCCCTCTTCAGTGCATCAGATTCCTCCTGGAATCATTTGGGCCCCTTCTGTTTCAATCGGCAGAGTCACTGTAATTCGCCTGCTTCGAGGCGCCTTACTTCCCTCTCTTCCTCCTCTTTGCGGGTCATCACCAGCTTGATGTATCCGGTGAGTCTATCCCATGTCTCCTGGTTGCGGAGCAAGTGCGGGACGAGATTCTCAGGTGTTAGTTGAGCACCCAGCCATTCATCCAGCTCGGCGCGCTCTCTCCGGGTGTCGCTGCACTTGAACAGGGCATGTTCGGCGTCATCCTATTCGTCCCCGCATGACTGACATGCTGGGGTCATCCTCTTCTTGAACCTGGTTAGATAGGAACAGAAGCAACCATGATCGCTCAGTGCCTGCGTCGTCCAGTAGTCCATCTCACCGTGGGTGCGTTCCGCCCACTTGGCCACGTCACGGATCAGCCGGTGCGTCCATCTGCCGTTCGCAAATGGCGAATCCTACTCAGTTTGCCAATGCTCAAGGGTGGTTTCCTTCTCGTTGTCGCGGATGATCTCCTTCATCGTCGGAGTGAGTACTCGTTCGGCTCCGATCACTTTCTGGCGGTCCCAGATCCTCGCTCGCTCCGCGACGAGCAAGTGGATGGGCGGAGTACTCGCCAATACGTAAGCCGCATCTCCTGACACAGTGCGGTAGGCACGGATACTTCTCAGGGCCGCTCTTCGTGGACAGGCCCCATTCTCTTCTCGATGATGGTCTTCTCTACTCTCTTCCCCCACACGGGTGCACCGTACAGCATGATGGAGGTAGTGACGGTGTTGAGAAGTGCGCGCCTCTTTCCCTTGGGTCCTCCGATATTCGGCATTAGCCGCTGGAGCGCCGCACCGACCCTGCTCGCCTCCTGGGCGGCTTCCTGGATGTGCTTCTTGAACGACCACTTGTTGTCGAGCTATACACCGAGGTATTTCAGCTCTGTCTTCCGTGGAATCTCTTGCCCGTTGATATAAAACCGGGGTAAGTCAAACTTCCTACGCCTTGTGACCACGATTGCTTCGCACTTCTTGACAGCGAGCTCCAGAAGCCTGCTAATCATCCACTCGTAGACTCGGGCCAGCGCTTCGTTCGCGCGTCTACCCAAGAGTTCCTCGTTGTCAGCCCATACTTTGAGTCCCGCGTCGTCCGCGAAAGCCACTATTATCACTCCTTCTGGCAGTTCGATAGACAGTAAGCTGTCATACTGGGTGTTCCAGTTGAACGGCCCGGAGACCGATCCCTGTCCGATTCCGGCGGACAGTACCCGAATCTCTCGTCCCTCGTCGGTGTCGTACACGAGGGTCCTGTTCCGCAGGTAGTCACTCGTGACGGCTAGTAGATAGGTGGACACTTTACCTGCTTGGGATTGATAGACTCGCTCCCAGCTCGCGCAGTTGAATGCGTTCTTTATGTCCAACGCAATGATGGCACAGAATCCTCCTCTTCCTTGGTATGGGTTCCCTACCGACGCTTGAACCCGTTCTTGGACCGCCTCGATCGCGTGCACAGTGCTCCGTCCCTTCCGGAACCCGAACTGCATTGGTGATAGCCCACTTTCTCTTCGTAGGCTTTTTCCACCCTGTTGAGCACCATCCTCTCGTTCATTTTCCCGATATTGTCGAGCATGCTGAGAGGGCGTTGACCTCCTTGACCCTTAGGTATCAGGACCAGCTTCTGGCGTTTCCACTTGTCCGGGAAAGTTCCCGCGCTCAGACAGATGTTGAAGAGGTCGAGGAGTAGATCTGGCTTGTATTTGAAGACCAGTTTCAGAGCCTCGTTTGGGATGCCATCCAGGCCAGGGGCCTTGCCGTTCGGCATTCTCTTCGCCGCTATGAGTAGCTCTTGCATAGTGAAGAGCGGGATGGGGTCTTCGCTCTCCGTAGGGAATGTAACTCTGGGTTCTCCTGCTGGGAAGAGGTCTTCCACGATGGTGCGCAATGTTGCTGCATCGGTCGGTGCTGGGTTGCCCCTCCGGGGTCGGACCTTTGACATGACCACGCGATATGGCGTGCCCCAGGGGTCTTCGTTAACCATGTCGCACAGTTCACCCCAGCACTTCTCTTTGCTCCTCCGGATGGCTAGAACGAGAGCCTTCTTTGCTTCTTTGTACGCTCTGTCATCTCCCGCCAGCGATGGTCGTTGCAGCTTCCTTGATCGCCATGCGGTCCTCCTTTTCTTGTTGCTCGTTCTTCGTAGAGCCTTGATCTCATCGGTGATCCAGTACTCTGGTTTCCTCCAGAAACATGGTGTTGTCCTGCAAGCTCTCGTGATGGCGGATGTTACCATCGCCACAGCCTCGTCCGAGGCGGAGTTCATCGGGAGATCTTCGACTGTTTCTATCGATTCCCGGAATTTTCCCTCGTCCAGCTTCCGTACCTGCCACCCCGTTGGTCGCGGTCTGCGTGTCGTCTGTCTCTGTCCGTCAGTCCTAAGTCGAAACCGAATATGTCGATAGTCATTCAGTGTTTCCGTGTCCAGAACTTCCCACGATGTCATACGTCCCATGAGCGACGGGCTCATGAACGTCAGGTCGAGGACCGATGATGAACCTCCCTCCCGGGACCGAGTGTCGTGCCGGTAATAGGTGATAACCCCCGTCTCGTTCGCGAGCACTAATCCCAATGCCTCCATGGCATCAGCGAGTATTACCCCCCGTCTATCGCGCGGCCCCCCGCTCCAAGTTGGTTCCTTGGAGTTGAAATCTCCCGCGATTATCACTGGGCCCCCCCATTGCCTCACATCCTCTTCTAGGTCGTGGAGCTCGTCTTCAAATTCGAGCGACGGCGAGTAGTAGGAGCTGTATACAGCTGTGCCCCGTATGGTCTTTCGAGCATAACCGCGGCCACTAACAGCTGGTTCAGTCTCGCGGATCGCGGGATCCGTGATCTGAATTACAGTGGTCCCCCAGTGATCGAATGTGGAACGGGAAAGTTTGCGCTCCCGAGGCGGTTCGGAGATGATCAGAACATCGATACCCCCTTCTTTGGCGGCAGTGTGTAGGAGGTCACAAGCGTTCCCGCTTCTCCTGAGGTTGTCTTGGATGAAGTTAGCCATTTCTTTCCCCCCCCCCCCCCTTGCGTCTATATGTCGCCCTCGCGTTTTGGTAGGCTGTGCAGTTGCTGGAGCCCGACCTGTGGTCAGATCTGGTTCCGATAGCCACGCAGCTGAGGCATTTTGGTTTCTTTTTACAGGTAGCGGCGAGGTGTCCTGGTTCACCGCACTGGAAGCAGAGTTTCGGTTGACGTTCCTCTGCCTTCTCTTTTTTGCAGCTTGAGGCCTTGTGGCCATACTCTAGGCAGTTATAGCAGCGTGGGATGCCTCCCTTCTCGCGGATTCTCACTCTGCTCCATCCCACCTTGGGTTCTCTCCAGTCCAGGAGGCGGTGAGCGAGCCTCGCTGGGATGAACACAACCGCTGTTTGGGTGCCTCGGGAGCCGTTTCGCAGGCTCTTGACTATTATGGCTCCATCCTCGTTTTCTGGTAGGGCCTTCGCGAGGTCCTTCTGCACTTTAGTTTTGTCGACATCGTAGTCGACTCCGAGAACCTCGAGGGTCATGCTATTTGCGAGGCAGTGGACGGCCCCTTTTTGCCCGACGACTAGTGTCAGAGCCGCTTTGATGGCTGCAGCGTCGGTGCCCTTCCTCAGTTCAATGAGGATTTGTCCTTCCTGTGTCTTGCGGATGCCCGTGACTTTAGAGCCCACTTCTTCATTATGGTCATCCGTCTTTATCTTGCGCAGCATATCTGCGTAGCTTAACCCACCTTGGTTTGCCGTGACGAGAACGGCGTCGGATTTCGCTCTTCTTGGCTTCATCTTTGCCTTCTTTCCAGCGGTGTCACTTGATCGACCGCTTTTCTTTGCCCTCTTTGTATTTCTCTTAGAGACCACTTCCTGCCAAGGCCCGTCCTGCTTGGGCCTATTAGGAGTCGATGTCGAGCGCGGTGTTTCGAGGGCTCCCGATGGATGTCCGCGTCGCGTCCTCTTGTCATCGTTCTCTCTCTCTCTCTTTTTTTTTTTTTTTTTTTTTTTAGGTGGTTGTAGGGTGAATACGCTGCGACGTAGCCACAGAGAGGTTCCGGACGGACAATTACGCCTGGCCGATACTTCTCAAGGCTTCCGGGCTGGATTCCGCATCGATGCGGCCATCCGTACCAGATAAACCCTCTCTCCCTTCCCCTTTGGCGCTGGCCATCGGACAAGGAAGAGATCCACCAACTTACCAATCCGGACCCGGCACCGCGTGAGCATTACTTCAGGACCGGTGGCGTCTCGCGCTCAGGATCGAGCGTCCCTCTTCTCACGACTCGCAGGGGTTGTTTCTCCTCCTTCGATCTTCTTCCATCTCTTCATTCTTCTTTCTTCTTTCTTCGATCTTCTCTCTTCTTCCTTTCCTCTTCAGTCCATCATATTCCTCCTGGAACCATTTGGACCTCTTCTGTTTCAATCGGCAGAGTCACTGTAATTCGCCTGCTTCGAGGCGCCTTACTTCCCTCTCTTTCTCTTCTTTGCGGGTCATCACCAGCTTGATGTATCCGGTGAGTCTATCCCATGTCTCCTGGTTGCGGAGCAAGTACGGGACGAGATTCTCAGGTGTTAGTTGAGCACCCAGCCATTCATCCAGCTCGGCGCGCTCTCTCCGGGTGTCGCTGCACTTGAACAGGGCATGTTCGGCGTCATCCCTTTCGTCCCCGCATGACTGACATGCTGGGGTCGTCCTCTTCTTGAATTTCTCTATCTCTCTCTCTCTCTCTCTCTCTCTCTCTCTCTCTCTCTCTCTCTCTCTCTCTCTCTTTCTCTCCCTCCAAGGAAATAACTCCAAGGAGGAAACTCCAAGAAAAGCACAGCTTATCACCAGGTAATCCAAATTACAAGTGCTCGTCCAGAGCAGACACTCTGGGCTTGCAAACCCCCAATCACGGACCCTCCCCACTTATGAGCCTAATTTGGCGGGTCGAAGAGGCGTGTAGTGCGGTGCGAAAATCATCGTATACGCAATGATTTCCGCGCGGATCGATGATTTGATTCCATAAGTATAGGTACCGCAAAACTTTCAGTATAAGTGCGTACGTGTGGGATACGATGGGGGTAATAAGATATTAACCACTTCAACGAGTTAATTCTACTATCCAATATCAAAAACATGCTATGGTTGTGGGTTAATTCATGAATGTGTGAATGGATGATGAATACTTCGAAAAGCATGCATAGGTGAGAGATTTTATATATATATATATATATATATATATATATATATATATATATGTACATGCTGACTCTAATACACAATGGATCTGCATATACTCTAGAGACTAGAATCTAATATGTTGACGAAGTATTTTGCAAGTCTGTGTCAGCAGAAAAAGGGCGATGACAGTGAAATCAGTCTTCAAATTTCTGTTGAGTTATCAAGTATGGAGTGAGATACAATGCAGTATTTTCAATGATGATATGAGGAAATACATAAGAATATGAGAATGAATGAAGAACATACACAATGGTTACCTTCAAACAAAATTGAAAATAATATTAGGAAATTTATTATCATATTAAATTGAGTATACGTGTATAAGTAATGATGTATGGAGAACCATACTCAAAGACATGAATGGAGATATTTCTACGAATAGAGTTGTTCTGTCATCTCATAACGAGTATATTATAAAATCAAATGAGATAATTGCGAATACGACGTTGGGATATACAACAGAATAAAATTTGATGATATACCTTCGAAAAAAGGAACAATGAGTGAGTTGAATTGGCAATGTTTCGACTACATGACATGATTTTTACATAAGTCTTGTTGATTATCCAGGGATAGAAGGTTATCTGAAGGATCAATTCGTTCAAGAAAATGAGAATAATGAAAATGAAATTCTGGGTGTAATTACGAACGGACGTCACAAGCTTGATATTATCGCTGTAAAAGATGGAAACGGACTAATTGAATCGTACGACCGCAGAGTGGAGTTTGAAGTTTGCAGTGACTTACAAAAGAATGGTTAATCTTCTAATCAATCAGATGAAATTGAAAAGAATCGTTCCGGAATTGAATTCATGTAGTGGTAGTCACAGGTTCAACGTACATGGTGAAAGTGAAAGGTGTAGATGAATTGAAATTGTTAGGTAGTATAAAGATGGAAATTGAGAAATCGATTCTGGGAAATGAAGTTCATGTTGTGGAAGAGTGTTCCGTCACTAAAGATATTGATCATTGATTTTTGATTCTTGGATATACTGTGAGTTCTTTCGAATTAATATGTTTTGGAATAAATATACATCTTCGTAACCCAAGCTCACTTCAAATGTTGTAATAATTGAATAGTCAGATGGAAAATAATGAAGATGGGGAGGAGGTAATTCCTCGGAAGGTGCAAAGGAAAATTCAGAAAACTGAGGGGCTTGCAGGGACCCAGAAAAAAGTAGGGGCCCTCAGGGGCCTTCGGAGGCCCTCGAAGGCCCTCAGGGGAATCTCTTAGCCCCTAAGGTGAATATGGAACGTCATTTAGGTTAATTGGTCAGAGGCACTCGGGGCCCTCAGGGGCCCTCCTGGGCATTCAAGGCAGTCGAGGGAATTCAGGGGATGTCAAGGGAATTCAGAGGAATCTCATTCTTACAACTATAGATTAGGGGGAGATAACGTTTGCGATAAGTACGTGGTCGAAACGGATTTTGATAGCCCAAAACAACACCAATTATATCCCGTTCGGTTTGGGTGCGTGCGACCAACTGCTTTGTAATGACAGCTCCAAGAAGATGGGTAAGTTCATGCGCCCACTTGACTGAAGAAGGTCAAATTTTCATGGCATTGGAAGGAGAAGGGGGCACGCTCCTGAAATGTTCTGCCCATTCTTCTTCACCTTATTACAAACAATATTCCTGAGCTTTTAGGTCCTGAAATCGAATGTTATTCGAATGAGCAGCATTACAAGAATTCTATCGATGCAAACATCTGTAATCGAAATCATGTGGGCGCATTTATGACATTGTAATCGTTCATATAAAACTCGAATACAGCTATAATTCACTAAGGGATCCATTTCTTACCCATGGTTGTCACAGTAGACTCGATTTAGGAATTTTATAGTAAATTCTGTGAAAATACGGACGGGAAGGCCAAGACGCTAATAGGTGTCACCCAAGAGCTCCAGGTTGTCCCTCATGATCAGAGAACAGAAAACTAGTGATTTACGATAGGAATCTGTATTTTAATCAGCTTTCGCGTGTTGTTACTTGTTAGTGCGTAGATTATGATTCATTCCGGCGCGCTCAATGGACCTCAGACGGCTAATCATGGTTATTATTAGTTACAGAGATAACATTATTCCAAACCAGTGGGCACGTGTCTTCCCACTTATGAAGGAGGTCCTACAAACCAGGAAAAATTGGTTCCAGAAGCGTGCTGTTAGAGAGAAAATTTCACTTTCCAGCAACCCAAATGTTAAAAGTTCTGTAGAACCTCTCATACGGGCCATTTCGGAGCATTTTGGCCAAGGCCGTTACCAGGGGGATTTGGGGAAAACCCTAGAAAATTGATTCCTGTTAGTACTATTTCTCAATAGCACAGAAGAATCCTTTTGAGATTTTTTCAAAGTCCCCGTGAGTCTCGCGGACCATTAAAGATCCTTTTTGGGCCTCTTTCGGGCATATTTTTGAAAATCCGTAGCTTCGACTAGACTCATTTTTTTCTGACGTACTTTGACGCATTACCTTCGTTGAGACTAGAAATTTCGAAAAAATCGTCTAAGATCGGTAAATGAGCCTAGTGACTTGCAGGAGCTATTTTCTGAGAGCAGGATCTAGCGATTCTTGAGCCTAGCCAGTTGACAATCCGAAGTAATGTAGCTCCACAAGACAATCGACTTTTATCAGTAATTATTTCTGATATCTTGGTAGAACTTACAATTTGACCACCGATCAAGGTCTATCATCGTATTTTCCATAGGAGTAAGAGTAATTAGAATCTGAATAGTTCCTTGGAAAAGCCAAACTTTGAGCTCCATTTGAAAAAATTGTTTTTTCTCCATCGACCCCAAACCTGTGCGAATATGTTTTCAACACAAATACGATCGATTGGAACAATGAACAATAAAAGGTTCCCAATTTTGAATTTTATTCAGCCGATACAGAACATCATTTCTTGGCTTTTTGCTAAAAACGACCTCACACGCGTGGCTCCCATATGCTCCCGTCTGAATAAGTTCGCACTTATCTGTGTCATATTATACCCCAAAGTATACCCAAACATATCTGGGCGCCCACCGATGCTCCCGTATGAATCGATTTTCTCATATCGCTTCCCCAGATTTCAATTACTCTTTCTTTACAAACAACTTTTTGTGCGAGATCACGATTCCTAGCCGATAACTCGAGTTATACAGTACCCTGTGGAGAGATGGGACACGAAACGCTTTGCTAAAATAGCAATTACGTCGACGCCCCTGGGTCTGCGATAATCTTTTAAACAGCATTCGAAGAATGAAGAAAAATCCATCAATATAAATGCTTCGAAAACTGTTTCGAATGAAATTTCTTACCCTGTTATGATCGACGCCCAAAACTCTAAAAACCTCCATTTCAATCGATCACCCTCCTTTTTTATGCAAATCGTGTTAGCGTCAAAATTCTTCAAAAAAACTTGTAACTCTATTAAGCCCCCCAGCACGGATGTCCATAATTATGGACACACAGGATGAGGATAGAACGGCGATAACTTTGATATTTATGGATGGAAAAATCTGAGGTAATTCAGAAAATCATTTGAGTCTTTGAAAATTCAAATCCCACAAGAATTATTTTGATATCAACTATTGCGCGTTTAGGGAAAAAAATTCTCTCATAAGCCAAAAATTGGCCCGTGCTCGAGGGTTTGAAGATCTTTTGAAATTTTTTCCATACACTGCTCCACGATCTTACAAATCCGAGTAACAAGCGATTGCGCGGGAAGAGTTTGGTACGTAGAGCAATTCACCTGAATAAAGATTTTGAAGATCTTGGAAAGAGCTACAAGATTTTCGAGAATTCCCACGCTAGCATGATTTGCATTGAAATCACAATTGATTGATGACAATGGAGATGTTTGAATTTTTGGGCGTCAACTATGAGCAAGAAATTACAATCAAAATAATCTTTGAGAGACATGATTTGATAGATTCTTCTTTCATCTTCCAAAACCGTTTTAAAAAATTGCAGGGCCCGAAGGGTTGTCAGGCAATGCTATGCCTGTCCCAAACTAGTCCCGGAAGGGTCCTCGTGCGATGTCGTGCAGGTCCCATGAGAGTGTCGGGCCACGTCGCGCCAGTTCCAAACTGGTCCCGGACTGGTCCTGGTGCGATTCGTGCGAGTCCCGTGGGAGTGTCAGGATGAGCCATAACAGTCTCAAACTGGTCTCGGACCGGTCCTGGTGCGATGTCGTGCAAGTCCCGTGGGAGTGTCAGGATGAGCCACACCAGTCCCAAACTGGTCCCGGACCGGTCCTGGTGCGATATCGTGCAGGACCCATGGGAGTGTAGGGCCACGTCACACCAGTCCCAAACTAGTCCCGCACCGGTACCGGTGCGAAGTCGTGCAGGCCCTATGGGAGTATCGAGCCACGCTGCGCCAGGTCCAGAACTGGTCCCGAACTGGTCCTGATGCGATGTCGTGCAGGGCCCGAGAGATTTTCAAGCGGCGCACACTATCCGAAAACTACATTTTTTCCCAGAGAAGTCTCGCTTCAGCTGAATTACCGAGATATCACGATGGTTCGAACGGGATTTTCTTCGTTCCTCATAGAACTTTCGAATGTACCAAGTAGATTCTGCTCCAAGAGCAATGGCCGGACTTGTATTCCGGTAGAACACCGAACCAAAATCAAGCCATCGCCGCATGAGGAGGAGATCGTATAAATCGATGCCGGGTGAGATCTATGATGTTGAGAACTAGTTCTTACACAGGTAAAAAACAAAGTTTAATCTCGTTTAACCAAGCGAACTGATCAGTAGTTCTATATCTTGGTCTTTTCTTCTCGCGAAGCCCCGAACGATTCATATAATATTCATCGTAAGTTCTCTCCATCATATCTGTCTGTTCGAAGATATTGATAGTTCAAACATTCTTGGCTCTGATAGATTCACTTTTGAAAACCCTTGGAATACCGCAGAAGCTTCACAAGATTCCTCTCAAATTGTTCTCACATTTTTATGTACCAATATGTATACATAACATGGAAAAATCCTACACTGTATGAACCTACACTGTAAAAAATCCTAGAGGATTTCCAGCGCGCGCGCTGGATTTCCAAGTCGCGCGATTCACTCAATTTACAGCGCCCAGCGCTGTGATATTCAAGGCTAGATCGTAAGTGTCGTCTGCTGTTGCTTCCGGTTGACTCTCAAATGTGGCTTCCTGCACCTGAAAGAATTTTGTTGAGAGTGATATCAGTCTATACCATAATCCTTCCGAATCTACTAATTCCAATAAGCTTATGCACATTGCGGTACGCACAATATAACTCTTGATATTCTTACTACGGCGGGACCACCCATCATAACCGCAATGCTATGTCTCCGCTGTTGCAAGAATATCGAGAATTAGATTTTACGTACCGCAATGTGCATAAATCCATTGGAATCAGTAGATTCGGGAGGATTTTACACTAGAAAAATATCATTCTCAACGAATTCATTTCAGATACAGCAAGCAAAATTCTGGAGTCTAATTGAAGCTCTAGCAGACAGCGTTGCGCGGCCTCGAGGCACTCGCGTAGATTCACAACGCCCAGCGCTGTGTCGTCGCAGCTCCCGCCGTGGCATCACAACACCGAGCGCTGGAAGTTTTGAGACCATCGCTGAGCATCGTGAATCTCATTCTGAACTGGTTTCGAAGCTCAGCGGTGTAAATAACAACACTCAGCGTTGTTTCTTCACATCGCTCAGTTCTGTCAATTCACAGTGCTCAGGGATGGTCTCAAAATTTCCAGTGCTCAGCATTGTGAAATCCTCCAGGATTTTTTACAGTGTATAATACAAGTCTGTCACTACACGCACACTCACACACATTCACGCGCGCGCAGACACACACACGCACGCACGCGCGCACACACATGCATACACACACCTACACTCAAAACCAACTACTTACACGCGCACACACATCTATATCAAAAACACACTCTTCCTCACACATAAATTTGACTGCTTTTGAACATTTCCAGCCGAAGCTGGAATCTTCCTAATTCGATGAATGCGTGAAAAACTATGGCGAAGTGGTTTTGAAGTCTTTTATCAAAACGTGAAATAAACCATTCTTAGATAGTGGAGCGTTTCTCAGATAATAATCACTGACATCATTATAGTAAGCTATATACCTTAATTTTCAGGATTGACTCTAAATTTCCTCAATGAGTTATCCTATTCGCCTGTCAAAATCATATTTCCACCACAGCATTTGCCGTCAACTGCTCTTGTCAACATCTCGTCGATCGAAAACCAATTCCGTAATTTTTCCCGGAACTGAGGGATTAAACACAATTTTTACAAAAAACTGAGTTCCACCGGGGTGCCATAGTTCTGAAATTGGACCATTCATGGTGTAACGGAGATATGGTGTGCTCATACGGAGGACGCATTTTCGTCTCCTTCTGCGCCGACCCCACCGTCAGCCATATTGTCTGTTTACTGTAGCAGCCGATATGAGACAGCCGCATCTCGCCTGACATTTCACGCGATAAATTTATATTTTGTAGTACTCAGGCATCAACATGTGGTGCTAATTAGTAGTATTCCACCGCAAAGTATTAGGGACTCGAGTAGGACTTGGAAACAATGAAATCTCAAGCCCCCATCTGGGGGCTGCGATTTATGTACAACATTTATGGTATTAGCTGATGAAGCCGCTCATGGCTCTGTGGTCAGCATTTTTGCTTCATAATTCGATGATCCAAGTCCAAATCCGATCAGATCCAAAAATTTTTTTCTATTTTTCTTTCGATTTCCTTCGTAACCATGATAATACATTCAGCAAATGGATGTTTCACATTGAACTAAAGAATTCACGCGAAAAAAAGTTGATCCGCGCAGTAAATATTCGATGAATAAAAAAAATTTTGCATATAAAATTCGGAAATATTTTGCTAATCTTTCATCGAAATTACTTTTCTACTGTTAGTTTCAGAGAGATGAAGTGATAACTTTTTGAAACAATATTTTGACAATAAATTAAGCTGTCGACTTGGCACGATGGGCCTGAGCCAATTTTTGCAAACACAAAATTCACCTAAAAAATTCTAATGTAGTTTTGCAAAACATAATATCAAACTTTGCAGCCTATAAAGAAATTCTGTCGTGATTTGTCGACCGGTTTTCACATGAATGCTTTTTTTACATCTAATCGAGAATTTACGGCTTCTATATAATGCAGGGTTCTAAAGTATATAAGAGATTTGATCTACATTTCATGGCTATCTTGGAATTCAAAGGTTAGTTTGTCAGCTGTAATTGGACATCTAATCTTTTCAAAAAGCTGACATGGAAACACTGAAGCACTGAATAAAAAAACGTCCAAAACGCATGAAATCAAAAATGAATCCAGATAGAATTTACATAATCTAGAGACATACGTTTTCTTCAAACCAAAAATTCTCGATTTCATGTACAGAATCGCATTTTTTTGAAAACCGGTCGGGAAATTACGACCAGAGTTTTTTAATAGACTGAATTTGATATGAACTTCAAGACTGCATCGGAATTTCGGAGGTGATTTTTTTGTCCCATCAAAAGCTGGTTCAGGCCCGCCGTGTTCGTAATTTGAAACTGGATGAGTGAGTTTATGTTTGAATGAATGAATGAATAAGGTGACCCAATGAATGAATTTAATAATTGAGGAGAGACGAATAGAAAAATTAATTGCCCAAATGAAGGATGAGGATAATACAAAAATACTAAATTGCTGATCAAGCTCTGAAACATAGACGATTTAAGAAGAAAGGAAAAGCTCACTTGAATACATCTTCCCGCCCCCTCCCCGTCTCGAGTTGTTTTTGTAACATTTCACTCTTTGTAAGATGAATTTCAAAGAACTCTAGGTTATTGGTATCATCACTATCCAATTTATAGGAAGATATATGCATTGGAGTGTTTTTTATTCGAAGTAATATGTCCCAATTCTTACCTCGAATTTCATCAGAGCACAACGGCACTTCTCAGTATAAAGTTTAAACAGAGAGAACCTCCTATTGAAGAAGATTAGTTAGTGAAACAGTCACATTTCTCAACTGTGGGGCTTAGAATATACGAGTTTTCCAAAACATTACTTGCGTTGAATTTACTTCACAGACTTAAAAGTGTTGTAAACAAACGGTAAATTCTTGTTGCTATCGAAGCTCACGACAATGTAGCTCAAAATGCATAAAATACGGCTCAACGGGGTGTGAAAATAAGTGTGAACTGCAAAAACTGAAGCCAAGAGTCAAACCCTGCCCGAGTTATCTTTTAAATTCTGCCGATTCCCGCTCGAGCTCTGATTGGTCGAGCGCTCGGCTGGGGTCAAAACCTGATTGGCCGAAAGCTCACGCTGCGCGTGAGCATACCATATCTCCTTTACACCATGGGACCATTTAAGGGAAGGGTCCACACATTTTCGGAATTTCCCCATTATTAGTGATTCTAGGGTTCATGTTACATATTTTATGAGAGTACCCATGGATACATCTTATATTGGTGCTAAATTAGACATTCTGATAGCTCAGATGATCAGAATATCAAACCCTACCTCAAAAAAGCACTAATGACCAAAATTGAGGTTGGCGCATACTCTATCGATGGACATATCTGTGCTTGGAGGTATGTATTCGAAGTATGTATTGTATTGAGGTATGTATTGGAGGTATGTGTGTGAAGGCAACTTTTTGTATTGAGATAATGGTGGAATTCTTCTTTGAAGGTGTTCCGTTGAATAATCTCCATTAATTTATTGTCAAATTATCAATAAATCGGTCAATTTATTGATGAATATCATCCCAAAATTCATAGAAGAATGAATACCATCATTATCTCAATACCAAAATTGCCTCTTGACCCTTCGAATACATACCTCCAAGAACAGATATGTCCATTGATAGAGTATGCCCCAACCTCAATTTTGGTAATTAGTGCTTTTTGGAGGTTAGGTTTGATATTTTGAGTGTCTGAGCTATCAGAATGGCGGTTTTAGCACCAAAATAAGATATATTTATGGGTACTTCCATAAAATATGTAATATGAACTCTAGGATCACTCATAATGTGGAAATTCCGAAAATGTGTGTGCCCTTCCCTTAACAGTGAATTAGTTTTATAGTAACTCAATTCAGCATAGAATCCGAAAGCTACGTCACCACATAGAAATAATCAGCTGTACCAAAAAAACAACGATTCCACGTTCTTTTAGATGAACCTAATCCCACAAGTTGAGACCAATGAAATTTTGAGGTAATATTATGCTCATTTGAATCAAGTATACGTCTTTCTGTTGGAAGAAACCTATCAATTGTGTGTAATTTTTAGCTTGAAGAGGACTGTAGAATAGCAACCGAAACGTCGCTACTTGACACTGAATTTAGCAGGAAATACTAATCTATTCAAGAGAATCATTATTGATCATCAATCCTGCAATCGAGTCACATTCATCTAAATGAGGGTTTCCACGGAACTTTTGATTTTTGTGTTACTGCAATGTTTCTGGAGTATTCTGAACTATAGGGAGTGCGCAGGAGTGGCATTGTATAGTATTTGGCATCATTCAATATGGCCTACATTCTTTCTTCTTGAAACGCATCCTGATTTGTCAACAGAAGACCGCAAAAGATGATTTTTGGGTAGTTTACGAACGAACCAACGCGATTTTTCGAATTGATAGGGCTGTAACTAAAATATCTATGCCTCAATTACTTTACTGGAATGATATATCCATCTCCTAATCTCATATTTTGAGAAAATATTTGATTCAGAGGTGTGCGCTAATTTGGCTATGATATTAGCTCTCTTTCATCGATGTAACCGAGTTTTGTGGAAACATTTTCCCTGGCTGTTATTCACAAAAATGATGAAATACCTTGCGCGAAACGGGGAATTTAGCAATGAGTTTCCGAAGTTAAAAAGAAGCCTAATCGAATCCCGTTTGATTTGTGAGTGTGCGTTAATCCGAACAAATTTTATGAAGCTTTAAAGCTCATAAAGTTATCGCACCACTGGCTCTGAAAATGGTCATTCTATGATGGCATACTCAGGAGACGTAAAGCACAGGATTGGAATGTTAAGCTCTTCTTTCTCCATCAAAAAAAGGATATAACCGCACTGTTTTGAGTTGCAATTGTCGATCGGTATTTCTGTTAGAAGCTAAGGAGAAATATTTGAATCTCGATGGTAAGCTAAATAAACCTCTAAATATGATGGTATCGCAAATTTCTCGATTTCTACATGGTATACGGCTGAAATATGAACAAAATAACACCACAGTATATTCTAAAAATTGAAATGAGACTCATAAGTCGTGACTCGATTTTGGAAAAATCAATGATAAAACTCATCTTAAAGTCGAGTTAGGCGAAATATAATCCCTATCAATCTTCTAGACAATGTTTAGAATCGAATCTACTCGATTGGAGTTTATTCACAATTGTTTCGAGAATTTCGTACTTGTCGTTCTGAACCAGATACCTTGGCTTGGAAAAGAGTGGCACCACTTTTTCACACGTTTTCGAGGTCTTAGAATCACATGAAACCCATTTCAAACGTGTGCGATAGGAAATTTTTTTTCTATTGTAAGGGTACAAATAAGGGCTCACGATCTCGGGAGAGAGAGCCGGATTAATATTTAGGATTCGGGATACCTCGATAGAGGTGTGCGCATATTGATGGATCAATATTAGGCTGGATACTTCCTCTTCTCGTTCAATTTTCACCCCCACTCGGGTACTTAGGGCCTCGTGACTGATGGAAATCTTCCGAAATTTTCATGATTTTCGTAGAAGAACGAGGTGAGTACTTGGGTTCCCCTGCGTGATCGTTCTACGGAAATCACCAGAACCTCAAGTGCTGATTTTACTACCTGAGTAGTCATAAGGGATTGTTGTGGGTACTTAGGGTTACAGACTCATCGATTCTGAGATCCAGGCTTAAATCTCCAGAATCCAACAAACCATGATGAATAATTAAATTTATCAGGCTTGCCGGATAACTGAGGTCAGTACAGTCGAATCAGGCAATTCATTCTTGGTGAGTCCGGGTACTTGGGGCCGAACTACCCCCAAGAGATTGCCTTGGAACTGTATCGAGGTGAATAATTGAATTTTCAAAAGAGGAATACACATATATACATTTGTACTATATGAAAAGTATCTCATTTATTCAGCTTCTCTATACATAAATATAATGGAAGCTAGAGTGCCAAGCTCGATACAGCTCACAAATTCAACTGAGCATAAGCTTGCCGCAATGGGCTAACGAGCCTGTATTTATACTTGGAATTCTAGCTGTACAGTATATCTATATCGTGAGTAGATGAAGGAATACATTATTATCTAACATTCGAAGAAACACTATCTCACTGAAAATATAAAATCAATTGAACAATTTGGCAAAATCTGCACACAATATTCGATTCTTCATCCCAGAAGGACACGAATTCAATGCAAAACTCAGATATAACTATTTTTAATTCATTTTCAGGAACCGAAAGATAGATTCCTGGAATTTTCTAGAAGCACGTGGCTTTTCATCTAATTTGAAATTTAATAAAAATCAACAGAAAAATTGAGTTCTTTTTATATTGGGCTACTCTAATCATCAGTGCTTCCCTTTGGAAAAAAGCTATCTCACTCACAAATACATTCTGCAATAAATATTTACAATATTTACAACAAATCTGATTTTGGGTGTATTTTCCTTTAAATGAGGAACTTTGTGATAGATTACGTTTTATTCAGAGACTAAATGGGATGATGCTTCAAAAAAGTGGAAAGGAAAGATCGTTGTTGCCTTTCAACAAAAATATTTAGTTTGCAAATGAATTCAAAATCAAGTAATTCTGAAAAATGACTATATTTATCTGATAGTCCAGAAAACGAACTTTGTGATGGCATAGAAAAGTTTCCGATTCTGAAGAGTTTAATATGAAAAATTCCTCATAGAATTTCATGGGACCTTCCGGATTTTCTATGTATTAGTATATACATATTGTGACGGCTGCTAGATAAATGCCTAGGAATTAACCGCACATGCTGGGCAAGGTGCAATGCCCAGCAGATTTGATTAGATTATAGATATGCTGCAACTCTGCATGCTGCTGCTTTGCGCGCGAGAGAGATGGGGAATCGAGCGCCAAAATGATCACACAAGAGTTAAACGGGAGCCAGATGGGCATATTTATTTAACTCTAAAAAGAACATGGTGCATAGAGTGCACTTAATCGTACGAACACGGAGAGAGCAATTGAAGGTGAAGCCCAAAGAGAGAGAGAATAATTATCGGTTGGCACTTACAGGTGTAGAAAAGGCGGTAATCGCACGCTCGCTGATCGGCCGCTCCAAGGAGTACGTAATCGTCCGGTCAATCAGGACGCGAGTCGTCCGCAGGACAGCTAATTTGGCAACGGCCAGGAAGTCGCACAAGAACGCACTAGAGGCTCGTCCGGGTGTCTCGAAATAGCTGAAGCACGCACGACGAAGATGACGAAAAGTCAACGAGGCGGGTATAATGTAGCACGCGGGACGTCTGCTCTCTAGCGCGGGCGAGAGAAGTCTAGGTTTATGGCGCGCGCGTGTCGGCTGATTGATGATGATGGGTGCGCGAGGAGAACGGTGCGGTGAAGCTACAAATGACTCGCGCTATCTCTCTTTCTCCAACGCAAAACTACTTACAACTCTCTCCTCGGATGTTCTGCTACAGCTGGAAAGGGCTATAATATATGTATTACATGATGATCAGACAGGAGAGAGAAATGATGGTTGAAAATATCCTCTCAACCGCCACAATATTCACATATACTTGTGTCTATCACACCACGCGCGACACTAGAAAGAAAGCAAACATCTGCCTTACCGGCTTCAATACGCGCGAAGATTTAAATGCTATAGAGGTACTAATTGTATGTATATTTTAGGAATCATTAAATAAAAATAAAAATTTTTGGGTCCTGGAACTCACACTATTTCGGAGGGCCAATAGTTGAAGAATCCATGGAAACCCTCATATGTTAAGTGCTCTATCAAAGTTAATGAACGTAGGCGATCAAGCTTGCAGCTTCCACTCAACCTGGTCATGAGTAAGACAAGGAAACAAGGAAAGATCAAGATAAAATGTATCTTTGTCTTACATATGTTATAATCGCGCGCACGTTAGACTTCCTGTATATCAGCCAGCCTAAGTCAAACGAAGATCTGTTGTTACTTGTATCTCTGTCTCGTATATTGTGAGCTTGCGATGAATATTACATGATATGAATCATTTGGGGCTTCGCGAGAAAGAAAGACCAAGATATAGAACTGCTTATGAGTTTGTTTGTTTGAAGAAGACTGAACTTTGTCCTTTTTTCTGTAATAAGAAGTCGTTTTCAACATCATAGATCTCACTTCGCATCGATTTATACGATCTCCTCCTCATGCGGCGATGGCTTGATTTTTATTCGTTGTTCTAGAGGAATACAAGTCCGCTCATAGCTCTTGAGGCAAAATTGACCTAGCACATTCGAAAGTTCTATGGAAAACAAAGAGAATCCCGTTTGAATAATCCCAGTATCTCAGAAATTCAGCTGAAGCGAGACTTCTCTGGAAAAATGTCGTTTTTGGCTAGTGTGCGGCGCCGCGCCAGTCCCAACCTAGTCTCGGACCGGTCCTAGTGCGATGTCGTGCAAGTCCTGTAGTAGTGTCAGGATGAGCCGCACCAATCCCACATTGGTCCCGGACTGGTCCTGTCGCGATGTCGTGCAGGTCCCATGGGAGTGTCGGGCCGCTTCGTGCCAGCCACAACGTGGTCACGGACTGTTCCTGGTGCGATGCCGTTAGCAGACTAACCGTGGTTCTGCACCAATTCAAGTTTCTAATTGGATCGGAGTTCCATCGAAATGATGGAGTTTTCACTTTTTGTGATATACGCCCCATTTCAGATACATTAGGTCATTCGAGTTCTATTCGTTATGGAAAAATCACTCTAAGATTGAATTCTGCAACTATGAACATAATTTCTTGAGCAAATTCAAACTTCATCTCTTGTCTGGCCTACAAAACCAACTTTATTGAGAAATTCCCCAGGAGAATCCTGGAATTTCCTGGACATCGAGACATGTTCATACCGATCTTGAGACAGTTGAGCTTTGAGAAGATGATTCTTCCATGTCGCTCACTGCACTCAGTTTTGAAATTCGGATGAATCCAACGAAATGAGCCGAAAGTCCACCATGTAGGTTGGAGTGTAAAATTATTTCACGTTGGTAGCAATTGAAGGCTAATCGCGAAAAATGATTTTTGGAGTTTGCTTTGGTGGCGAATCATTGTAGTGTGCCGAAAGAGTTGTCTCGAAACTATGATGTCCTACATAGTTTAAACCGCCGAATACGAAAACAGTGGTTTTCAAGTAGCTAAATAGCGTTCTGAACGAGTTTCGAGCTGATTTCACGAATTGCTATCAGTAAAATTTGACTGATTGAAAAATCAGAGAGCTGGATGTATCTGTATGTTACTCCATTGATGCATTTTCTGGGTGTTGAGATTAGTCTTTCCCGGACGAAAACTTTGGTCCAAGTATCCGGTGGTAAGCAGATTTAGCTGTCCTCCCGAGTTAGGGGATTCATTCATAGAACTTTCGGTTCAATCATGTGAGTATTGGCAAGTCTGATTGACTGATTGGGGTTTCAAATCGATTTTCTCTTAAGATTAAATATTTGGTCACAGTATCCGGGTATTCGCGGATTGAGATGCCTTTCCAGATTGAGCGAATGATCTTCCTTTTGATAGACCTTCCTGTCCAAGCAAAATGGTGTTTCCTCCAGTATTGGGATTCATTCACTCACTCGAAACTCACTGACTGCACTGACAGGAGAACTAGCCCTACAGATAGTGCAGCATGGCCCGACTCACCAACACAACCCCAATGTTTCTCATACATAGATTGATCATATTTACGTAGATGACAATGACACCATTACTGACTTTCAAAACAGACTCCTGCCCAGTTTCGGCAGGCACTCGGTCATAGACGTCACCATCAACGTCTTCACTCCCACTCCGCCAAAAAATTCCTTCACTCATAGGAATTTTCGTAACACCACTCCGGAGATGCTGAATGACCGTCTGCTTCGCTGCGACTGGACAGCTCTTGAAAATGCTGAAACCAGCTTGGAAGACGCAATTCACTGCTTGAATAAGAACTTAGAGACTGTTATAGATGAATTAGCGCCGGAAAAAACTATCAACCCGCGGAAAAATGATGCTCCTTGGATTGGTCCTGAGTTGAGGGTACTCATAAATAAGCGAGATGCGACGCGCAGGCGTTGGGAACGAAATCAACGTAACCAGCGCAAGTGTCCTGAGCTCCAAAGTGAGTACTTCCGGCTTAGCGAAGAGGTCGACTTGCGCATGGAACAAGAGCGTAACTCCTTCCTTTAAAACCATCTTTCAGACGCTCTTGATCAACATAAGAACATCTGGAAGAAAATGCGCAACCTCGGCCTCCTGCCTAAAAGCAAAGAGGAGGAACTTCATGGTTTCACACCGGATGAGTTGAACGCTCACTTCGCGGGAGTTTCCGTCTCGCTTCACGAAAATATAGATGAAGCAATGGACGACATAAATTCGGCTTCAGAGGAGGGTTTTGAATTCAAGCCACACATATTTTAACGACGTAGTCCTTGCTATCAAACATTTTTCCTCGCAAGCCCGTGGGTCAGACGGGATGCCCCAAAGTGTGATCGCGAAGGCTCTCCCGGCTATTTGTGATCTTATTGTACATATTTTCAACTCCTCTTTCGCTCATAGCACTTTTCCCGCGGCTTCGAAGCAAGCACAGCTGAATGCTTTAGAAAAGACTACAGCTCCATCAAAAGTCTCAGATTTTCGTCCTATAGCGCTGCTCTGCTTCCTTGCCAAGGTCCTGGAAAAAATCCCACACGACCAAATCACGGAGTACTCAAAACAAGAGAAATTACAAGATCGCTTCCAGACCGGTTTTAGGCAATACCATAGCACCCAGACAGCTCTACTAAAGTTGACCGATGACATCAGAGTAGGTATTGACAAGAAGAAGATCACCTTGCTCCTGCTTTCTGACTTTAGTAAAGCCTTTGACACGATATCACCATCAAAGCTGTTGAGCAAACTTCGAAATCTTGGCTTTTCGAGATCGGCTTTTCTGTGGATAAAATCATACTTACAAGGTCGCACCCAAAAAGTCACTCCAAAATCTAGTAATTCTGATTGGCTCGAAACCAATCTGGGTGTTCCACAGGGTTCCGTTCTCGGGCCTTTACTCTTCAGCTCATATGTCAATGACTTACCTGGTTTGCTAGACGGAAAGTCGGTACATCATCTATTTTATGCGGATGACCTGGAAATTTATCTCCAAGGCGAGAAAACTAAGATCAGAGAGGGCATCGCTCGGGTGGGTGAAATAGGACGACTAGTAGCTGAATGGGCCAAGAGTTCCGGCCTGTGTCTCAACGCTGGCAAGACCAAGGCAATCTACTTCAGCTCTGAGAGGAATATCAAAGACCTGAAGGGAATGGACTTGCCAGGGGTTGAAATACAGGATGGAAAGTTCATCCCGTTCAGTGACACGGTCGTGAGTCTTGGTGTTACACTTGACAGGGAACTGACGTGGAGACCGCACATTGACCAAGTAACTAAGAAAGTCAACAGAGCCCTATACGGATTGCAGTTTTTTAGGGCGTGTATCACCAGACCTCTACGAATTCGCTTAGTCGAGTCCTTGGTTCAACCGCACTTAGATTATTGCACGGTCGTGTACCTCGACGCCACGGACGAACAACGGCAACAGATACAGCGACTAAGCAATTCACGTGTAGGGTACATTTTTGATCTTAGGAGAGACGAGCACATCACCCCGTTTAGGGAACGTTTGGGTTGGCTACGTACTGATTCCCGGAGAATGTACTTCGCAGCTCTGTTAATGCACAAGATCATGCATTTAGGAGAGCCTGGCTGGCTAGCCGGATGTTCACCAGGTACCAATCCGAACGCCCCGCACGCGGTGATACAGAAGAGCGGGTACTTAAAATTCCCAATATGAGACTTGAGTACGGAAGAAGATCATTCCAGGTTCAGTGTGCTCACTTGTGGAACTTTCTCCCTCCGGGCTTTCGGCAGCTGCGGAAAACATCACAATTCAAAGAGTCCCCGAAAGATTCTCCACTAACCCAGTCCTCGCAGAAGATTGATGTGGAGAAGAGGCATTATTTTAATCTGTAATGGGAAGGGCTCTTCTCTAATTTAGTATTTTTCACATGTGACCTCAGTCACCCAATTGGTAATCTATAGCTGTGATATTAGTGCGAGCCCTTACCCCTCTTTTTATACTTCTGAGTATGCACCCTGACTAGTCACGAATTGTGATAATTATTGTCCTTGACCAAACCAGTAATTGACTGAAATTATCATTATTATTTTGTTGTACATATATTATATTCATTCTTATGCGTGTTATTACATTTTAACGGGAATATGTAGGCGTATGTAACTGTATTTTTTGTCTTCGGATGAATAAAGGACATCTATCTATCTATCCATCGAAAATCCACGGCTTCAACCTCGGCACGTTGATCATGCAGTGCAAAAGTACAGCGTCGATCAATGTTTTTAAACACGAAAGTATATCAAGTAACGAGTCTGCAGCATGAGTTGCAAAAGAAATTCCTTAGCTTTGCTAGGGCGCGAACGAGATTTTTGACCTGCGCTTAGCGAGGACGAGTTGAAATTCGCGTTTGCAACGTAGACAGCTAAAAATAAATTTGCGCTACTGAGCGACGAAAGCAAATGCGCCGCGAGAGTACTTTCGGCGCGCACTCCATCTCTTATGTGGTCTCGTCCAATGAGTCATATTCCAGCTCATTTCGCAGTTATCTTCGCCCCTTCTTATAATATGGAGTCAAATAAGAGGATTTTCATGAGGTAGGGAGCGAATCTAAAAAAAAGTCATGTCAAATTAGGCGCATTGCAATTTGTTCCGTAACGTGCTCGTGGAATTGATTAGGAATAGGATTTTGCGATTTTGCTGAGCATTCAAAGTTGAGACAGACAAAATCTGGGCTACAGTACGTTAGAATTTATCGCATTAATTTTGATGAGTAACGCTTTTGGTAACTTGCAAAAGAAATGTCAAAATTAGCAAGAGCAATGTTTTTGCTTGAAGAAATGCACGCGACATTCTGGATCGCACGAATCATATCATTTCTCCATATTCTTATGTAACAAACACTGCAAAAAGGCGTGGCAACTTCTGCGAGAGCGAAAATTTGCAATCTTTGGTGAGGGCCAATTTTTTGGTGGTCATGTCAAGAAATGCGTGTCCAATTAGTTCACTTGCGCTGACCAATTTTCCAGTTCCAGGTGAAAAAAGCTTGAAAAAATATACTTGCGAATTCAAATGGTATGAGGGAGAGGGGGTTCCGGGTTGTAACTTGGAAGAACTTCAAATGGGCTGAAGACAGCTGTAGAGTCGCCTGCAACACGTGGACCCGACAGCAGATATTTATGCGATCCACCGCTCCGCGCCTGGCCTCGCTCGCAGTTTAACCAGTGCCCACATGCACCCTCACGAAAATAAGCTCTCGCGCAATAACAATCACTCTCAGAACCACCATCATCAAAAATAAGTGATAAGTTCATTACATTCACGGGAGAAACGATAAACACCCCGACTCAACCTCGATGACATTACACTAACCGTTATACCACAAACGCTCGTTTGTTGTGTAATGTTTAGTGGCAGATCATTACGTGCCCGAAAATGGCACCCGCTTCGGAGCATTACAGATGTAATGATTGAAACTTTGTTTTCAATTGGAAGTTCTAAAAAATAGAAATTATTACGAACAATTCTGAGAGTACCAAAATGAATTACAAAACGCAGTCCTTAGCCCGGTTACGGGATGTACACCTATTCTGACACATTTTACATATGAGTCACTTCGGAGCATTTCGGCCAGAGCCGTCACCGCGGGGTCTGGGAAAAATCCCGAGAAATTTTTTCCCATTAGATTTTTGTTTAAATAGCACAAAAAATTTTTTTCAAATTTTTTCTAACCCGACCCATTGGGGGTTGAAAAGTCTAGGGCCCATGAGAGGTCCATTTTAACCGATTGGGAGGTTAAAACAATCTGAGAAAAAATTTTCTGTACTATTCAAACATAGTACCAATGGGAGAAGGATTTTGGGATTCTTTCCAGACCCCCCTGGTGACGGACCTAGCCGAAATGCTTCGAAATGACTCATGTATATGGGCCATTTCAGAGCATTTCGAAGAATGCCTGCACCAGGAGGTTTTGGAAAAAATCCATAAAAAAGTTTTCCCGTTAGTACTATATTAATATAGTACAAAAAATTTGTTTGGATTTTTTCTGAGCCCCCCGAGGCCTATGAAAGGTCATTTTTAGAGCCCTTTCTAGCCTATTCCCAGAAAATCATAACCCCGACTAGAATCAACATTTTCGGACGTACCTAGGCTTTCTCTCCCTCATGACTAATACTTTCGAGGGAAAATCCTGATTCATTTGAAAATCCTAACGTAGGCGATTTTGAAAACAATTGGAAGATGTCATTTTAGCCCTAAACAATCATTTCAAAGAAGATTCGGCGAGGTGGTCCTCCGACTAATTAAAAGTTGGTTCAAGGACACCGTGTCATGCAAATATCACCTTATCTCAATTTTGCAAAAATGGCGCTCAGGTCCCTCTTTGCATGGCTCGCTTTATATACTCGACTCGTTCTTTCTCGGTACAGCACGCTCTATACCGGGCTTGGTCAGGATGTATGCTAAGGCTAGCTTCTATACCAAACGAGGTAAAAAACCGACCTGTGGCTGATGTTGGCCGAAGATTTAATGGCAATGAGTGTGCAGGGAAGAATTATGAATGGGGCGGATTGGAAATGTATGAATCGATCGAAATGTTCAAGTCTCTCTCTCTCCCTCCTCCATATGTTGAATATTTTCTATAAGTCGAACAGATCTCTCTTCATGATAGCTTTTCGCACTGCACTTTGACGGGTAGGTTTGAAGGAAGGGCTGGTTGTGTTACGAGCGAAGCGAGTTTATACGTCCTTCGTAACAGAACTAGACGTTTGCATGCAGTGTCATACACTATTTCATGTAACAAGTATTGCAAAATCATGTTCAATGTTGCAGTGGTTTGAGAGGCCTGGGATGCGTCCCAAATGAGTTGAAATCTGAATCTCCGACTTGCTATCACCAAATTTTCATCGATTTCGCAATAAATCTTAAAATGCTCACGAAATGGACCAGAGACATCTTTTTTGAACCGACGAGGGTGCATTTTTCCGTTTCCATGTGTACATTGAAGAAAAATACCAGCGATAGACGTGAAGCGATGATTGTCGTACCAACCCGATCAAGTTTTGTTACGTGTGCAATGAGTACATTCCTGGGGATGGTTCCCGTAATATAACGGACACATCACGTACCGCATAGGAAGATTATTTCGGTCTCAGTATAGTTGATCTAGACAAGCCATGAGTGCCCACCGTGATGTGCACAGCCTGCTCTATCAGGTTGAGAGCCCCACATCCTCAATGTCTGAACTTCGCAACGCCTGCAATATGGAGAGAACCCAAGGAGCATGTCACCGACTGTTACTTTTGTGTTACAAATACAAAAGGGTTCTCTGCCAAAACAAAACATTCGATAAAATATCCGGGAGAATAATCGGTTACGAAGCCCGTACCAGGGTTGCCATCCCATCTCTCCGCCCCCGCAATGCAAGATGTTGTGATGCAAGGCTACGAAGAATCCTCTGAGAGTCCATCATTCGGTTCGGATTTCTTATCCTCAGCCCTTGAGGGGAGTCCAGATCGAAAAGAAACACCTCCGCAGCCCAGTCTCTTTAATGAAGAACGCCTGAACGACCTCATACGTGATATGGATATTCTCAGGAAAAAAGCTGAGTTACTCGCTTCTCGTTTGAAAGAATACAATATGCTCGAACGAGGCGTGCGTATCACTTATTATCATGACCGACAGCCAGTATTCTCAGACTATTTCTCGGAAGACAGCGCCAATCTATTTTGTCATAACATCGACGGTTTGTTCTCAAAACTACGTTATGTACATGAGCCAAATGAGTGGCGGCTCTTCATCGATTCGAATGAAACCAGCTTGAAAGGCGTACTCCTGCATAACGGCAATGAAAAGCCATTCATTCCAATATTTCATGGCGTGCAAACCAAAGAATGTTATGACAACGTAAAATACTTACTGTTGAAGATTGAATGTAAGAATCATGGATGGAGCATTTGTGACGATTTTGAGATTATTGCAACTATCTCGGAGCTTCAGCTGGACTAAACAAGACATACGTGCTTTTTGTGTGAATGGAACAGTCGTAGTAAGGACGAACACTATGTCAGGAAATTATGGCCAACGAGACAGGTATGTTACTCGGTGAGAACAATGTCACTGCTGAACCCCTGGTTGATTGTAAGAGAATATTGCTGCCACCACTGCACATAAAACTGGGCTTGGTTAAGAATTTCGCTAAAGCAATGGATCAGACGGGTGAAGCATTTTCTTCCCTGAGGGAGAAATTCCCTGGGATGAGTGATGCAAAATTGAGGCAAGGAGTTTTGATTGGCCCGGATATGATTTCATGCTTGGCCAGAGTTTTGATGATAAGGTCCAAGGTATTGACTGGGACACGTGAAAATAAGTGAAGGATGTCATCACTTATTTCTTGGGTAATAAGAAATCGGATGACTACAAAGAATTGATTGAAATTATGTTGAACAATTCCCGCAAAATGAAAGTGAACATGTCTCTCAAGATCCATATGCTGGATTGTCATTTGGATTTTTTCCCCGAAAATCTTGGAGCTGTGAGTGATGAGCATGGTGAGAGGTTCCACCAGGACATAGCTGTCTTAGAATCGAGATACAACTCTTATCGGGGCATCAAAATGTTGGCTGACTACTGCTGGTCCGTCATACCCGAGAGCTGTGACGAGCACAAACCGAAATCAACAAGGAAGAGTTTTGCGTTAAGGACGTCGAATAAGTCATGGTTTGCACTTATGTTTAACTGAGATTCATGGAATTCGTAATATGTGTTTCGTGAATGAACATCTAAGGGGAAAAACCGTTGAAACATCAAAATAGGCTGATCTCGGAGCCACTCATTACAGGGCACAAAAACTTGTAAAAATCAAATCAATCAGCGTTGACACCCAAGCTTGGTCAAGCCTCCACGTCTATCTCTGGTATTTTTTATTCAATGTACACATGAAAATAAGAGAAATGCACCCTCGTGAGCTCAAAAAAGATGTCTCTGGTTTATTCTGTGAGCAATTCAAGATATACTGAGAAATCGGTGAAATTTTGCTGATAGCAACGCGAAAAAGCAGTTTGTCACTCGTTTGGGACGCATCCTAGCCATCTAGAACCACTTCCATCGTGTATAGCAGGTCAAAATACGTAAGAAAACATAGTTCCGGTAAGCTTCTGGCTCATAACAAGGATGCGCCACCAGAGGCATCAGTTTACAAAATGAGCAGAAAACGTTAAATTCACTGTTTTTTGAGAAATCGGTCATTTGCGAATTAAAAAAAATCCTGACGTACAGGGGCATATCTGTCAGCGGGTTCAGCTTTCACGTCGAAAATTACAAAAGAAAATCATGTTCCTCCAAATGAGTTATTCCGGAACCAAAATTTGAATAAGGTAAGCGTACCCAGCTTGCCCTTATCGAGACTTATTCTCAACGATTCTTGACCCCCTCAAAATTTTCAAACGCACTTTAGCTCATTTTCAAGCTTGTATCGAGACCTTCAAGATAAGTTGGAAAACTTCCGATCCCAAGTCACTAGAGTCAAGCTATTTCTATTTTCCCGAAAATTTTTCTTCGGAGTTTACAAAAGGGTGTACCTGCCTTGCCCCCATTCAGGAATTTTCCAAAACAACTTTGGTTTACTTCAACATTACCCAACCTACTTTAACTCAATTTGAAGCTTGTCTCAAGACCTTCAAAATGAGCCGAGGTACGTCTGATTCCGTTCAACTGGAACGGAGTTATCTTGACTTTCCCAGAAAAATCGGCGGTCAAGTGCATCATATCATTCTTATCCGTTTTTATCGCCATGCAACCACATTTGGAGTTCTCCGTCTGTTCAAAACACTATTCCCGACCTATTTTGGCGCGATGAACACGGTCTGAGCGGTAAAATAAGTCGTATGGCACGCCTTTCTGAGATAACTATATGGGAGCATGTTGGGTACACCCCCGGGTCAACCTTCATGTTTCGCAAACGATCTCCGTACTTTGCTCTTAAAATAGCTCGAAATCGTAGTCTTGCAATCTTGAAGAGGAGGTAAGGAGGTCTTGAGATGAGAAATTGAATGTGCTAAGGTATGTTGAGATTGGCTGAGGTGAAAGAATTTGGCAGTGGTTTTACTGAACGCAATTCCCTCGGTAATTTCTTAGCTGTGTGATCATGAAAAATGAAAAAAGAACCATTTTATACTTCCTGGCAAATGCAGAAATGATTCAGGGTCGATCTAAACTACTCATTTTCTCATATTTTGATATAGCAAATGTAAAAAAAAATTATCGGGAATATCTATGAGTGCCCATTTCGGACATCGGCATATGGGGGCAAGCTGGGCCCAGAGGCAAGTTAGTTGGGTACGCTTACCTCAGGTTCTGTTATAACCCGGGGAGAGCTTTGATATGATCTATCCTGAGTCTATTTTCCGAGCGACTCGAATTCACGCACGAATGGCATCCTCAGATGATTGGGGTAGAATGAGAGGCATTCTTTAGATGAATAATGATGTCGAAAACTTGGGGGAATCATCCATCCACGCACAAGCTTACTAGCAAATTAGATTTGAATCGAAAAATCTCATCTCAGCAAGGCATAGGGTTATCTTGAGTGATGTTTCCTCAATGAGATGAAGAATGAAGCATAGAATCAATTTCGGTCATGTAAGTATGCTCGAGAATAGCGCGATCTGTTCTAACCTGTTCTATTGTGAGTAGAAGGTAGGGTTCCAGTATCATGTAGCTCATCGTAATTTCTTGAAGAATCATCCAATGATGATATGCTAAGAGATTGTGCTAATGAACGCTTCAATCTACAATCGTTGCACACCATAGCATTTGTGGGCAAGTGTAGCTTCTCTTCCAAGATTTTCTTCGTGACTTTTCTGAGATTCGTGCCTTGATGGCAAGGTACACCGTCTCTCGAATATGTATTGACACAGCGATCCTTGCGAACCTTCCCAGGCATATTTTCGAAGTGAGTCGTACTCTTAGTCATTTCAAACGATCGGCCACAGATATTAATAATATAATCTGCCTGCAGCGTCCGGCGGTACCAGATTTTTGCGACCTATATGTATATACGCATATACGCAGACCTTATTTAAACCTTATTTAGACCTTACTTCACTAGATTTTTGCCCTCTTAATGTATTCACGCATACATGCAAATGCACAGACCTTACTTAAACCTTATTTAGACCTCAGTTCACGCGATTTTTGCCCCCCCCCCCCCCAATGTATTCACGCAAACCCACAAATATACAGACCTTATTTTAACCTCATTTAGACCTTACTTCACTAGATTTTTGCCCTCTCAATGTATTCACGCATACGTACAAATATACATACAGACCTTATTTGAACCTTATTTAGACCTTACTTCACTAGATTCCTACCCTTTTGATGTATTCACGCAAACATCCAAACCTTATTTGAACCTTATTTAGACCTTATTAGTGTAATTTCCAATCTGAAAACATTTTCGTGTAGTTTTTGACGTCCAATTTTTATTATGTTAATTCTACAGTCTTGACTATTTTGTTCTTGATTCATGTTTATTTCTAAGATTCTTTATCTATTATCTATTATCAGTTATTTATAATATGGTGATCGTGTAAGTGTGGTTTTCGTCTAGTTTGTCGCATCCGTTACAATGAATAATGGTTCATGGAAATCGTCTGTCTGTCTATCTGTACGTCATCCTCGATCGCCTCATTTTTTATGAATGAATGACTCTCAATCCTTAGAGTCGCCACCATGCGTACCGGAGTGTTGCAAAGGCGCAGATTGAGAGTCAAGCCCCATAGTTTCGGCTCACGAGGATCTGTCGGTCGTCTGAATCTACAAGGATCAATTCTCCCAATATATATTTACAACAAAGATCAATTGGTCGCAAATGTAAGGAACGTATAAGGGGGAATGTTATTTATACGTTCGTTGCATCTCTCGAATCAATTGACCTTCGAAATGAATATATATTTTCTGAATTGACCCTTAAGGGCATGTGAAAGCCGACTTTTACCGACCGAGCGGACCGTGCCAAGAGTAAGGGAGGTTGGGTTAGATATCCTATTTGTATCATGAGGAAGGGGGCGGAGGGGACATTCGACATTCAACCAACATATCAGTCGCAATACGACCTGATATATATAATAGCTGTATCTCTATGCTCGGATCCATGCTTCTTGGTGCATACATGGACTCATGACTGAATAGCTATCTGCAAGGTATACTGATGATGGAGATTACTGATGCGAAAAATAAAGATCTCATTCATTCACATTTTGTATATACTTTCAAGTATATTTTCTATGTGACATCTAGTGATAATTCTGCTGGGGCTCACATTTTGTATATACTTGCATTCAAGTATATTTTTTATGTGACATCTAGTGATAATTCTGCTGGGGCTCACATTTTGTATATACTTGCATTCAAGTATATTTTTTATGTGACATCTAGTGATAATTCTGCTGGGGCTCACATTTTGTATATACTTGCATTCAAGTATACTTTTTATGTGACTCCTAAAGATACTTCTGCTGGGGCTCACATTTTGTATATACTTGCATTCAAGTATATTTTTATGTGGCATTTTTGTTGAAATATCACTTTCACTCTTGAAAACACATTTTTGTACTATATGTGTGTACACATTTTTGTACTATGTGTATTCATTTTGAGTGAAGTGATTTTTGCAGGAATATTTTCCTCGGTAACTTTTTCTCCAAGCAATCACTCGTATGCACATCTCTACTCATCCTTGAGCTATTTTGTCAGTTCGAAAAGAGAAAACCTGTTCAAATCTGTTTTGATTCTGACACCTAGGTGCCTCTCGTTGGCCAAAGTCATGTATTCATGTTACCGCTGTACCTAAAAGAATTCATGATGTTAGCATTACTACTCATGTTTTAGAATACATTGAGATTGTAGATTCAAATTTGAATCTATTTGAGACTCAAAACAATTCCAGAATTTCATGCGGAGCAACTCGACAAAGACAATTTGTTCCAAAAATTTTGGGATACAAAGTTCAAGATGAATAATGAACAACTAGAAATCAGTAAATACAGATAGAAGCTATGAAGATATTATTGGAGTACATACATTCATGACATTCCTTGGAATGAAGATGAAATCACACCGCTGGAATACAAATATCTCAACAAACATAATTAGGAGCTCGTGGCATACCCAAAATCAGCTTTCGCTCTCAAAGTCACTCAAGCGAGCTATTCTGAACAAATATTTCAAGGTATTCTTGTTGGAACCTTGAAAAGAATGATGAGATTGATTAGAGGGCACACAAATACCAATGAGATTCTGAATTCCACCAATAAATTCATCGTATCATGGAATTTACCATCTAAGTTCCCAATTCTAAGTCACAAAAGCTCCACAACTGGGCCAATTTTGAACAGATTGAAACAAATGAATATGAATTCACCCCTGTAGAATCTAGGAATCTCAGCAGACACAAATTAGAGCTCACTGCAATGTCCACTAATTCACTTTTGCCCTAGAATTCACCCGGGCGCTCCATTTGCACCAGGTGATTCCAAGATATTCTGGTTGGAACCTAAAGTAGAATGGTAAAATCAATCAAACATGATTTAGAGATCAAATCATGGCAATAAGATTCTTTTTATCAGTACACTCTTTGAAGAATGACCTTGTAACTTTTCAATTTCAAGTCACAAAAACTCCACAACTAAGCCAATTCTCAATAGATTCAAAAAAGTGAATATGAAATCACCCCTCTAAAATACAGGGATCTCAGCAGACAAAAATTGGAGCTTATAGCAATGGCCACTCATTACTTTTGCTCTAAGAGCCACCCGGGTGCGCCATTTGATCTAGGTAATTTCAAGATATTCTAGTTGAAACCTTCAGTAGCATGGTGAGATCAATCAAATATGTTCCAGAGGTCAACTCATGACAATAAGATACTCAATTTCATCTCTTTCATTCTTTGTAGAGTGAAATCCACCTTGTGACTTTTCAACTCAAGTCACAAAATTTCCACGATTAAGCTCTAATTCTCAATAGATCTAAATGAATGAATGTGGATTCACCCCTCTATAGTATAGAGATTTTAGTAGATACAAATTGAAGCTTATTGCAATTTCCAAATATTTACTTCTGCTCTAAGACTTACCCGTGCTTGCTATTTTCACCCAGTATTTAGACATATTGTAGTTGAAACATCAAAACAGAATCATTAGTTTGCTCTGAAATCATCTGAAGGCCTCGACATCACAGGAACATTCTGAGCTGCATCAACACATATTCTTAGCACAAATAGATAGAGTTTGGTGAGACCGAAAGGTTGTAAACCTTTCTGATGAGCTATCTCATGTATAGCATTTTTTGTAAGTTTGGTGGATGCATGCTTTTCCTCTCAGTTTATCGATCAACTGATTCCTCCTCTGATCTGTTTTCAAGTACATAACTTCATATATATCTTGGGTAATGCTAACTCCACATTCTGTATAAAGATTTCTGATGTCCACGAAAGACAATTTCATACCTCGAAAGGCTTAGAATTGGATGTCAATATCAATAAAGCTTTGCCTCGTTGCTTACTATTATTGTTAATTATTGAGTCACTCCAAGGCTCAGAATGATTATCACTGTCACTCTTATATATTCACTGCTTTTCAAATCAAGGAGCAAGTAATTGCCTCAAGAAACAGGATTGTCACTCAGATTGTCAATACTTGGATTGGTTCTCCTCAGATATGAACAAAGTTATTACTATTTTTCATAAAATTTTCCAACGAATGAATTTTCTGTTCCTGATTATTATTATGTGCAAGTCAAATATATAAGTACCGCGCGACAACTCACGACAGTCCATCACCGTTCATTCAAAACAATAACAACAGCTGGTGTGGGCGGTAGAGGACCTAACCCAACCTTGCCTCGACTCAGCCAAAATCACAGCTCATGGGCCTTCGGAAAAGTCATACTTCTGATCATTTTCTGAACTATTTGAGGACGATCTCGGAAAAAGTACTTCCAAGTATGGAAGCTTTCGGATGCGATCTATCATTTAAAAAAAAAATCGATTTAATTGATTGGAAGTTGCCTTCAAACTTTGGTTTCGAAGTCAGGCGTGTGAGTATTTTTTCAGGCAATGGTCAACTTCGAAACCAAAGTTTGAAGGCAATATTCAACCGATCAACTCGATTCTTTTTTTGAATGATAGATCTGATTCTAAAGCTTCCATACTTGGAATCACTTTTTTGAGATTCACCGTAGAACTCGGGAGAAAAATCGATTTGTCAATGGTTAGGGTCGTCGGTAAAAGTTGGCTTTCACATGCCCTTAAAAATGGAATCGTTAATGAGGTATTGATGGATGATGATTGTTGGATGATTGATGATGATGGTGATATGTTTGATGAATGTTTGATGAATTATTGATGAATGATTGATGAAGTAGTAATGATGTTGGTAAGTTGTGAGCTGATGAGATGATGAAGATGATGAATGAACGATGATGATGGGAAGTATATGAAATTAGAGAGAATGAATGCCTCACCCTCCTACTTGGAGAAATCTTATGTGCATGCAGGAATTGTTCTCCAAGTAGGCGATCATTGGCATTGTATGATTATAAATGTTTAATGATAATGGAAATGATGGTGAGTGAATGTGCGTATTGGAAATGATGAATGAATGGTGATGATGAAAATGGAGTGAATGAATGAAGGAAGTGATGTGAGCTGATGAAATGATGACGATGAATGAGTTGGAATGTATGAGTGGTGAATATGTGTTGAAGATGATAACGAGAAAGAATGATATGAATGGAGTAAATGGATGTTGGGAAGTTGTGAGTTAGAGAAGTTTTATGTGATCAGTTTAAAAATGGATTCATTAATGTGTTGAAATTAGGGGGAGGCAATCAGTTTCAAATCAGGATGTTTGATGAGTTCACAATCATAAGATGTGATCAGTTTTATATCAGGACGAACAAAAAATATACTTTGAGAATGTAATCAGTCTAGAATCAGGGAGCAGTAAATACGTGTGTAACGAAGTCATAACTTGGATCTTGAGAAATTGCGAAAGAGTTTGTTTTAGATTATATCGCTACTTCCTACGAAGAAAAACACTTCCCAATGTATAAGTCATATGCTTATACATTGGGAAGTATTTTTCTTCGTAGGAGGTATCGATATCATAGATGTGAGTGTAAATGTAAATTTGAGTGCCAAATTTCATGTGAGGTTGTGAAATTGAGCATTATGAAGTTGAAATTACGTATATATGTTTAACTGTAAAATAATGAATTTCGATGGGGGAAATTCGATATTGCTCATAGGACAACGGAGTTTAATGATTTCTGCAAGTCTCGTTCTG
Organism: Eretmocerus hayati; assembly: GCA_029851415.1. NCBI lineage: Eukaryota > Metazoa > Arthropoda > Insecta > Hymenoptera > Aphelinidae > Eretmocerus > Eretmocerus hayati. Next base: position 97,037,177 of record CM056741.1, read on the forward strand.
AGTGAAGCTGATAAAAAAGTCCAAACTGATAAGAAAAATGTCGTTGAGTAGATATCAATGTAGTACTCGCCTCTGCACTGGTATTTGACATGATTGGAAATGCAGAAATTATATAGTATGGAATTTTGAAAGGGTACTCTTCTATGAATTGGCCATTGAAGATTATCGATTCACTGTATTATGTTACCAGGGCTCATGTGGGGATTGTTCACATCCATCACTTGGAATGTATCCTGATAATATTAATTTCTCATGATAATTGTAATACTGGCATGGTTAGATTGTTTGACGAACACATGAATGTGGCGTCAACATTGGATTATCAAAAATCTTAGACTCATGTGCAAGTACCAAAATGAATATTAAAATTTGTCTTATGTGATAATTATTTTGTCGAATTTTGAAATGGAAACAATATCAACAAATACGACGTGTATATAAACATGTTTAAATAAAAAAAAATGCAACCAGTCTGCGGAAAGGTATATAATTATGTTCAAATCAGGTGAACGCAATCAGTTTGAAATCAGGAAGTCAGTTCAATTGTGATTCGTGATATGAAATCTGGTTTGAATTAAGATTGATAATCGTTTGAATCCACGAGATGAATTCTTACCATATATATTCATAGCAAAGATCAATCTGTCCCAGATGTGAGGATCGCTTAAGGAAGAATGTTTTTTATACGTTCATTTGTCATGAATATACATGCTTGAATGGACCTTTCAAATGATGAATGATCGATGAATGGAATGAAATGAGGAATGATACGATATGTGATGAAATGATTAAAAGTGAAAGGATGAAATCAAATTCGAAGATGAATGGGTGATTTGTGAAGGGGATGTGGAGTGGACGATTTTGAAATGATGCTGGAAGATTGAATGGTATGAATCGAGAAGGAGTGAGGGAATGTCATATGGTGATTGAGTCTGGAAATCGTCTCACCCTCCTATTTGGTGATGAATCCGGACGCAACATCTGCACCCGGAGGCGGCTTACCTGCGTGCAGAGATCCAGCGCCAAGTAGGCTATCATTGGCGTGTGTGGAAATCGGAAGTTGATGATAAATGAATGATCTTCAACGTGAGACATGTAATGTATGGTATGAAATGATACTAGGTGATGAAATTGGCATTGAATGAAGAGGAGTTGAGAAATGGAATGAAAGATGGAATGAAATAAGATACGAGAATGAGGCGAAAAATGACAAGTGAATTATAATCTGTGCGAAGATTGAATTCTGGAGATGAATGGAGGATTATGGATATAGGAAGTAGAGAGAATGATATGGAATGATGCTGGATGATTGAATTCGATAAAATGAGAAGAAATGAGAGGATGAAATGAAATAAAATGAGTAAAATGATAAAAATGGTCATGGATCATGAAAGTTGCCTCACCCTCTTATTTGGTGATGAATCCAGACGCAAAATCTGCACCCGGAGGCAGCTTACCTGCGTACAAAGATTCATCGCCGAGTAAGCGATCATTGGCGTGTGTGTAGAGTGAAATTTGATGACGCGTGGATGCTCTCTCAAGTGAGACATTTAGTAAATGATATAGGATGATACTGGGTCAGTCATTGAAGAAATTAAAAATGAAATGATGATAGAATAAAATGAAGAATGAGAAACCAATGCGAATATGCGCACAGAATGAATCACGAAGATGAATATATGACTTCGTACATGGGATGCGGAGTGAATGATGGTGTCAAATGGTATCGAATGAATGCAAATATGGAAAAATGGAATGGAAAATGAGATGGACTGGAAAGAGAGAATGACACGAAATCAAGAATGAAAGGGAATAAAATAAATCGAATGATGAAAATGGTGATGAAGTATGAGAGTTACTTCACCCTCCTATTTGGTGACGGATCCGGACGAAACATCTGCACCCGGTGTTGGCTCAACTGCGTCCAAGGACTCATCGCCAAGTAGGCAATTAATGGCGCAAATGAAGAGTAGAATTTAAAGACGAATGAACAATCTTCCTCGTGAGACATGTGTGAATGATTGGATGATTTGAAATGAGACTGGATGAATGAATGATATGAATGAGAGAAAATGAGAGAATGAAATGAGAGATGAAATGGAATGAGATGAAAGAATCGAACAAGATGAGGGATGAATTGGAACGTGATCAAACGGAATGAATAATGAAATGAAATCGAATAAGTCATACGATAAGAATGATGATGAAGATGATTATTGGCGTGTGCTAAGAGTGAATTTCGAAGATGAATGAATAATTTTGTACATGGGATGTAGAGTGGATGATATGAAATAATTCTGGATGAGTGGATGATATGATGTTGGAAATGAGATATGAAGGTAATGATGTGGAATGATGCTGAATGGGTTAATGATATGAAATGGAAAAAATGAGAGAATGGAATGAAAGTCATGAGAGAATGAAACGGAATGGAACATGAAGTGGAATAAAATGAGTCATATTGGTCACACCGGCCTCCTATTTGGGGATGAATCTGGATGCAATTCTTGCAGACAGAGGCGACTTAAGTGCGAGCGGAGATTATTCCTAAATGGGCAATCATTGGCTTACATGAAGAGTGTCTTCCGATGCTGGATGAATGATTTTCTAAGTAAGACATGGAGTGAATCATATGAAAGGATGCAGGATGAGTAAATGGTATAATTCCGTGTATGAAATGTGGAGTGATTGATATGAAATGGTAATGGACGAGTCGAAGATATAAAAAGAAAAGAAATGAGAGAATGAAATGAAATGAAGCACTCTACAAAAAGACAATTGCAGAAGGCTTTCTCATCTCCTATTAACTATTTGCAACATTGAAACCTTATCCACCCATCATCATCTCATTTGGACTTGGAACCTATCTTTACGATTTCAATGGAAATACATTAGTGACTAAAGTTCCTCTAATTACATTCGAAGAATACTCGAAAGATCAAAATTGAAGAATGAATTGTTTCTCTCAGTTTTTTCAAGAATTTTGTGAATGGTCATATTTTGGTTTGATAATCTGGAGAAGAAGTTGAATATGTAGAGTTGAAGATTGGCTAAGTGAATCGCTATAGGATTGGGAACAGTCCATGGAGAATTCATGAAGATCAGTGGAATAGTTCTCGAGATTAGGAAAGGAATGCAGGAGTCAGAATCAAGTAAGAGTTGAACTCTGATTTAAAACTTCGTAGGGTCATAATGAATCGATGGATGTAGCTCGAAAAGGACCAGATCCATTGTGTGGGGAGGTTGTGACTCGAACTTCTAAAGAGATTGATGAGAGTGTCTACGAGTTTTAGAGTGACATAGAAGGGTTGGTGAGGAGAACTCTCCGACGAAAATGGGAGTCATAATCAGAATTCCGTATCAACCAATCTCTATAGAATAATCGAGAAATGCTTAGACAACAATATTTGACAATTTATATTGAGAGTCTCAGATGCTAGGATTTTTGGACAAACATGGTCTAAAAATTGTGACGAAACCTGAAAAAAGTAATTATATGTGGAAGAAAGAGTATTGAGATCCATGAAGCTTTCATTAAAGTGAGTTCATCACTGAACCATTTTGAATAAACCTCCAGAATTTCAAGATGGTTGGTCGAGGGATTCAGGAGAACTCGCGTGACAAAGAGAGAACATACGGATATATACAAGATGTAGTAGAAAATGATTCACGGAAAGAGTTTATACAATGCAAGTGCAATGATAGGGGTACCAGTTGATGGGTCACGACGAGCAAAATGAAATGGATGAATTGCATTGAGGCAGAGCTAGAAGTAAGTGGATGGTCAAAAAGAAGAGACTCGTGAATTTTTTAGGCCGGGGAGAGGGAATTGAAACCCAAATTCAAGTTTAAACAATTTATAGATCTAAAATAAATCGGAAGATCATGCTTCAGAGGGACTAGACCCATTGTCGGGGGAGCTCGAGCAATGCCTAAAATTTCTAAAGGATTCAGTTGAAGTGCTCACGATATTTTGAGTGACATAGAAGGAGAAATGAAAAAATTTTCAGCAAAAAATGAGAACACTGGTCAGGATTTGGTATCAACTAATCTCTCCAGAGTGATCGAAAATTACTTAGGCAACAGTAGGCGACAATTTGTATCGAGAATCTTGAGATTCATTCGATTATGTTAGTTCGGAGCGCTCCAAACAGTCCAAACCAGCATAATCGGATGAATCTTCAGATATCAGAACGTTTTGACCACTACACTCTGAGAATTGTGTCATATTTCAGGTAATCAATTTGACGTGAAAGAAGGAGTATTGAGAGTGTGGAGCTATCAACGGACTGGGCTCATTTCTGATCGATTGAGAATAGACCCTCAAAGTTTTAAAAAGATTGGTCCAGGGGTTCGGGAGAACTCGCGTGAAAGAGGGAAGACAATATACAGGCACACGCACATACAAACATAAAGAACGTGTAGTTTCATTAAATTCACAGAGTGTGCTGTACATGAGATGTGCAATGTATAGGGGTACTATTTGATAGGTTTCGTCGAGTAAAATGAGATGAATGAATCTGCATTGGGGTAGGGTTGGGACTAGAGGGTCAGAAATGAGGCGGGAATTTCCGCGAGTGAGGTGGTAAGTGTACGTAGAATGAGATGATAGTGGAAGATTGCATGACAATACGTAATAAGTTCTAAATTGAGAGCAGTTGAGTTTTAAGCCTCATCAATGTCCCACAGTCAGAGTGCTCACTCGTCCGAAAAACTCTGTGAAGTCTGGCAGCTCAGGGAATTTGATCTCGGTCTCTGAAAAGTTTGGAATCTCAGGGAATCGGGATGATTTTAGGAAAAAAGTCTGGAATTCATATGCTGGCGATCGAAATAGTGTATCATCAGGGTTGAAGTCAGGAACAATATTATTTTTATTATTAGTTATTTTCCTTCGATAGAATATTTTTGGATTTGCTTTCTTGATCTGCTTTGATTGACTATAACCGAACGAGCTTGGCGAGCGAGTAACTCCATGTATTCCCATTGGCTCAAGTTGAGCAGTCGTTGGGTATCAGTGGCATAGTGAGTGATACAACGTCTCCAAATGTGTTAGAGTGGTGTCATTATGCATTTTCATAAAAAACTACCCCTTAACAAAGATGGTGCATTCATTTGCATCCATTTCTCCAAAATTTAGCATAGTTTTTGAAATGCAAACGAAGCAGCGCAAGAGCCATGAGCAAAATGCAATCTCACAGCAATGTCTCGTTTTGAGGATTGCATCGCCCAAGCGGGTATGGGAACCAAGATGGGGTATTGATTTATGATTCCCATTGTACTTCCCGTGTGAAATTCGAATTTGAGCTCACTTTCTTCCTTACAAGATAAGTTTTTATTGTCATCGCGGAGAACTGCCGTGATTTTCCATAGTCCACTTTGATTCGGCGGATAAAAACTCGATTAAGTCCTACAATTCACTTATTTTGAAAAGTAGAATCATTCTCATGTATTGATAATTATTGGAGAAATCATTGACATTTTCACATCTTCAATGAGTTCTTGTACACTATGGCCGAGCGAGCTCGCGATCGAGGCAGTTCTGCTAGTCAAAATAAGAACACGAGATAAAATTGTCTCAAACTGCTTGATATCACATGTTAAGTATTAATCAACAACGACATGTGGATCCTTGGTCCCCATGGCAACCAAGCTTTGGTGCAGAAGCTTCAACTCAATAAGAGATGAATGAGGCAACATGAATATCATTCATGACGATGAACAGCTTGGATTGAGGAATCAGCTAATGATACGTATCAACGAGGTTTCGAGATCGGAAGAGTAAAAGGATGAAATAATGTTTTCCTTCGGGATTTTTGAACATGAGAATCTAGGCCGCAGCTTGTTACGCGCTTGCACGTCATTCTACGATGAAAAAACATATTGAGATACCTCGCACAAACGAGAAACTCCTCTCTCAAAACATTTGAACAACAAGATTCATTGCTAACGAAGGTGATTTCACGTGTTACTGTTCCCCAAAACTTATGTGAACATCTATTTCCATGAAAAACCTTCCTGTACAAGAGTCTCAAACGAAAAAATCCTTGCTTGCGTATGACTAAAACCTACTCACTGCAATCGATCCCTGAGTCACCTCCATAAATGGAATTTCGTGGGTGGTTGAGTCCCAAAAGAGCTCCCTGTACAAGATTCTCAAACAGAAAAATCCTTGCTCAAACGAAAAAAATTCTTGCTTTGTATGACTGAACTGCGATTGATCCCCGAGTGACCTCCATAAATGGAATTTTGTGGGTGGGTAAGTCCCAAAGAAGTCCCCTATGCGGATTTGTATCGAATTGCACCGTCGAGTCTCAAGAATAGACCTCCGAGATCATCCATATCATTTCGAGTATTTTGTCAGGGATTAGACAAAGAGTTGGGGCCTCATTGTGATTTGGGCCTCCTAAATGGGTCCCCATGAAATTCTTGAGTTGACTATCTGATTCAGCATGCTGAATCACACTCCCGAGAATTTTTTCAGATTTTTCTGAGGTCGAGTGTGAAATTGTCGAGTGAATTATGGTGACGTTTCTGACAATTGATTGCTGGTGAGCGCCATCTAGAGTTGGGTTGTCGAGATTTTTAAAAAAGCCAGGTTGCATCGTAAAGTACAGGGTCCAAGCTCCAAAATGAGCCCTCGGTGGAATTTGTACGGTGCTCTAATTTTCGGACAGGGGGGATGGCCTTCTTAACGAAGAATGACCCATATAAATATGGGCCATTTTATAGCATTTCGACGAATGCCTGCACCATGGGGGTCTGGAAAAAATCCATAGAAATTGTTTTCCCTTAGTTCTATATTAATATAGTACGAAATTTTTTTTTGATTTTTCTAAGGCCCCCGTGGGCCCTGGGGCCTATGAAAGGTCCTTTTTAGGACCCTTTTTAGCCTATTTCTGAAAAACCATAACCCCGATTGGAATAAACATTCTTGGACGTACCTTCGCGCATTTTCTTCCCTAAGACTAGAACTTTTGAGAAAGAATTGTCCATGGTCGATACTTGAGCCTAGCAACTTCTTGGAGCTATTTGCTGAGAGCACATTTTAGCGATTTTTGGGCTTGCTTCAAAGTGATGTAGCTCCCACTAGACATGAGATAATCGACTTTTACAAGTGGTCATTTTGAAGGTCTTGAAAAAACCTACAATTTGACCACTGGTGAAAGTCGATTACTGTACTTCCTCTATGAGTTACAGTCATTACAAGCTGAGCAAATTCGTGAAAATGCCAAACTTTGAGCTCAAATAGGAAAAATCAATTCTTTTCCTTCAACCCCAAACCTGTACAACTATGTTTTTCGATACAAATACTACCAATTAGAACAATAAGCTGGGTGGGATATTGAATTGCCGATTTTATTCAGCCAATTTAAAACACCCTTCTCTGACTTTTTGCTCAAAATGACCTCAAAGGCATGGCTCGCATATGCTTCCATCTGTACTAGAATGCAACAATCTGTGTGGGATTACTCCTCAATGTACCCCCAAATATGTGTGAAAACTTCCGGAGGCGAGCCTCGAGCTAGATGCGAGCAGTCGGTCCCATATTACGAGTTGAAAATGGGCATTACTTCGTCTATTTGGACGCAGGCGAGTGCGAGTGTCCGGTCCATGTGACATTTGTGACCCAAAATTTTGTTGCACAGTTTTATCAGAATGGAGGCTCTTCGCTTCGCACTTTGCAACAACGATAACACTGATTTGTCAGTTGTATTTTGAATTTTCTTTCGGATTGCCCTCAACTCGGAATTGATCTTGGCGAAGTTTCCATTCAACCGCGAGAGACATATTCTATGATAAAGCTCCAAGACCCGTGAGCATAAAGACGAAATCTCATCGGTCATCATCAACGGTCAACGTCACAAAATTCTCAAGCCTAACAAACCTTACTGGTTATGTTGATATATACTATTCTGATTTCTGCTGACGACTTCCATCGATTATCCACAAAACGATATGGTTACGAGATAATCACAAAATTCCGATGCGACTGACTTCTCGATTGTACTGCGGATTAATATAAGGGATCAACACTCATCTAGAATCATTTCAAAAAATGATCGAGATTGACACCGAAAGATAAATTCGAAAATTTTGCTTGAAACTATAATTTTAAAAATTGTGGATAAATTTGTTCGATAGACTCTGAACGGTTAATCGAGAATTTCCTTACTTTTTTGTCGAACTCGATACTCGTTTCGGAAATCTACTAATCCACTCTGGTTTCTTATCTAAGAGGTTTTGGGGAAAATCTCAAGGTCAAATGATTGAGGTGTGTTCAATAAGTGTTAGAAACTCCATACACATTTCATGGACATTGTGAGTTTAATATCATTCCAAGGTTAACTCTGCATTTTATCGTTGTGAGAACTTTGACTAGAGAGAACAGAACTATTCAGAACTTTCACTATTCCGAAAAACTTTCAGAAATCGTAAAATTTTAATTCTCCCGGATGAAGTGAAGCCGAGTGAGCGTTAGCGAGCAAGGTGATATCGCTAGCACTCTCATTACGCAAAGGAAGCGTCTTTTACGCAAAAATGTGTACGTACTTTTTCAGTTCATCTTTTCAAGATTTATGAAAAATACGGTACACAAAGTAATTAGCAGAATGCTCTCTGACGGCGTTATATCATGATAATCATAACGAATAAGAAAGTATCTTATATTTTGAGTTGTTCTTCTGAGGAAGCATTCCAAAGAGGTATGGGTCATCTAAAAGCAGGTTTTTCCAACAATATCTATCGTTTAGTTGAGAGAAAATTTCGATTTAGTCGGTTAAAAGATGATTAAACTCGAGTTCTTGGTAAAAATTCCCTCTTCCCGGAGGAAAACTTCATTCAAATGATGGTTCACAGATTTTAAGAGAATTCGGTATCAACCAATCGATGAAAAATGTCAGGAAATTATGTCTTTAGGTCATTGAAAGTGAGATAGATGTCTTGTGGATGAAGATATGGGAAAAAAATGAATATTGATATAAATTTCTGATATGTTGTGGATTATCCTTCTGAAAAAGCATCTGAGAGAGATTTGGGTGATCTACAGGCAGGTTTCTCGAACAGTGTCAATGCTTTGATTAAGAGGGAATTTTGATAGAGTAGGTTGAAGAATGATTAAACTGGATTTATTGGTGAAAATTTTTTTTTTTCGTAAAGAAAGATAGTTTGAATAATGTTTTACTAATTTTCAAAGAATTTGGTATCAACCAATCGATTTAGAATCGAAGGAAAATCTGTCTGTACGCCATTCAAATTGCCATGAATAAGTCGTAGAGTAAATTGAGAGGGAAAAGAGAGAATTGATGAAAGTATTTTGCTATTTTTGGCGTTACTCTTTTGAGAAAGCTCTCAAAACCGATTTGGGCCATCTTGACTGGGGTTTTCTGGATAATTTCTATCGTTTGGTTGAGACGGAATTTCGATGGAGTGGGGTTAAAAATGATCAGAATCGATTTTTAGTGGGAATTTTGATTTGTTAGAGGATTTGAGGTCCATAGAAATTCAATAAAATTTCGATATTAACCAATCGATAGATGAAGCGGAAAAAAACCTAGTTCAGGTGACCCACTTTGAGGTGAGAATATTTTAGAACAAGATATTTATGTATTAAGAGACCAATTTCCAGCAATTTTGCTTTACACAGCGGATGGATCCAATATGTCTGGGAGGTGAGATCTACCGGATGACTGGACTCTCACATTTTCGATTCTCTACAACTTGTAGAAAACAAGAACGTGATCAGGTGAACTGTAGAAGAAAAAGCGTGTCCGATAGACGACAACACACACGGATAAAGGGCAGGGAAGATGAGTCTCTAGCAGATTTGAGAAGCTATCAGGAGAAAAAGTGTTACATACAATCGATAGATCTTGGCGAGGAAGAACCTGGTCTAAGCATTTTATTGATAAGAGGAATTTTGTTGAAAAAAAAAATTGGATTTAGTGAAAATTCGATCATAATTCAGCTGGGATGAAAACAAAGCTTCCTCTTCAGATGAAGCAATAGTTTCACCTTTTGCTTTCTCGAAGAGAAAGGGTTGTATTCGTGACAAGATATTTTTGCTCAATTTTTTCACTCAAATCAATTTCCCATCCTAAAAATCGTCATCCATAGCAAATCGGCTCCCACCATTCTGTTCCTCTCGCCGAAATCTTCCTATTGTAAGTCGCGGTTTTTCCTCCAGGCTTATCCCTGGTCCTCCACCAATTTAACTTTCTCTGTCGTTGTCTGTGTCCGTGTGTCTGTGCAACGTCATTTTTCGTCCACGGTTTCTCCTCAGCCTTTCGACCGATCTTTTTCAAATTTATGTGGGTGGTAGAGCACCATGCAGAGATGTGCTAAAAGGATTCATGGCTCACTCTATCGAACCGTTCTCGATTTATGAGTCTTCGAAAATAAAAATGTCAAGATTTTCCAAAAATCGATTATTTTATATTCAAATATCTTTTCTCAAAATCAACACATCAAATTTTGCGTCACCTAAACAACTATTTTTCATCAGTTTCTGTCAATTGGTTAATGTGTAATTTTTATCCATATCTATCTCTACTAATTAAACCATGAATCTTGCATCAATGGAAAAAAAATCATGTACAGTTCTTTTCCCATACAGTTTAACGTAATTTCGTATCAACCAATTGATCAAGAATGGCCAGATGAACATTTTATTAGGTCACGTCAACTTCCCTTATAAAGTTTTCCTTGACATAAATTCTAAAACTTCCTAATAATTTCTTGAAAATTTTAACATTTTTATTTTCCGACACTCATTAATCGAGAATCGTTTAATAGATTGAGCTATGAATCCTTTCAGCAAGTCTTTTCTTTGCATGGTGCTCTACCACCCACATAAATTTGAGAAAGATCCGTCGAAAGGCTGAGGAGAAACCGTGGACGAAAAATCATAGAATTTATCCCATCACAACAGATTTCCCACAAACTTTACCATTCAGATCATTTGTTTATTCTAAAAATCACCATTCATGCTCAATCAGCTTCCACCATTCTGTTCGACTCGCCGATATGTTTCTATTGTAAGTCACGTTTTTTCCTCCAGGGTCATCCCTGGTCCTCTACCAATTTAACACGTTCGCTGCGACGGTGAAAACCGGCATTCCGTTCCAGAGTGCGAAAGAGTACAAACGCGTGATTTTGCACCTATAATAGTCAAACCTTTTGATTCGTGATCAGTTGAGTATGTATATACGAGAAATTTAAGAACTCTCACGGGTCCCACCGGTTGGACCCGCGAAAATTTCTATCGTGCAATGGGGGATGAAGTGAATGATCGAATTACCAAAATTAGTGATCCTAAGATGTAATCTATCGCTTTTTGGGGGCATCCGTTGATTTCTCGGTACCGTTAGGGTAATTCGCGAGCATGGCCTGAATTGGAAGCTTTTGCCTCGTAAGAACCGTGGATTGCGATTGTGATCCCCGCCAGTATGATTTTCTACCCTCGTGAATCCACAAGACACGGGTTCGTATTCGGGATACTCTTCAACTCCTCTGAATACAAAAAGTTTCTTGTACGCGGAGAGATAAAATAGATTGAGAAGAGAGTAAGTGCAATTGCAATGTCAACCATTTACTCGGTTTACCTCATGGTTATTTTGCGTCTAAATTTCTGATAACTTGACTCTATCTCGCTCAAATTACGCGTACTTAGGCTCATTTTGTAGCTTTCGACGTAAGCTTTCGAATAAACTAAGATACGTGGTGAAATATTCAAACGGACTTGATATATTCACAATTTACTTGCTATTTTTGTGTTATTCATCGCCGTTCCCACGAAAATTGAGTTTTTATGGCGTAGCTCGAACAAATCAAGTCCGATCCCTAAACTGGCCTGTACGCATGTTCTTGGCATCGTATATAGTGAGTTAAAACCGCTACAAAAGCTATTGGATGTGTCTACGTTGTTTGGTGTACACTAGAGCCCGAACAAAACGGGCCCGACGGGTCCCACCCGTGGGACCCGTCGCACACAAAAGAGGACGCGCGGGTCCCACCCGTGGGACCCGTCGCAGTGAATGTGTTAACTATCTCTGTCGATGTGCATGTCCGTTAGTATCTGTTATTACACCTGTTTCCTTCGACAACGGTTTCTCCTCAGCCTTTCGACCGATCTTTCTCAAATTCATGCGGGTGGTAGAGCACCATGCAAATATGTGCTGAAAGAATCCATAGCTCAATCTATTGAACAGTTCTCGATAAATGACTCTTCGAAAATAGAAATGTCAAAATTTTTCGAAAATCGATTATTTTATATTCAAATATCATTTCTCAGAATCAACACATCAAATTCTACTTCACCTTAACAACCATTTTTTCATCATTTTCCGTCAATTGGTTAATGTGTAATTCTCATTCATATCTGTCTTTACCAATTGAATCATGAATTTTCTATCAATTAAAACGATTGGTGAGTTTGATGAGTAATTTCAAGATTATAGTCTATTGGTCTACAACGGTAAGCATCTTTTGACGCGAGAAAGCATTCTGCTAATATCATTTAGCAGCGTATTTTACGATAACATGCGTTCCCTTCGAGTTACGGGACCAAAATCGTGTAATGAAACAGAAGAAATGGGAATATACCCTCATCACGCCAAGGGCACGTTTCATGTGGAATAATGTGTGGAAACCTCTTTCGTCCATATCCTTGAGGTTTTCGAGAACTAATTCTGCATTCTTTGCGGTAAAATGCAGTCCTTTCGAGTTATCGAAGACAGAAGACTGGAATTCGTCGAAGAGGAGCACTTTTTTGAATGAAATTGTGAAGTTCCAGCGGTTGCAATTATCATTATTGTCAGATTTCCCCAGTGCAGAAACTTAGAACCATATGCAACCAGAAATCCATCATATGGTTAAATATGGTACTTTTCACAACCACCCTCCCACCCTCGGCGGATCATATGGTTTATGGACAGCCCCTTACTAAAAAATTTGCCTCAGTACGTCAACGTAGATCTTATCTTTTCAGAGCTATGATCTCTCGGAAATAGGCAAAAAGGGCTGGAGGCGCGTCCTTTGTGGGTCTCAGGGCCCATTAGAGATCTAAAAAATTCGAAGATAGGAATTCCATCTCCTGTCTGTTCGGAAATATGACTTGTCCGGGAAATATCCAAAAACCGCTAAGGTCTGCGTGCAGCGAGTAGCCCCTGGGAGCCGCTGAGCTCAATCATCGGTCTTGGACAACTCTTCCCTCGAGAGTGACAGTCTTACCAAAAAATTCGCCTCAGTACGTCAACGTAGATCATATCTAGTCAGAGCTATGATCTCTCGGAAATAGGCAAAAAGGGCTGGAGGCGCGTCCTTTATGGGTCTCAGGGCCCATTAGAGATCTAAAAAATTCGAAGATAGGAATTCCATCCCCTGTCTGTTCGGAAATATTACTTCTCCTTACGATCTCTTGGTTTTCTTCCTCGCACAGGTCATAGAGAGATAGTATTCGATACTCAGAAGAACTGGCTTTCGCATCGTTGTGATACTTCCGGCCCTTGCCCCCGACTCTGTCTGGAATATTTCACTCGGTTCCACGCTTCCGAGTGATTATTTCGACCTCAGATTGCGGCTGAGGTCAGAAATCAATCGCTCAGGAGCGAGCTACAACCTCAAAAACTCGGTGCGCAATGTATTATGCTTGTACTTCTTGAACATAGTACTACTAGTCAACAATTTTGGGAATTCCCTCCAGGTCACCCTGGTGCGGCTCCGGCAGAAATGTTCCGGAATGACCGATATAGTCAACAGAATACAGTACCCGCCAAAATGAATGCAACACGGGTTCCTTCACTTAATCAGCGATTACTCGGACGTCCTTGGGTTTACGGCAATTCTACGAAAAACATTCGAAAGATGAGGGAAAAAGCTATCAATTCATGTCTTCCAAAAAAATTTTTAACCCAAAACTAATTTTTTTTATCGACTCCGGAAAGTGAAAAATTCTTCATTTCAACTAATTATCGGTCATTTATCGGAAATCACGATAGTGTAAAAATCCTTGCGGGATCTTGTAGCTCTTTCCAAGACCTTTTTAATCGTTTTTTTCGATACACTGTGCGTAAAAGTGCACTTTGCGCACAGTTTGTCTTCTTTTACTCACAGTTTATCGGAAAGTATAGTTCGATACACGGCCGTAAAACATATCATTCGCATCCTCGTGATGATTCCGACCCTCGCCTGCGGCTCGGGCCGGAAACCCATCACTCGGACGCGAATAAAACGTTTCACGCCCTTGTATCGAAATGTACTATTATACATTACTCTACGGTTCTTTGCACCCGAGTTACGAGCGATCAAGTGAGAGCGAATCCACACGCGTTGAGGGTAGCGGAGATACAAAAAAATGCGTAATCCACGATTCCGACGTAAAATTCTCTAGAAATCATGAAATATGAATCAGTCATATTTTAGAATGCACTCGAAATGACCTCAGACAGCTTGAAGAAGAAAAAGCTCATACCACTCGATCACCAATACCCTCGACCCGCACCAACTCCTCTTTGTCAGATCACTCGTAACTCGGGTGGAAAAACCCGTAGAGTAATGTATGAAAGGAAGATTTCAAAGGTCTTGAAAAGAGCCACAAGATCCCGCCAAGATTTCCACGCCATTGTGATTTCCCGATAAAAGATCAATGATTGATTCAGATTGATAATTTTTCAATTTGCGAATCCAATTAAAACCATGAATTTTGCATTAAAAGATATTCCTGAGGACATAAATTGATAGATTTTTTTCTCATCTTCCGAATACTTTTCTCAAAATTGCCGTAGACCCATGGACGTCCGAGTAATTGCTGTTTTAGTAGGGAAATCTGTGTTCCATTCATTTTGGCGGATACTGTATATGCTTGTTCTTAACCACAACGTACGACAGGTCATGTAACGATATTCATACGACCTGTTGGAAAAGCATGCCCGGGGGAGATTATCGCGATGAGTAGTCACCTAACAGAAATAATGTCTCTACCACAGTTTGATCACAATTCATATTATGCATCGTTATCGACAACTATGAATGAATATTATTCAACCGTCTCATTCTTGAATTTTGCAGCTCCCCCAGGTCCAACAACTACCACTATCGGAGCCAGTGGGGGAAATGTCGTTTCATCTGGCAACCTCGCACTGGTTCCCGCTCAGCAGACACATACTCCGCCTCATCCACCGGATTTGCCGAGTAAGTTGGAACATTCTTCCTTTCCTCCAATGTGATGATCTGATTACTCATCTGTCTGATTTGTTACAATTCCTATGTTATGAAAATAACTTCAGTATTCGCATGCCCACGAAGACCAAATATAGGACGAGAGGGTCGGGTGATTGGGCTCAGAGCCAATCATTTCCAAATTTCGATGCCTAGAGGCTTCGTTCACCATTATGACATAAACATCCAACCGGATAAATGCCCGCGAAAAGTCAATAGAGAAATCATAGAAACTATGGTCCACGCTTACAGCAAGATTTTTGGAACTCTGAAACCAGTTTTTGATGGTCGAAATAATCTGTACACACGAGATCCTCTACCTATTGGCACCGATAAACTAGAATTGGAGGTGAGCACCCATACTTGATCGTTATTTTCAATTACATCTAATGCAAACGATATTGTAGGTAATCCTACCCGGCGAAGGGAAAGACAGAGTCTTCAGAGTTGTGATAAAATGGGTTGCACAAGTATCACTATTTGCTCTCGAAGAGGCTTTGGAGGGGCGTACCAGACAAATTCCATATGACGCTATACTCGCACTTGATGTTGTGATGAGGCATCTGCCATCAATGACTTACACACCCGTTGGCAGATCATTCTTCAGCAGCCCTGATGGCTACTATCATCCCTTAGGTGGGGGAAGAGAAGTATGGTTCGGTTTCCACCAATCAGTCCGGCCTTCCCAATGGAAGATGATGTTGAACATTGATGGTAAGAGTCTGGATAAATATTTGGGATGATATATTGAAGCTGAATCTATACAAGATCGACCGGTGGTAATGACCGACGTCTCCAATCGTTTCGGCTGCGAGTATATGGTTCTATGAACAAAATAAAGGGACATGTATTCTTCTGTTCTGCTTCAGTTCGCTTCTCTTGTGAGTGACGCGAATCCTGGATGGGGAGGTGAGAGGTCGATTGTTCCAGGATACGCCTCTGAAAAATCAACAAAGTCGCAACAACTGAGTAGCTAGCTTGGATATCGACATGACTTTGAGTGAGCGTCTCGCATAATGATGCGTCGCTATATAACAGGGTTGCGTGTTAACAGCTCGAGTAATCGACCACTTAGAAAGATGAAAACAACTGAATATCTCGTAGGAACGTGGAATTTTCAGCAAAAGTTTTTTCATGCGTACTTTTGAATATTATCTACAGCATATGACTAAGTCAAGCTACTTCAGAAAAGTTTTATGAAAATTTTCTCCTTTTGAATTTCTAAGCAGGGGTAATTTTCAATCCTCGCCCAATCTTCGAATTAGGATCATCACACGTGGTTTTTATATCATCATTGATACATATGAATCTACTTCTACGATAATTTCGTTTCTCAAAGATCCTTAAAGGCTTATGTGAATCAGAAAAGAGAAATATCGTTATCATCTGTTTCGACCAATTCGGAATATGATTTTATACACAGCCGATCTAGAACTGAGAGGAATATTTCTCACAAAAAATGAAAGAACCGTTTTCTGAGTGACATTCCTGGACCACTCCTCACGCAGAGGAACTCAATTTGGACTCAAGAACACATCGAATGTGAAGAACCTGATTCGGTAGTTCCTTCGCTAGTGAAGAATGATCATCACGAAGTCGACTGGGATTATACTGGAATTTCCAATGGAGAATTAAATTTTCATAGACAACATCTGTTTCCTATGATGAGCATAAATTTTGATCGTAACGATATCAGTCCAACGAATGATGTTTCGCACCTCAACCAAATACATGCAGGTCCATCTATAGTGTGACGTCTAACGTGCTTAACGGTCTCTGTTCCTACTCCATACACTCATTCTCCCAACTTTCCTCCTTTTCTGTCAACATCTACTCAATTGATGGCGACCCGGACCCCGTGGTCCCCCTTTGTAAGTGCAGATTCGACTTTCGCTTGAATCGTTTTCGCTCACCTTTATAGATATAGTAAACGCTCATAGCAGACGACAACTTGAGCCTGAAACTGCCAAAAGTGATAATATGTTGCTCACGTTCCCGCTTATGGGCTCCTCATCGTCCGTCTGTTTGTTGATAAGTGTTGTTCGAGCATTCTCCCTCATGTGCATCCATTCATGTGAAAAAATTCTAATTAGATTCAAGTGTATCTATCATTCTACGTAGGACGCTGTGTCAGTAAACTCTCACAGAACTGCTGAAAACCATTCACCCAGACTTCTCAGAACCAGCCACCCCGACTTCTCAGACCCCCGAAATGACAATTGAAGAGACTTTATGCACAAACCCACTGCTGTGCGAAGTGTCGTCGGTTTTTCGTGTCTGAATTCGAGTGCCCCTAGTACTACCTTGAGGCTGGCACTTCATGTTCGCTTTAAATTGGAATTTGAATTCTCGGATTTCCCAAACAAATGTAATACATGTGTCGGAACGTTCCCTTCAGCCTGATAAGGCCATCGAAGGTAGATGGCGAAACCGATCAAATGGAATACTTGCAGTTATACGCAGTGTCAACAATTCTCTTACTGCGGCAACTTAGGCCTACGATATCGGACTACAGAATTCGATAGGGATGAGAAAATATATTCAAAATTGGAAGTTAGAATCCATCCCATGTCACATCATGGTTCCAACTATCCCTCAAATACTTGGGGAACCTGGAAGTCTCCTGGAATTGTTTTCGGCTCCCGGAAACCCTTCAAATCTTCTAGAATCTCGAAATTTTCGGATCAAACCCGTGAAAATTCGTTTCAAACGGTCGATTAATGTGTACCAGCTCAAAACTGCAGCGGATCATCAAGTCTCACAAGTCGCTAGGTCAGCTATGCGGAGGAGCATGGCGTCGCGTTTGCGCGATGGGGCGAAATTTGGTGCATATCTGATCTGCGGAGAGCGCTGGCAACACCTGCTCGTTCACCACGTGCCTCTCCCCTCCAGAATCTCACCTTTCAGGTCGAAAAAGTCTGTTTCTAGTGACAGTGCGAAATGATCAACAGAAAATAGAGCCAAATTCAGCTGTTATTACGATTGTCTGGATCTCTCATGGAGCAATAAACCAGTGAAGAGGTCAGTCAGCCCAACGGAGTTTGTTCACATCTGCGATTGGACTGTGCTGTGGCATAGATTCGGGAAAATTACGAGCGTCGTATTCTTTGTACGTATAACGCCAAACTGCGGGTTGTGATTATGGCTATATACGTGATCCAAATTCTTCGCCATTCTTGATAGTATCTACTGTTCTCATATGAGTATTCATCAACATCGATGTTCTTCTTTCCTGCTCTTCGATCAAATCTCTCAATTCCAAGCTGCGCGAGTGTTCGACGGCAAGAATCGAGAAAAACGCGCACGACGTTGTGTTTTTGTGCACTTGAAGTTTTCATTGAGTATGACACGACTTCTTTCGGTTTGCTCCACAGCTAGGCACATAGGATCCTTGAATGAGTTTGACGCAATGGCCTTTATATACTTCTGGCTCACTCTTAGCTCACATGGATATGCGAATTCGTCAAAGTTTCTGTAGACTCCAATTATTATAGTTATTTCCATTTCACAGCTCCCCAGCAAAAAATGCGTATGGATCTCCTCACATCTTCACTCATTCCATCTCTTAATCCCCGCAAGGAGCCAGGGCACTCATTCGGAATCGCCATAACGGTCTGCTGATCACAACAGTATGTGACGACTACTCTAGCTTACCGAGTCATTCCACGGGTTAGACCGTGGGACCGTGGTCTATAAATGAAACGTGGGAAAGCTTATGCTCCGTAGAAGCGCTCGAGGAGTAGCCAGTCTTGTGCGTGAGCGAAACTGGGAGAGTGTCCTCGTAAGAGGCCTTGGCTGTGACCTTTCGAGGCTGGAGTCGAAGGGTTTCTAACAAAGGTACCCAAAGTCCGGGCGTGAGTAGTGCTGCCGCGATAATCGATAAATTGTCCATGTCGTGTCGCAATATCGATAGAAACGATATCGAAATCGAAATTGATGATCCTTATTGTATTCGACATCGATAACGACATTGATTCAGTAACATTAATTGTCGATTGACATTATATCGCGATATGTCGCGATATTATCGATATCGAGGTCATTTTCCTTAATTCGGACGAAATCAACCCTTGAATGACTTACAGAAAAACCTTTTCTATTTCGTGAAGTTTGATATAAAAATTCCTCGGAGTGATTCGGAGGAAATTCTAGGGTTCATACGTATCAATACACACAGACGAGGTAGTGTGAGTGTTTACATCATGCGACATCGCACAGTGAGACAAGATATTGGATTTACGATATGAATCAGCGCCACGCGAATACTCAACCGATCGATCTGATGCGAATGCGATTCTCTTCGTTTTTCCACGCTCTACAAAATGCCTCTGCGACAAATTTGATTTCAACGATTTCTTGCGGTACTGAAGTAGATCAGAGAAAGAGAAAAAGATAGATAGATAGATAGATGTCCTTTTATTCGTCCGCAGACAAAAGATCAAATTACATATTTGTTTATTTGTTTATTTGAAAATCCAACGGGCAGCTTGTGCCCAAATACAAAATAATAAATTAATAAAATTTTCACCAATAGGTGAAACAACAACAATCACAATTATATAAATTCTAATAACATTCTGCAAAAATAATAACAAAATATAAAATAATACTTGTCAATCTCCATAATGCTTAAAAGTATCTTTTCTCAATAACATTTTGAAGACACAAATATTTGTCGATGACTGAATATCATTACATAGGCTGTTCCATCTTCTTATACCTCTAACTAGTGGCGAATTGAAGCATAGGTCAGATCTTGCAAAAATTGTATTCACTGAAATTGTATTTCTAAGTTCATAGGAACTAACATGCTCAACAATTTTATGCCTCAGATCAGGTATATGTAGATTGCCTTTCTGTATTCCATACATGAGAACCAATTCATTATATTCATGCTGAGAAGCAATAGTATGAATTTCAAAAAGCTTGGATATTTCAGAATAATCATGATCAAAACGATTGAAATTCACCTTCTTTTTAAATGCCAATACTCTTAGCAGTCTATGCTGTACTTGTTCAAGTTTATCTTTTAAATATTTTCTAAACGGAGACCAAATTTGAGACCCAAAATCTAAGATCGGTCTCACAAGCGAGTTGAACAAATATTTTATTGATTCACAATTTCTGAAATCTCTTGTAATACTATTCACATAGCCTAAAACTCTGTTGGCTTTATTAACCGTGTAATCAACATGGAGATCAAACTTAAGACTCGAATCAAAAATAACACCAAGATCTTTAACTGAGTTAACACAAGATAAATCTTCCTCACCCAGTTTATAAATAAACTGAAACTTATCATGTCTTCTGACAAACCGAATATAACAGCATTTTTTAATATTTAAAACCAGCTTATTTTCTTTAGACCAGTTCATTATAGAATCAAGGTCTCTTTGTAGCCTAGACGAATCTAGAGGTGAGCGAATCGTTTTGAACAACTTGACATCATCTGCATAAATCAACATCTGTGAAAATTCAATTACATTTGGCAGATCATTAATGAATAAGATAAAAAGAAGTGGACCCAAATGAGATCCTTGGGGAACTCCTGATGTAACTGAAAAAGGAGCAGATTTCGAATCTTTGAACCTCACAATTTGTGATCTGTTTTGTAGATAAGAAGATAACCATCTCAGAAGGTGACCACCAACTCCCAAAGTCTCCAATTTTTCAAGTAGAATACCATGGTCTAGAGAATCGAAAGCCTTAGAAAAATCTAAATATACTGCATCAGTCTGCTGACAAGCCTCGAAATTTGAACTTATAAAATCTACATATGTTAGTAAGTTGGTGACAATGGATCTATTTTTCATAAATCCATGTTGAGACTTATGAATCATAGAAACAAAGTAATCTCTTAATAAATCTGCAATACAAGCATCCAGAAGTTTAGGGAATACATCCATGATAGAAATCGGTCTGTAATTGATTATATCATCAACTCTCCCATCTTTATGTATGGCAGTCACAAAAGAAGACTTCCATATACTAGGCAGAACTCCATTATTAAGTGATTTATTGAAAAGAATATGCAAAGGCTCAACTAAAGAGCTTGCCAGTTTCTTGACAAAGATATTGGGAATACCATCTGGCCCTGAACTACCATTGCATTTCAGCATTCCTATACGTTTTAAAATTTCACCACGATCAATAGTCAAATCCAAATTCATCATATTGCAATTATCGATCACTTCTGGATTTATACTAGAGAGCTTATATGATGATTTAAATTGGCTTGCAAAAAATTCTACAATCACTGATTCATCATTCGATCTTTGACCATTGAACTCCATTGATTTGGGATGACTCATCTTTTTTGCTGAATTACTTGCATATTTCCAGAAAGATTTGATGTTTTTAAAAAGATTATTCTCCACTTCATCTCTGTATTTCCTGTAACAAACTCTGGATGAACGAATTACCTCAGCTCTCAATTTCTTGAACTCTATATAATCCGAATGATTATTTGTGAACTTCCATTTATCAAATGCAATTCTCTTCTTTTTAATAATTAACTTCAACTCAGTGCTATACCAACATGGAAAATTGTCTTGAGATTCACGTTTTACAGGAACATGTTCAACAATATTCTGATTCAGTATTTTATAAAATGAATTCAAGTTTTCTTCTAGAGAGTTATTAAGGAAAACACCATGCCAATCAATATCATCTAACTTTTTTGCAATAGCAACATAATTAGCCTTATAGAAATTTCTTCCAGATCTGCATTGATTATCAACTGATTTTACGCAAGGACAGTAAAATAACATAGGTATATGATGACTATCTGGGGCTACAATCCAATCATCAAAACCTTGAACTGGTTTCATAAATTTAGACGAAGTGAATAATAAATCAAGAGAGTAACCTTTTACTGGATTGACAGGATAGACTTGCAAAAGATCTAAATAGGAAAAATTATTAGATAATATACTTGTATTAGATAATGTACTTGCTACTTCTCTGACATTTTTAGATTCCTTCTTCCTAAATGAATGATGAAGTGGAGAAGATAACCATTCTACTGAAGGTATATTATAATCACCAAACAAATGTACCTCATGATGAGGAAACTTTTCAGCTAGAGATTGAACGAAGAAAACATGATCTTGATATAGTTTTGGACCACTATTTGGAGGCAAATAAACTCCCCGACAATACATTTAAATGAACCATTGTCAATCTTCACAAATAACTGCTCAACATTGGATTTTATTGAGCATAAACTAGAATTTAGAGAGTGTTTCACAGCAATCAAAATACCGCCACCATCAGCTGCCACACTTGTTTCTTGAGATCTGTCCAGTCGATATAGGTCATAACCCTTCAGACCCAGTTGATGGTTTTGAATCCTGTCATTGAGCCATGTTTCAGTGAGGATGAACACATCAGGCAGGGGCACTATCAAGTTCCATGATTGTTGCAGAATTGATAACTTAGTCCTCAGTCCTCTCACATTTTGATAATAGAAATACACATTACTTCCCTTTTTACGGTTGAAATGTCACATTGTTTGCAGAGCTTGCTTTACTTCCATGAGCGTTGTTTATAGTATGCTCATCAACTAAACAAGGTTTACCATGTATATATTTTATAACTTTCTTATTGAGATTAGCTGCATTGTGAGATTCCATCATTTTCTTCAAACCAGCCATATAGGCCCTTTCTTGTGGAGTTCTGTCTGCTGATACCTCCAATGGTGCAACCAATTTAGCTTTGTTCTTTAGAATGCTCCATACATATTCCTCTTTAGGAAAATTCACCACTAAAGGTCTTGCCTTGTTTGGTTGAAATTTACCTAGTCTTCTACATGAAAACTTAGATAGATCAATATCAGTGAATACAGAAAATGAATTTCTTATGGCATCATAATCTGCAACAGGTGAATCACTATCTTGAAGATTATGTAGAATGATATTCTTCATTCTTTTATTCCTTTCCTTAACCTCAACAGCTGCATCCTCTAGTAGGTTACCATATAGATTAGGATCCGAAGGCATAATTGCTCCATTTGGAACTGACTTTTCCATTTCATTGAATTTCTTGGTTAGATCTCTAATTGTGTTGCGTTGGGATTCAAACTTACTATTCATTGATTTTTCTATACCATGTACAGTTGTTTCAATTGTCAAGACTTGAGATTCCAAACTGGTAACATTAGTATTACTCCATGAGATTTTGTTTCCAAATGTATCAACCTTCTCTTTAAGTGATTCAATTTCAGATTCATTTTTACTAGATTTTGATTTGACTTCATCCACCTTTGAACCCAGTTGAACTAGTGTAGCCGTTGAGTCTTTAATAGACTTCTTCAGTGATGAAATATCATTTATCATTTGTCAAGCTGCTCATTCATAGAATCTCTGTATGATGCAAATTCAGCCTTTAACTCTTCAGTATTTTTTATATCAGCTTTGATTGATTCATGTAATACTCTGCCTTGATCATCAATTTTCTTGGATAATTGATCTCTAAGATTAATCAAAAATATCATTACCTCATCCTCAGACTTTGAAGTGCCAGGTTTGTTGCAGTTTGTTTTGGTTTTGACATGAGAATCATTCTCTTCAATATCTGATGTAGAATTATTATTTTGACTTGATTTAGGAGACTGAGTATCATCATCCGATTCACTTTCATAAATATCATTCTTCGTTGATTCATTTTCTGACATTTTGATCTTGACGTACATCATCATTATCATTTTCATCAGTCAATTTTTCCTGTTGCTCTTGACTTGCAGGATCATCAGGTTTTGGACAGCATTTGGAGAAAGATCCATCTGCCCTGGGGCCAGCTCTTCCAGCACAAGATTTATGAAACCAAGCACCACATGATGTACATCTTTTTGCTTTTTTTATGTCACTGATGGGCCCTTTTAAAGGACATAGGAAACACTTCTCCAATGTCCCACTCATGATAGCAATAAGAATTTAGTATGAATTTAGTGCACAAATACTGAGCAAACTAAACTGATTTTAGGTTAGCTTTATACATTCATACACTAACCACGTACCATACAAAATCTCAGTCTGGATAATGAAATGAATCACTCCTATTCTATTCTTCTTAGTAGATGACAAGTAATAACTGAATAATAAGTACTAAGAAATACTAATAAATAAAAATTTTATCAAAGCACATTGAAAAATGATGTGATATGATGCGCCACCTATTGGCAATATCATATATACATATGATTACATATGCCCGTTAAAAATATAATATCGTGTATAGAAAATAATGTATATATATATACTCATAATAATAATAGTTTCAGTGAAATACTGTTGTGGTCAAGGACACTTAGTATCACAATTTGTGACTAGTCAGAGCTAAATTACTCATTATTCTAAGTACAAAAATTTTATAGTAAGAGAGGGATATGGGCTCACAGTCAAATCGCAGCTGTGTTTCATCAGTCGGGTGACAGAAGGTCACATATAGAAAAAAAAATAAATGTTGATAAAAAGTAAAGCCCAACCCATCACAGATTAAAATAGTGCTTCTTCTCCACATCAATCCTCTGAGGAGACTGTGTCAATAATAAATCTTTCAAGGCCTCTTTAAGTAACGATGTTTCCCTCAGCTGCCGAAAGCCCGGAGGGAGAAAGTTCCACAGATGAGCACATTGAACTTGGAAAGATCTTCCATACTCAAGTCTCATGTTGGGGACTTTGAGTACACGCTCTTCTAGATCACCACGTGCGGGGCGGTCGGATTGGTACCTGGTAAACATCGCAGCTAGGTAGCCAGGTTCTCCCAAGTGCATGATCTTATGCATCAAAAGAGCTGCGAAGTACATTCTCCGCGAATCAGTACGTAACCAACCCAGACGCTCCCTAAACGGGGTGATGTGCTCGTCTCTCCTAAGATCAAAAATGTATCTCACACATGAATTGCTCAGTCGTTGTATCCGTTGCCGCTGTTTGTCCGTGGCGTCGAGGTACACGACCGTGCAGTAATCTAAATGCGGTTGAACCAAAGACTCGACCAGGCGAACTCGGAGTGGTCTGGTGATACACGCCCCAAAAAACCGCAAACCGTAGAGGGCTCTGTTGACTTTCTTAGTTAATTTATCAATGTGCGGTTTCCAAGAGAGAGAATGAATGAATGAATGATAACCTTTATTCGCCCAAGGGCAAAAATACAAAAATACAGTAGCATATAAAACATATGTCACTTATACATAATAAATACATTAAATTTGTAAAAATTTGTCGTTTTGGTTGAGGCTATTCGAATTATCACAGAAAGTGACTAGTCATCTCGAGGCATCGTAAGATACTAAGAGTCATGAAAAGAAAAAGAAGAAAAAGTCACATTTTCATATATATATATATATACATATATCAGTCTTAACAAAAAAGGTTGAGGAAAAGAAAACATTTTCCCAATTGGGAAGACCTATAAAAAAGACATGGGTCCACAGTCATATCACAGGAATCTCAGTTCGGAAGCGGAAAAGCCACGCATAACTCAGCTGAAGTAGAAGACATCAATTGAAACGGGCTCATGCCTATCACAGTTTACAAATTAAAATAGTGTTTTTTCTCTACATCAATCCTCTGGGAGGATAGTGTTAACAGGAAGTCTTTTAAGGACTCTTCAAATAATGATATCTTCCCAAGCTGCCGAAAGCCCGGAGGGAGAAAGTTCCTTAAATGAGCACATTGGACCTGGAAAGATCTTCTTCCATATTCAAGTCTCATGCTGGGAACTTTGAGTACCCGTTCTTCTAGATTACCCCGTGCGGGGCGTTCGGATTGGTACCTGGTAAACATCGCAGCTAGGTAGCCAGGTTCTCCTAAGTGCATGATCTTCTGCATCAAGAGAGCTGCGAAGTACATTCTCCGCGAATCAGTACGTAACCAACCCAAGCGCTCCCTAAACGGGGCGATGTGCTCGTCTCTCCTGAGATCAAAAATATATCTCACACATGAATTGCTTAGTCTCTGTACCCGTTCGTCCGTGGCGTCGAGGTACACGACCGCGCAATAATCTAGGTGCGGTTGAACCAATGACTCGACTAGGCGAATTCGGAGAGGTCTGCTGATACATGCCCTAAAAAACCGCAGACCGTATAGGGCTCTGTTGACTTTCTTAGTTACTTGGTCAATGTGCGGTTTCCATGTCAATTCACTGTCAAGTGTAACACCGAGACTCACGACCGTATCACTGAACGGGATGAACTTTCCTTCCTGTATCTCAACCCCTGGCAAGTCCATTCTCTTCAGATCTTTGATATTTCTCTCCGAACTGAAGTAGATTGCCTTGGTCTTGCCAGCGTTGAGACACAGGCCGGAACTTCTGGCCCACTCGGCAACTAGTCGTCCTATTTCGCCCAGCGGAGCAATACCTCCCCTGACCTTATTTTTCTCGATTTGGAGATAAATTTGGAGATCATCCGCATAAAATAGATGATGTACCGACTTTCCGTCTAGCAAGCCAGCCAGGTCATTCACATACAAGCTGAAGAGGAGAGGCCCAAGGACGGACCCCTGTGGAACACCCAGATTGGTTTCGAGCCAATCAGATTTGCCTACTTTGGAAGTGATTTGTTGGGTGCGACCCTGTAAATATGATTTTATCCACAGGAGCGCCGATCTTGAGAAGCCAAGATGTCGTAGCTTCCTCAACAGCTTGATGGAGCAGCAGTCTTCTTTAGTGCAATCAGCTGCGCTTGCTTCCAAGCTTCAGAAAAAATGCCATGAGCGAAAGAGGAGTTGAAAATATGTACAATAAGATCACCAATGGCCGGAAGAGCTTTTGCGATCACGCTTTGGGGTATTCCATCCGCTCCACGGGCCTGTGAGGAGAAATGTTTGATAGCAAGGACTACATCACTAAAATTTGTGGGCTTAAATTTAAACCCCTCCTCCGGTGCCGAGTCAATATCGTCCATTGCTTCATCAATATTTTCGTGGGGCGAAACGGAAACTCCAGCAGAGTGTGCGTTCAACTCATGCGGTGTGAAGCCATGAAGTTCCTCCTCTTTGCTCTTAGGCAAGAGGCCGAGATTGCGCATCTCCTTCCAAATGTTCTTTTTCTGATCAAGAGCATCTGACAAATGGGTTTGAATGAAGGAGTTATGCTCTTGTTCAATGCGCAAGTCGACCTCTTCGCTAAGCCGAAAGTATTCATTTTGAAGCTCAGGATACTTGCGCTGGTTACGTTGTATCCGTTCCCAGCGCCTGCGCGTCGCGTCTCGCTTATTCATGAGTACCCTCGGCTCAGGACCAATCCAAGGAGCGTCATTTTTACGCGGATTAATAGTTTTTTCGGGTGCTAATTCATCTATAACGGTTGTAAATTTTCATTCAAGCAGTGAATTGCATCTTCCAAACTCGTTTCAGCATTTTCGAGAGCTGTCCAGTCACAGCGAAGCAATCGGCCATTCAATATCTCCGGAGTGATGTTTCGAAAATCCCTGTAGGTTAAGGAATTTCTTGGCGGAGTAGGAGTAAAGACGTTGATGGTGACGTCAATGACCGAGTGCCTGCCGAAGCTGGGCAGGAGTCTGTTTTGAAAGTCAGTAATGATGTCATTGTCATCTACATAAATGTGATCAATCCATGTATGAGATGTATTGGAAGTGTGTTGGTGAGTCGGGCCATGCTGCACTATCTGCAAGGCAAGTTCTTCTGTCAGTGCAGTCAGTGTCTTGGTGTCGGGATGAGCAGTGTCTAACAAATCCGCGTTCAGATCACCCATTATGATTTTATGACTGTAGTTGCCACACAGCCGGCGTAACGAGCCAAACAGTCCGTCATCCTTCTGCATGGCGATTTTAGGGGGTCTGTAGATTACTACGACCAATATTGGCGGGGAGTTACCCTGTTGTATGCTACAAAAGAGAAATTCAGGCACGCCAGGTTTCCCTGGCCCAAAAGTATTTGACGAAGTCAACTTCTTAACTTTGAAATCATTGCGCACATACAAGGCAACCCCCTACCCTCTCTGTTGCGATTCTGCCGCAACAATGAAAAACCTGGAATCTGAACGAGATTGTCATCCACAAACTCATCTAGCTTCGACTCAGCCACCCCAAATAGATGGTAGGAGGGATCGTTGGCAACGAGCAAGCGTAGATGCTCAATCTTATCTGTCAGAGAGTTAAGGTTGATAAATCCCGCTTTCAAGGAACTGCCCATCCCTCGTCGCTCTTCAGCAGCCGTATCTAGTCAAGGAGTCTTCGCTGATTCTGCTGCCGAAACTCTACTCTGCTCCGAATTGGTAGTGCAGCTCTGGGTGTTATTAGAGGACGCACGAGCACGTTCTGGAGCACTTTGACAGGCCGTTTGAATGACCTGCAGATCAGCGAGAGATTCGAACGTATGCGCTCGCTCACCATTTTTCCGTCTAACCCAGAAACGTCCGCCACTGTGCCAGACGTATTTTAAACCCAAACCGCGTGCAATCGACCTCAAGCGTATGTATTCTTTGTATTTCTCACGGGGGATCATCTCATTTATGAAGATTCTACGGTCTGGCACATGAGCTTTCGTATCTGGGTCGAGTAAGTCAGGCTGGATATTGTTAGCCGTGAAATAATTATTGGTGATTGAACTAAACGTTGAAGATTGGCTAAACGCCCGAATCACTTTCCCGACTAGTCGACTACTGGAGAGTTGGACTATGCACGATGGTAGAGTGCGCGGGATGGCAGCTGGGGCTCGAGGAGATGGAACCGAGTCGCAAATACTTGTTGGAGGCTTCTCCCCGGACGCACGCGCAGTTTGCAGGACTTGGACATCAGCAATGTCTCCCCTCTCCAGTGAGGGGAGTACGGACTTGAGCACTGCGTAGGCAATATCAGATAGCTGTACCGGCGAGGCCTTAGAATTTTCTTTCAAAATACCATTAATAATTAATTTACAGCGCTCAAGACCGTCACTGCCGTGTCCCCGTCCTTGCTCCCCAGCGTGTGAATGAGAGAACTTGTCCATCCTAGGTGTAATAACAGGAATCGAAGATTGATGTATCGATTCGACATTACTATTCTCAATTCTTCTACATTCGCTATCTCGCTGACTACTCTCGCGACTTGTTAATAGCTCAGTCAGAGTGGAAAACTGGCTTTTCATGGTAGAATTCTGCTCCAGAAGAAGCTGGCGATCCAAGCGGAGCTCCTCCAGCTGGGAGCTTTGCTTCTCTATGAGTCTCTCGAGAGAGGATACACGTGCCAATAGGTGATCATCCACCTGATTCACTGCTGGCGTGAGAGGAGGAGAGGGAACGGCAACGTTTTGTCGCCTCACGAGAGATTTTATTTCGTCAAGCTCGTTCTGGAGTAGCGCATATTGATCATTAAAGAGGTCGAGAGTAGTCTGCGCTATGAGTACCCATTTGGTGTCAGGCGAATCCGTCGCCGTCGAAGTTGGTGATGTTGCAGGTCGTTCCGGGACGTTGAGGCTGTTGCTCTCCGTCGACCCTACAACGTGGCCAAGAGGTGGTGTAGTTTTCGAGATGGGGCTGTTGCTCTCCATCCGCCCGACAGCGTGGGCAAAAGGTGGTGTAGTGAGCAGCGACTGGGTGGTAGTGGTGGGCCGCGCATCTGTTTGCTGCTTTTGAATATTCGCGGGCTCTAAACCGGTGGACTGGCGGGAGGTGGCACCACATGACGGAGACGAAGCAGCAGGCGATAGAGTACCCCCCGCTAGCGCAAGCTGTAGACTCCCGGAGTTGGATAGAGAGGCATTGGTGGTAGGGGGCTTTGCGCTGCGGCCCGCGGCGGTGGTATGCGGAGCGGGGGAAGAAAGTGCTGATGCAGCATGCGAGCTGAGCCGTGTGTGTGAGATGGGCTGATTACTTACACGTCTATGCGAGGTAGTATTCTCCTTCTTTCTCTCTCTGGCTGTTTGTGTGCTGAGGCGAGAAGTCGAAGTCGTCTGCTTCGATGCACTTGATGATAATTGCGCGGCTGGAAGTTTGCTCACGAGCAGACATTTTTCGCATGTCACTGCTCCTTGAGATGATTTCGAGCACTTGACATGTGCTGATCTTTTGCAAGTGCCGCATTCTCTGCTGCCCGCGCGTAAGGTGTTGTTGCAGACGCAGCAGGTGTTGTCGCTCATCGTGCAGCAGACAGCAAGACAGCGAAGCAGGCCAGCGTAGCAGACGACCTCCGAGCATGCGCACAAAGCTCACTTTCGGCGCCAGGCACTGCCACCTCGATGTTGTTGTTGGAGTTGCAGAATTGGAATTATTCCTCCCAGGCTCGAGCAGGAGCCATGCAGTGATGCTCCAGTGTATGAGCCTGCAGGAGGAAGTCCAATCTGCAAGAAAGTGCCACTCGGGACGACGTTTTGATGGTTAAAGAGTTGTTCAAGCACGGAGCGATGTTAGATGCGTGTGGAAACACTTACCGCCAGAGAGAGAGAGAGAGAGAGAGAGAGAGAGAGAGAGAGAGAGAGAGAGAGAGAGAGAGAGAGAGAGAGCACCCGTGTGGGGGAAGAGAGTAGAGAAGACCATCATCGAGAAGAGAATGGGGCCTGTCCACCGAAGAGCGGCCCTGAGGAGTATCCGTGCCTACCGCACTGTGTCAGGAGATGCGGCTTACGTATTGGCGAGTACTCCGCCCATCCACTTGCTCGTCGCGGAGCGAGTGAGGATCTGGGACCGCCAGAAAGTGATCGGAGCCGAACGAGTACTCACTCCGACGATGAAGGAGATCATCCGCGACAACGAGAAGGAAACCACCCTTGAGCATTGGCAAACTGAGTGGGATTCGCCATTTGCAAACGGCAGATGGACGCACCGGCTGATCCGTGACGTAGCCAAGTGGGCGGAACGCACCCACGGAGAGATGGACTACTGGACGACGCAGGCACTGAGCGATCATGGTTGCTTCGGTTCCTATCTAACCAGGTTCAAGAAGAGGACGACCCCAGCATGTCAGTCATGCGGGGACGAATGGAATGACGCCGAACATGCCCTGTTCAAGTGCAGCAACACCCGGAGAGAGCGCGCCGAGCTGGATGAATGGCTGGGTGCTCAACTAACACCTGAGAATCTCGTCCCGTACTTGCTCCGCAACCAGGAGACATGGGATAGACTCACCGGATACATCAAGCTGGTGATGACCCGCAAAGAGGAGAAAGAGAGGGAAGTAAGGCGCCTCGAAGCAGGCGAATCACAGTGACTCTGCCGATTGAAACAGAAGAGGCCCAAATGATTCCAGGAGGAATCTGATGCACTGAAGAGGGAAGAAAGAAGAAAGAAGAGAGAAGAAAGAAGAAAGAGAGGGAACAATGAAGAGTGAAGATAGAAGATGCCGACAAGTGGCCGAAGAGAGAAGATGGAGAAGAGGAACGCTCGCAATCGAGCGCGAGACATGCCGCTCATCCTGAAGTAATGCTCACGCGGTTCCGGGATGAGATGGTAGATGCAGGTGGATCTCCTTCTTGATTGCCCGATGCCCTAGGTATCGGACATCGAGAGGAGAGGGATATTACACGGCCGGGCCCACCTCTCGGTGGGCCCCACCCAAACCCGTGTCCCGCCTGGTATGGCCTGCGTGGGCTATGCGTAGTCCGCGTAAGCTGAACCAGTCCGGTGTCTGGGGACGGATCCGAGGGATCCTGAGGCAGATTTTGCCCTCTAACCACCTTAAAAAAAAAAAAAAAAGAGAGAGATAGATAGATAGATATCCTTTATTCGTCATACGACAAAATCACACCTACATATTTTCATATGTGTCATATATATATATAATTGATGAATATTCCGATAAAATCATATTAAGAAATAATTTGGTCAAGGATAGATACATCACAATTGTGACTAGTCATACACTTTACGATTTCACTTGAAAGAAAATGAGATAAAGGGCATAGGTTCACACAAATATCACAGTTTTTCTTCAGTCTGGCGACAGAAGGTCACTTACAATTAATAAGAGATAGAAAGAAAAGGAACGAAAACCCGAGCCCATCAAAGATTAAAGTAATGCTGCTTCTCCGGATCAATCCTCTGAGGAGACTTTGTTAATAGAAAGTCTTTCAAGGACTCTTTGAACAAGGGTGTTTCCCCAGCTGCCGAAAGCCCGGAGGGAGAAAGTTCCACAAATGAGCACATTGAACCTGGAAAGATCTCCTTCCATATTCAAGTCTCATATTGGGAACTTTGAGTACCCGCTCTTCTGCATTACCACGTGCGGGGCGTTCAGATTGGTACCTGGTGAACATCGCAGCTGGGTAGCCAGGCTCTCCTAAGTGCATGATCTTCTGCATCAAGAGAGCTGCGAAGTACATTCTCCGCGAATCAGTACGTAACCAACCCAAGCGCTCCCTAAACGGGGCGATGTGCTCGTCTCTCCTGAGATCAAAAATATATCTCACACATGAATTGCTTAGTCTCTGTACCCGTTCGTCCGTGGCGTCGAGGTACACGATGATCTTAGATAGATAGATGGATAGATAGAAAGATAGATAGATAGATGTCCTTTGTTCGTCTGCAGACGAAAAATCTGATTACATATGATTACATATGCCCGTTGAAAATATAATATCGTGTATAGAAAATAATGTATATATATACTCATAATAATAACAATTTCAGTGAATCACTGTTTTGGTCAAGGACACTCAGTATCACAATTTGTGACTAGTCAGGGCAAAAATTACTCATTATTCTAAGTACAAAATTTTGTAATATGAGAAGGATAAGGGCTCACAGTCATATCACAGATTATGTTTCATCAGTCGGTTGACAGGAGGTCACATATAGAAAAAAAGAAATATTAAAACAAAGTAGAGCCCAACCCATCACAGATTAAAATAGTGCTTCTTCTCTACATCAATCTTCTGAGGAGACTGTGTCACTGAGAAATTCTTTAAAGCCTCTTTAAGTAACGATACTTTCCTCAGCTGCCGGAAGCCCGGAGGGAGAAAGTTCCACAGATGAGCACATTGAACTTGGAATGATCTTCTTCCATACTCAAGTCTCATGTTGGGGACTTCGAGTACTCGCTCTTCCAGATCACCACGTGCGGGGCGTTCGGATTGGTACCTGGTAAACATCGCAGCTAGATAGCCAGGTTCTCCCAAGTGCATGATCTTATGCATCAAAAGAGCTGCGAAGTACATTCTCCGCGAATCAGTACGTAACCAACCCAGACGCTCCCTAAACGGGGTGATGTGCTCGTCTCTCCTAAGATCAAAAATGTATCTCACACATGAATTGCTCAGTCGTTGTATCCGTTGCCGCTGTTTTTCCGTGGCGTCGATGTACACGACCGTGCAGTAATCTAAATGCGGTTGAACCAAAGACTCGACTAGGCGAACTCGGAGTGGTCTGGTGATACACGCCTTGAAAAACCGCAAGCCGTAAAGGGCTCTGTTCATTTTCTTAGTTAATTGATCGATGTGCGGTTTCCACGTCAGTTCGCTGTCAAGTGTAACACCTAGACTCGCGACAGAGTCACTGAATGGGATAAACACTCCGTTCTGTATCTCAACCCCTGGCAAGTTCATGCGCTGCAAGTCTTTAACGTTCCTTTCGGAACTGAAAAAGATCGCCTTGGTCTTTCCAGCGTTGAGGCGCAGGTCGGAATTCCTAGCCCAGTCAGCAACGAGTCGCCCCACTTCCCCCAGTCGAGCAATCCCCTGGACGATGTTCTTCTTATCGACTTGTAAATAAATCTGGAGGTCATCCGCGTAGAATAAGTGGTTAACCGACTTTCCACTCAGTAGCCCGGTCAAGTCATTCACATACAGACTAAAGAGGAGGGGCCCGAGAACGGACCCCTGTGGAACACCCAGATTGGTTTCTAGCCAATCTAGCCGATCTTAGAGAGAGAGAGAGAGAGAGAGAGAGAGAGAGAGAGAGAGAGAGAGAGAGAGAGAGAGAGAGAGAGAGTGAGAGAGAGAGCCCAAACAGAAGAGGCCCAAATGATTCCAGGAGGAATATGATGCCCTGAAGAGGGGAGAAAGAAGAAAGAAGAGGGGAGAAAGAAGAAAGAGAGGGAACAATGAAGAGGGAAGATAGAAGATGCCGACAAGTGGCCGAAGAGAGAAGATGGAGAAGAGGAACGCTCGCAATCGAGCGCGAGACATGCCGCTCATCCTGAAGTAATGCTCACGCGGTTCCGGGATGAGATGGCAGATGCAGGTGGATCTCCTTCTTGATTGCCCGATGCCCTAGGTATCGGACACCAAGGGGAGAGGGATATTACACGGCCGGGCCCACCTCTCGGTGTGCCCCACCTAAACCCGTGTCCCGCCTGGTATGGCCTGCGTGGGCTATGCGTAGTCCGCGTAA
Organism: Eretmocerus hayati; assembly: GCA_029851415.1. Classification (NCBI taxonomy): domain Eukaryota; kingdom Metazoa; phylum Arthropoda; class Insecta; order Hymenoptera; family Aphelinidae; genus Eretmocerus; species Eretmocerus hayati. The sequence continues at coordinate 97,071,653 of CM056741.1, forward strand.
GCTGAACCAGTCCGGTGTCTGGGGACGGATCCGAGGGATCCTGAGGCAGATTTTGCCCTCTAACCACCTTAAAAAAAAAAAAAAAAAAAAAAAAGAGAGAGAGAGAATAAATGATGAATGATAACCTTGATTCGCCCAAGGGCAGAAATACAAAAATACAGTAGCATATGAAACATATGTCACTTATACATAATAAATACATTAAGGAGGTTCGATGGTGTCATGAGGGATCGGTGAGGGGGAAGACGAAAACTAACCTAACCTGCCGCTCGGCTGCACGAAAATACACGGCGAGTATACCTATATGTTGATGATTTTCGACAACAATTCGATCATATTTCCACAAAATGCATGGTAAGCTGTGATCACCGAAAGGTGTTATTGTTCTTTAGGAAATTCTCTATCGTCTCAACATTTTATGAGAATTTTCTCTACATCTCAAGAGGTGCTAGGCTTGTTTTGGTGGCGTCGTCCATAAGAGCCCATGTTATTTCGAAAAATGTAAGAGCTTAGATCTCGAAAAAACGCCTGGTGGAAAATGCTGAAAAAATTCACAGAGTATTTTTTTGTCTCAAAGATAATTATGCAAAAGGTTCCGTCGCGATCTCTACATCTTCGTCAAGACCATCGAACCTCCTTAAATTTGTAAAAATTTGTCGTTTGGTTAAGGCTATTCGAATTATCACAGATAGTGACTAGTCATCTCGAGGCATCGTAAGATACTAAGAGTCATGAGAAGGAAGAGAAGAAAAAGTCACGTTTTCATATATATATACATATATCAGTCTTAACAAAAAAGGAGAGAGAGAGAGAAAGAGAGAGAGAGAGAGAGAGAGAGAGAGAGAGAGAGAGAGAGAGAGAGAGAGTGAGAGAGAGAGAGACCCGTGTGGGGGAAGAGAGTAGAGAAGACCATAATCGAGAAGAGAATGGGGCCTGTCCACCGAAGAGCGGCCCTGAGGAGTATCCGTGCCTACCGCACTGTGTCAGGAGATGCGGCTTACGTATTGGCGAGTACTCCGCCCATCCACTTGCTCGTCGCGGAGCGCGTGAGGATCTGGGACCGCCAAAAAGTGATCGGAGCCGAACGAGTACTCACTCCGACGATGAAGGAGATCATCCGCGACAACGAGAAGGAAACCACCCTTGAGCATTGGCAAACTGAGTGGGATTCGCCATTTGCAAACGGCAGATGGACGCACCGGCTGATCCGTGACGTAGCCAAGTGGGCGGAACGCACCCACGGAGAGATGGACTACTGGACGACGCAGGCACTGAGCGATCATGGTTGCTTCGGTTCCTATCTAACCAGGTTCAAGAAGAGGACGACCCCAGCATGTCAGTCATGCGGGGACGAATGGGATGACGCCGAACATGCCCTGTTCAAGTGCAGCGACACCCGGAGAGAGCGCGCCGAGCTGGATGAATGGCTGGGTGCTCAACTAACACCTGAGAATCTCGTCCCGTACTTGCTCCGCAACCAGGAGACATGGGATAGACTCACCGGATACATCAAGCTGGTGATGACCCGCAAAGAAGAGGAAGAGAGGGAAGTAAGGCGCCTCGAAGCAGGCGAATTACAGTGACTCTGCCGATTGAAACAGAAGAGGTCCAAATGGTTCCAGGAGGAATATGATGGACTGAAGAGGAAAGGAAGAAGAGAGAAGATCGAAGAAAGAAGAAAGAAGAATGAAGACATGGAAGAAGATCGAAGGAGGAGAAACAACCCCTGCGAGTCGTGAGAAGAGGGACGCTCGATCCTGAGCGCGAGACGCCACCGGTCCTGAAGTAATGCTCACGCGGTGCCGGGTCCGGATTGGTAAGTTGGTGGATCTCTCCCTTGTCCGATGGCCAGCGCCAAAGGGGAAGGGAGAGAGGGTTTATCTGGTACGGATGGCCGCATCGATGCGGAATCCAGCCCGGAAGCCTTGAGAAGTATCGGCCAGGCGTAATTGTCCGTCCGGAACCTCTCTGTGGCTACGTCGCAGCGTATTCACCCTACAACCACCTAAAAAAAAAAAGAAAAAAAAAAAAAGAGAGAGAGAGAGAGAGAGAGAGAGAGAGAGAGAGAGAGAGAGAGAGAGATAAGGATGAGGAGGGGGGCATCTCGATAGTACAGATCTCGCTGAGAAGACTCCTGCCACGTGGGGATTTGTGGAAAATAGATAGACACGTGGGAAAGTAAGCGATCGTTCTCACATGGAAGGGGCGGAGATTTGAACCCGGGACCTTCGACTTCACGATATCCATGTGTCCCGGATAGCGAGCATCCGAACCACTCGACCACGACCGCCTATTCTTCCGTCGTCTCATCGACTTACACCTCCAGAGATAGAATCCGAAGATGCCCGCGTTGCACTTATTCCAGGCTCGGCGCGTAGTGACATACGTCACACCCAAAGGGGGTGGGGATATACGAGTGTCCCCACTCACGTCGGTGTCTTCCTTATCATCATGAAGGAGTCGTCAGTATGCGTGGCTAAGTCCCACAAACAGGGCGCGTCATTTCATCCGAACCACTGGACCACGACCGCCTATTCCTCTGTCGTCTCATCGACTTACACCTCCAGAGATAGAATCGGAAGATACCCGCGCTGCACTTATTTCAGGCTCGGCGCGTAGTGACATACGTCACACCCGAAGGGGGTGGGGGTATACGAGTGTCCCCACTCGCGTCGGTGTCTTCCTTATCATTATGAAGGAGTGGTCAGTATGCGCGGCTAAGTCCCACAAACAGGGCGCGTCATTTCACCCGACCCACTGGACCACGACCGCCTATTCCTCCGTCGTCTCATCGACTTACACCTCCAGAGATAGAATCCGAAGATGCCCGCGTTGCACTTATTCCAGGCTCGGCGCGTAGTGACATACGCCATACTCGAAGGGGGTGGGGATATACGAGTGTCCCCACTCGTGTCGGTGTCTTCCTTATCATTATGAAGGAGTGGTCAGTATGCGTAGAAAAGTCCCACAAACAGGGCGCGTCATTACCATACATCACTTCGCTAGGTCACTCAGTCTCTCTCGGAGCTCGTCTGCCATCTATTGCGACACCTAACAACTACTCATCTTCCTCATTAATTAATTCTCAATTCATTTAATTTATTGACAACTGCACCGAGTCGCGAATAGTGATGCGGTACCCCACACCTAGCACCAGCTGTCACGTGAGAATTTGTGGAAAGCCGATTAACTCGTGAAAAAGTAAGCGATTGATTTTACATAGAAACCGCGGAGATTCGAACCCAGGACCTTCGACTTCACGATATCCATGTGTCCCGGAAACCAAACGTCCGAACCAGTGGACCACGACCGCCTATTCTCCCGTCGTCTCATCGACTTACACTTCCAGAGATAGAATCCGAACATGCCCGCGTTGCACTCATTCGAGGGTCGGCGCGTAGTGACATACGTCACACCCGAAGGGGGGTGGGGATATACGAGTGTCCCCACTCGCGTCGGTGTCTTCCTCATCATTATGAAGGAGTGGTCAGTATGCGCGGATAAGTCCCACAAACAGGGCGCATCATTACCATACATCACTTCGCATGGTCACTCAGTCTCTCACGGAGCTGGTCTGCCATCTATTGCGACACCCGACAACTACACATTTTTCTCATTAATTAATTCTCACTTCATTTCATTCATTCACAACTGCACCGAGTCGCGAATAGTGATGCGGTACCACACCTAGCACCAGTTGTCCCGTGGGAATTTGTGGAAAGTCGATAAACTCGTGAAAAAGTAAGCGATCGATTGTACATGGAAACCGCGGAGATTCGAATCCAGGACCTTCGTTTTCACCATATCTATGTGTCCCGGATAGCAAGCATCCGAACCAGTGGACCACGACCGCCTATTCTTTTCGTCGTCTCGTCGACTTACACCTCCAGAGATAGAATCCGAAGATGCCCGCATTGCACTTATTCGAGGCTCGGCTCGTAGTGATGTACGTCACACTCCGAAAAAGTCTCCAGATCTACCTCTGAGACTGTAGGTCACAGTGAATGATAGCTATAGACTGTACGACAGTATAAATCTTGCTTTTGAGGTGGCACATTCTTGATAACATCATGTCACATTCATGTATTAACGAGATTCCTCCATCTTCATTGCTCTCTCATTCCCTCGTGGACCGCAAGAAATCGTCAAAAACAAATTTGTCGCGAAGGCATTTTGTAGAGCTTGAGATAACGAAGAGAATCGCGTTCGATCCGGATCAATCCGTTCGGTATTCGCGTGTTGCTGATTCGTGCCCTAAATCCAGTTCTTTGCCCCACTGTGCGTCGGCTGAGAAGGGTATAACTACCTCCGGTACCGGCCGAAGGCGCGCCAAAGTTTGAAGTCTACACTGAGAGAACTTCGGGAACGTGGCAGTGGTACTCCCGGTTTACGGGATCGCGCACGTCTCGGGGCTAGCGAGCGCCTTGGTCCCGACTCTGGCCAGCAACTGTCGCGGGCGGGGGCACATGTTTCCGTGGCGTGTGCGCCTGTACTTGTTACTAACGAAAAGACAACGGTGATCGGAGTGTAGTGAACTTCGACCGGGTCATTCCATCAACCAATAAAAAGCATCGTAGCGTCAACCCGAAGTGCTGTGAATTCGTTGAATACTATCTCATTCAAAATGGCTTTGTGCATTTTGTATTTTTTTTCGACTCCCAACTTCACTCAAACGGTCGAATTCGGGCCCATAGATACAGAAATTGAGAGGAAGTCTTATCTTGTTGATCCAACTAAAAATTGTACATATGGGATGTATGAAGCAGTGCGATTGAATGGTATTCCGCACCATCCCGATCTCTTTTATTGTATGTCGTGAATTTTACTACATGATACGACTGAATCTTTTCCTGATCATTTGTACAAACGTATACATCTTACTCGGGCCATTCATTCATCACAGTAAATATTGCTTCGCCTGGTTTCAAATACTTCCACGTGTATGTAGAAAAAAAGATGATGCACCTCCACATACACTCACTTGGACACACACGCACATGGCTTATCATCACTGGCCTCGTATAGACTATTCGATCAGAGTGCATTTTGAAATAGCGAAGGTTACTGTCCCGGGCGCGACGATCATCAACAGGCAATCGGGTGTGCGGGGAGTCGGGATAGCTCGCGTCCCGATGCACAGTAGGGTGAAACATGGATTTTAGGCGACAAATCGTATCCGCGCGGATTCTAGACTGATTGACATTCATAACAGATTCTCTTCCTGTTTCCAGCTTCCACCACTTGGCACTGCACTAATTTTGATCAAAACCATCCTGGAGTCTCGGGAGGGCATCGAATGTTGAACCATTTACCCGTTTGTGATGAGTTGCATGTGCCCAAGAATGGTCAGACTTGGAACTATGTTGTTATATAAGCTTTCTTGACCACTTTGGAGGAGTATTAATAACCTCGGGAGTGCAAAACGACCTGCGGGATCTGGAGAATACTCGAAGCACCATCTCTGCCAAACACAAGTCTGGTGCACAGGATAGTAACGTGCTCCGGTCTCGAATACAGGGAATTTTTCGATGCTCTGCCAAGACTCCAGGATGGTTCTAATCGAGATTGTTGCCACGTGGTGGAGGGTAGAAGAACGAAGACAATCTCCTCTGAATCAAGTCAATCGGTCAAGTATCCGCGCGGATACGATTTGTGGCCCAGAGTCCATGTTTCACCCAACTGTGCGATGTCCCGAACGCTGCGGTCCCGACAAGCCTTGGCGCGCGACGCCCCCGCTCTCTGGCAATGCGGGTTCCGAACTTCACTCAGTGTAATACATAGAGCGTTCTGCAACAAAACTTAGAAGAAACCTCGAATTACACTATTCTGCCTATTACACTCATAATGCTTCCGGCATGCATGAAAGACATGGTTGGGATTGAGGTGAATCTCTTCGAGTCATAAACTAGGTGTGACTTGCACCATCATCACTCGTCGTGGATCTGAGGGATTGAATCATACGAAACATCTTCATATATGGCCTGTTCGCTTATGGAGTATGTCAGTATTGCTTACGATTCCAAGTATTGATTATGTACAGCGCCGTTATTTCTCGTGCCCCGCAACGAATCATCATACCTTATGACTCCACGTTGAGGGAATGATATACCCATGGGAACGTACATGCTAACGAACAACAATTATTTCTGGAAAGATTTTCTGCCGAGAATGTCTACTCGCGAATCCCATTAAAGTAAAGAATTGTAGTTGAGATACAGGATCCGATTAGGGGTGCCTCACGTACCCCGCTTTATCCAGATTCGCTCTTTATCGGTGGAACATCTGTCCCTCAAGCTGCTCGAGCTCTTACCTGTGATATGGCGATGGAATATTGTGTAAGAATACGCACTCAACGCTATGCGACAAGATTCATGTGAACATCTCGACAGGCTGCCGCATCGCGGAAATTTTAGTGACTTCCAAGAGGCATATTCTGGAAGTTTCGTTAGTACATCTCCTTACTCAGAATTTACGTCACACTGTTGATATGCAGATTGAAGCGAAGCCAAAGAATACGAGTCCCTTCATTTCGTCTGAAAAACCACAATGTGAAAAATCCTCGCGTCAAATAACACTGCTGAGCACCGGAGGAAAGGGGTCCTTGCCAAGCAAGGTGAATATACAGCGCCGTGCGATGTGAAGTGGCGGGCGGGACTGTCAATTCACGCGCCTATCTTCTACTCGTGACTGGCCGTGCGATTGCAGTTCTGGCGGTTATATCGACTGCGTTTAGCCGATGAATTCTGTGGGTGATTTCAAATCCTATTTTTGCGCAAATCTGCTTTTCATACTTTTAGGGTGTAGTTCAAGGATCGGAAGTGATGTATAGAACGTCTTAAAGATGGAAAAAAATTCAATCGATCTGAATGGATGGTAACTATGGTATCTCGAACCCATAATCTTTCAGTCATAAGGCAGACGTCATTCCTCAGATCCAGCGAAAGAAGTGACATACGTCGTCACGAAAGGCTAACTTGAAGTGAGGATCATAGAAAACAGCATGTTTGCCACTCGACTATTTTCGCCACAAGTGCGGTCTGCTCGGCACGTTTACATCTTTCATACAGCACAATTACGCACCAAATCAGTCCACGAATGCCTTAGCGAGTGTCAAAGGCTTATCAAGATTTTTAAAATGTAAGATAGGTGCCGGTGAAACTATTGTGAACAGCGAGGTAAACAAGTTGAAACACGATCAGTAACCATGCCGTCGAGGCGATCAGCGTCGCGAGATAAACATCGTACATTATTACCTATATGTTCTCTCGGTGTTGATCACCGACTACCAGATTTTGCTCGCGTCAGAGCATAACAAAGTGGCGAACATGCTATATTCTATGATCCACACTTCAAATGAAATCTATCTATCATTGTCTGTAACTTTCCTCGCTGACCCAGGAAAACGGCATTTGACTCATGAACGGAAGGATATGGGTTCAAGACACCATTGTGACCACCAATCGGGTCGTTCAATTTTTCTTTGTTTTCATCCGTTCTATACAATTTCTTCGATTTTTCAAGTGAGTTAAATATGTATCAAATGCATATTTGTGCGGAAATAGGATCATAAAATGATCGACAGATTTCATTGGCTGAGCACAGTGGATAGGCAGAGAAATTTTTCTGCAGAACAGTATCGCGGGAAAGCACATATGGCGCAGCGGCGTTTTGTTCGTGATCTCGCGCAAACATTCATGCCGAGAAACCCCGACAATCGCACGGCGAGAACATGTTTTGTGTTTCAGTTCCGCCTTCTTTGTGGAGCTCTCCTCGCAAATGTCGGTGTTTCTGAATATGAATGTTTGCGCCAGATCATAAACGAGACGCCGTGCCTCCATCTATGCTCTCTCGCTATACTTCACTGCAGAATTATTTCTTCGTGATAACCTCCAGAGCTGCATTCGCACGGCCAGCCGCGAGATAAAGATGGGCGCATGATCTAACTGATAGTCCCGCCGGTCACTTTACATCACATGATGCTGTATATTCACCTAACTCAGCAAGGGTCCCTTTTTCCCACTGCTTAGCTTAGTGATTTGCTGCCACGATTTTTTACAGTAAATATGAGAGGTTCTATAGAATTTTAAACATTTTGTTTCCTAAGAAATAAAATTTTTCTCATCATAGCACGGATCTGGAATCAATTAAGTTGGTTACTTAGGCATCTAAAGTGCCCACTGCGATAGGATGATACAATTGTTTTTTGGTAAATAACCCATTCAGCCATCCAAGAGACACCGAGTGCACCCTATTTGATCTAGACCTGTGTCCTTACAACACGCACAGGTCAGTTTGAATACATAAACACTATGTACATCACGGTTTGTCTCATTTTCTGATTATGTACGACAAGCGAGCACTCGAGTTCTCCATATTTGCGTCTTGAAGTTTCCGACCGTGATTTTTCAATTCACTCGGAACTCTCAGAATCGGGTCTATAGTGATACGCATAGGAGGAGTGGGCTGTCTGGAGTATTTTGGCCGTTTCTAGGATTGATATGAACGATTTCAACGTCATAGGAGCTCTCCATGAATTTGGTCTTATATGAGTCTGATCGATAGAATCTTCGTAATGCTTTCCTTTCAAATAACCTTCCATATCAGGATATGAAGGCTGAGGGGTATTGTTCATAAAAGAGTGAAAGAGAATGGGTGAAACATTTCAGAAGCGTACCCCCTCCCCTTCCCCGTGCCATGGAAATTTGACTCATACCTGTCGAGCGGGCACACGAATTCACCCATCTTGCCAAAGCTGTCATTTCAACGCAGTTCGTCGCACGCAACCAAACTCAGCGGTATCATTGGTATCGTTTCAAGCTATCAAAGTCCGTTCCGCTTACGTACTTGTCACGAATGTGATTTTTTCCATAAAGTAATTACGGGGAATCTGAATTTTTCGTGGAAACTGGGTTACGCGAAATCGACCTTCGTTTATGAGTGCCACGCCGAAGGCACTTGACTAGAAGTGATGTTTCTTCGGAATATAGAGTGTCTCAATGGTCACTCAATTCCGGCAGGATTCCTCAATCAATGTTATTTTAACGGCAGACTGAGGAAATCAGAAAATGGCGTGAGTGTGCTAAGAGATACCCCAAAAATGAAGGTTGCCGAATGTGCCGCGGATAGCCAGACCCTCCTGGCAGAACGATAAATAGCGTCCACGTATGGAGGTATTGGAACCTATCAAATTTAGTTTTAAACCCTTGATAATAATCGTTCGTATGTTCAGACAATTCATGCAGTACGCACAATGTTGAAAGTCCTGTAGAATCTCTCATATATCTCGCAGCCAAGATGATTGGAGTTGTTGACCATTTTCCCCGGTCGATCTTACATGGACATAGCTCCGAATATCCTTTCATGTTAATGAGAGTGAATAACACATGTTTCAACTCCAACAGTATCTGCGACTGCTTTTTACAAGGCCCAACCTGTCATCGAATTCATGTGTGAAGTCTTGGATATACGCGATGTCAATGAGCAGAGAAAACCTCTAACAGATTCTCAAAGAGTCAAGTTCACGAAAGAGATTAAAGGGCTCAAAATTGAAATCACACACTGCGGTACTATGCGAAGGAAGTACAGAGTTTGCAATGTCACTCGAAAGCCAGCTCAGATGCAATCGTGAGTAACTCCTCTCATGAAGAATTAATCTCGTTTTGGACGATGTCAATAAATCAACGTCGATGTCGTGATTCGCAAGTACATCCTGTCACATGCACCCCTGAGTAATTCGATCATCGCTTGGCTCCTTATCTTGAAATCATCACGAGAATCTGTTTTCTATATTCATACGCGTGATAGACCCTATTGACTGATGGAATGCTCGCCAAACTGGAGTATTCCTCTACCAGACGCCAATAGTTCGAATCCACGAGCTGTATCAATCACGAGCCCCCTCCCTCCTCGCGTGTAAAGGAGGTATCAGATACTCCATTAATTGAGATCGAGTGAGATGAGTATTGTGGGAGTTCATTCTATTATATCATCAGCCTCATCAAAGTCCTCACTTCTTACTGAGAGTACCTCGTTCCGCGAACTGAGTAATTCCACGTCAATTCAGCAAGGTTCTCTCCGACCATTTTTTTATACCTCCGTAGGTTTTTTTTCCACTTTTTAGTGTTGGAGAAAGATAGTTCCAACAGTTTACAGAGCCAAAAGAATCTTCTTGCATCACCCACGTCTATATGAATGGCTTCGCCATACATCCAAGATTTTAAAGTTCGCCTCGGCAATTTGCATATGGGAAAATACCAGAAACTTTTGACTTTTGCTGTCACTCCACCATCATTCGGGTTGTGTGACAATGAAGCCTAACCAGTCAAATCTACTTTGTTTGGATGTCTTGAGAGTGGATACCAAATATGGAGTGGATTGATGGATGTGGATAGATACTAGAGCCGATCAAGTGCGAGAAAATACCCGAAAATCGACAAAATGACGTGTCAGTAGGGCCAATTCTCAAAATCCGTCAAGCTCTCATAGTTTGAGCATACTACACCAGGGTCTGTAACTCTGCAGGCATATTTCTCATGATCCACAGTTATGATTTTTTTCTTCCATCAAGATATTCATCGATGTACCCAGTCGTGATACGCATTGGACAGTCTGTAACTCCATTTCAATGAAAAATCATTACTCCTGTTCTTAGGCCTATACTCTTTTTGGCGTGTTCTAGAGGGTTTCCCCGAGAAACTCATTGTGTTACTCGTGCAGAAACAGAGAAATCGACTTATTGTAGCTACCCGTATATCAACGGGGAAATGGAGGAATCGCGTTCAACCGGAAGAAATTAGTGTCACTCGTGGTATATTTACACAGTTCTCGGCGGTGTACACTCGCTGTGATCAACAGATGGATTCCAAATTACCTAGAAACAGGGCTTTCCGAGAAACGAAATGAAATATTTCGTTTCGTTTCTCATCGACCCCGGAACGTTTTATTTCGTTTCGATTCGTTATTGAATAACGAAACGAAACTCACTTCGATTTCGTTTCGGTATAGAATAACGAAAGGGTAACGAAACTAAAAGAGTTTCGTTTCGTTTCATGCTACGTTTAAGGATTGATATGAGAATTTCGTTTCGGTTCATTCCGTTTCGTTACAGAAGAAACGAAACATAATGGGGATCCAATAACGTTATTGGATAACGAAACGATATTATGAAACCTTCGTTTCGTTTCGGTTTTCTGTGAGTCTTAGGTGTTTGGTTTGGTTTCGTTTCGTTCCTTCCGTAACGAAACGAAACTCGCCTCAATTCCGTTTCGGTACAGAATAACGAAAATGTAACGAAATTCAAGGAGTTCCGTTTCGTTTCATGCTACGTTTAAGTATTAATATGAAAATTTCGTTTCGGTTCGATTCGTTTCGTTACAGAAGAAACGAAACATATTGGGGATCCAATAACGTTATTAGATAACGAAACGATATTATGAAACTTTCGTTTCGTTTCTGTCCTCAATGAGTTCGAAGGGTTTGGATTCGTTTCGTTTCGTTCCTTCCGTGATGAAACGAAACTCGCCTCAATTTCGTTTCGGTATAGAATAACGAAAATGTAACGAAATACAAAGAGTTTCGTTCCGTTTCAGGCTTGGTTTCCGGAACTATGTGAGAATTTCGTTTCGGTTCATTCCGTTTCGTTACAGAAGGAACGAAACATAAATGACATCCAATAACGTTATCGGATAACGAAACGATATCATGAAACTTTCGTTCCGTTTCGTTTCATCTGTAACGAAACGGAACTCGCGTCAATTTCATTTCGCTAGAGAATAATGAAAGTGTAACGAAACTAAAAGAGTTTCGTTTCGTTTTGTGCTACGTTTAAGGATCAATGTGAGAATTTTGAGAGAGGAGTCTCGTTCCATGAGGGAACAAATTAAATGGAATTGACATATATGATTTCGTTATTATATAACTAAACGAAATTATGACAGTTTTATTTTGTTCCGGTTTCCAATGAGTTGGAGACATTCGAATTCGTTTTATCTCGTATATGAGTAGTTCCGTGGGAACTTTCATATTTGAGAGTCGAAAATGTGCCAACCCCAAATCTCACTTCCGAGGGTTCTCGGATGGATTTTCCGACTTTTTGGAACATGTAAGCATAAATTAACTTGCGCACGAATGAACAAATTTCCACCCTGAGGTCTTGAGGCACGGCACGGAACCTGACATTTGGCACTAAAATTGATCCCACGGCCAAATGGGTTGAGCTACGGTCTTGAGGTTTTGGAGTTTCCATTTGGCCATCAGATACTTTGAAAAAAAACTAACGAGGGACTCCGTAATCTCGCGTTGAAGGGTCGCACTAGTAGGGCACGGAACTGACCAAAAAACTTAGCAAATCCAGATTGGAATCCGAATGCCACTTGGTTATTAGTTAATTTTGCGTCCATTGCGTATACGCAGAATTTTCATCACGAGGGCTGAAATCAGGGTTCTCGTTTCTCAACTTTGAAATTTGCTCGTCCATGGCAGAGAACAAATTCGCGTCTCTTCCAGAGATTGGTCTTTTTGATTCACGAATTTCTCCCCGTTTCCATATTCCAAGATGAGTGGTAATAGCTCCTAAACTCTCTACCCTCTGCGACACGACCGTTGGTCTTATGTTGAAAGATTTCTCTGTCTTATTATATATGGGTAGTTCCGTGGAAACTTTGGAATAATGTGTGCCTGCTTGTATAAACCCTAAAAACGCTCGACAAAAAAACCTGGAGGGCCATTTTCAATGTATATTTCAGTGTTCTTTTTGGTACAATCGTTTGATTTTTGATCCAAGGCTACCAAAAAAAGTTATCATGAAAGAGGTCAAAATGTCAGTTCCGTGCCATGTGGTTTTTCATTTTTTCGACCTTTGTGAGTGTGAGGCATCACGGTGAGGCTCATTTGAGACTCGGGGCACGGATACATTGAATATAATACTATCCTGCACAAAATGCTACTGCTATGAGAGCCCAAACACCACTTCTTGTGTGCATGACGAGCACGTACATTTTGTGGCGCAATTTTACTAAAAATTTTACTCCCCAACTTCCTCTCGATAAAAGTATATTAGCCTCATTCCAGACCTCCCGGTACCAATTTATTCTGGAAGAAAATTTTCAGGCGCAACTTTTCCATGCCTCAGAATTTCGAGGGAATTGATTTTCATACTTTGCGGAGCTCTTTCCCGCAAAAATCTGGATTTGCTAAGTTTTTTTGGCCAGTTCCGTGCCCTACTAGTGCGACCCTTGAACGCGAGATTACGGAGTCCCTAGTCAGTTTTTTTTTTTCAAAGTATCTGATGGTCAAATGGAAACCCCAAAACCTCAAGACCGTAGCTCGACCCATTTGGCCGTGGGATCAATTTTAGTGCCAAATGTCAGGTTCCGTGCCCGCTATCGCGTTATCTTCATGATACTTATGGTACTCATGAGTGAAAATTTGTTCATTCGTGCGCGAGTTGATTTATGTTTAATATGTTCCAAAAAGTCGGAAAATCCATCCGAGAACCCTCGGAAGTGAGATTTGGGGTTGGCACATTTTCGACCCTCAAATATGAAAGTTCCCACGGAACTACTCATATACGAGATTAAACGAATTCGAATGTCTCCAACTCATTGGAAACCGGAAAAAAATAAAACTGTCATAATATAGTTTAGTTATAATAACGAAATCATGTATGTCAATTTTATTCAATTTGTTCTCTTATGGGACGAGACTCCTCTCTCAAAATTCTCACATTGATCCTTAAACGTAGCACGAAATGAAATGAAACTCTCTTAGTTTCGTTACACTTCCATTATTCTCTAGCGAAATGAAATTGACGCGAGTTCCGTTTCGTTACAGATGAAACGAAACGAAACGAAAGTTTCATGATATCGTTTCGTTATCTGATAACGTTATTGGATGTCATTTATGTTCCGTTTCTTCTGTAACGAAACGGAATGAACCGAAACGAAATTCTCACATAGTTCCGGAAACCAAGCCTGAAACGAAACGAAACTCTTTGTATTTCGTCACATTTTCGTTATTCTCTACCGAAACGAAATTGAGGCGAGTTTCGTTTCGTCACGGAAGAAACGAAACGAAACGAATCCAAACCCTTCGAACTCATTGAGGACAGAAACGAAACGAAAGTTTCATAATATCGTTTCGTTATTTGATAACGTTATTGGATCCCCATTATGTTTCGTTTCTTCTGTAACGAAACGAATCGAACCGAAACGGAATTCTCATATTAATCCTCAAACGTAGCATGAAACGAAACGGAACTCTTTGAATTTCGTTACATTTTCGTTATTCTCTACCGAAACGAAATTGAGACGAGTTTAGTTTCGTTACGGAAGAAACGAAACGAAACGAAACCAAACCCCTAAGACTCACAGGAAACCGAAACGAAACGAAAGTTTCATAATATCGTTTCGTTATCTAATAACGTTATTAGTTGTCATATTCGTTTCGTTTCTCTCGTGTGAAACGTAACAAAAGCGGGACTTAGAATCGTTTCGTTCCCAGAAACGAAACGAAACATAATGAAATTTCTTCGTTTCGTTTCGTTTCTCGGAACGCCCTGCCTAGAAATGATGGATAATTGTATCAAGATACCAATGCCACCTCGCTATTCTCAGACTCTAGCGCGTTTTGGAGTATCATCTGTACAATAGGGTGAGCCGAGAATCCATTCTTCTCGAGGATCGCTTCGCGCTAGTGAAATTTAACTGTCTCTTGATGAGGGAATACAGAAATCTCAGCTATTTTTTGCATGGAATTTCGGTGCATCCACCTTTTGATACGTGCTTTAGTTGATTTTGAAGCTTGTCCCAAAACCAATGAAATGAGCTAAGTCACGTTCCATTTTAGTTACGCGGACCAAAGTTATTGTAAATCTACGAAAGATGGTTTTCCGCCCTTTTCCCTACGTTCTCCATCCGTGATCATAGGGAGGCTATGCGTTATGTAGCCATCTGACAACTGGTATTCTGGCCAGTTGGTTACGCTTAGGCTTCCACAGTTTGCCCTATCCTGAGTCTGAATGAGGGAAGTCGACTCCGAAATGCCGAGGAATGAGATCTTGTGATAGAGCAGACTTCAAGAGATCTTGAGAAAATTGAGAAAAACATGACGTTTTGATGGTTCTTCCGAAAGTCATGCGATGGAAAGCAGACCATTTTTGTCGCCTGAGTCGTCATATAGACGACGTTTCCTTCATGTATTTTCACCCGTATTAACCAAAGATGAGGTCCACTTAGGCCTCAAGAGTTGAGGGCCCTTGTAGATCGCGAGATACCGATGCTGGCGGTGGAACTTCACTTTTTTGGAAAACGCCCAAATCCGTTCAAATCGCTGTGCTGCTGAGGAGAGATTCGAATGGACCTTGATCATTCGTGGAATTATGTTCCCCTACGTATTTTGTCTCCCTGAAAGCGATGTCGGTGTTCCCATCCAGCTTGAATGCGTCGAACTAAAGTACTGAGTAGTTGATGGCTGATGGGTCAAAGTTTCATACAACAAGTCAATACAACAAATACAATGAGGATAGGCAGTCCATGCTTCAGATAGGACGGAAATCTTCCATCTTTATCTGCTCAATACTTGAATTTGACGCATCCAAGATCGATGGGAACACCGAGGTCATTTTCAGTAGATTAGATAAGATTAGATTAGTTTATTAATGGTACATTGGAGTATCACCCTATGTAGTAAAGGTGGAAGATTAAATTCACGGAACGATAAAATTAAATATTGAGAAAATTATGAATCATAAAACTAGGATATGAGTGTACATAACGAATGAATAATCATAAAAACGCATGATTTCATTAAGTCGAGAAAAGTATGATCAACTATCACTATGGTTGCGAAGGAACAATGATTCGATAACGAGAAAACTACAGAAATCGGATCAAGAGCACATATTGCGTGAATCGAGTCAAAATACAGTCCCTACCATAAATAATGGAACACGTAAGGTCTCACTTAAACAGCAATATCTCCGATTTGATTTGTCGTACGGGAATTCTAAAAAGAGGGTTTTAGAGATCACAAAAAAATCTATCGATTTATGGGTTTTAATAATTTTTTACGTGCTTTCCAAGTGCCCGTACACGTGGTTGAAAATCAGAAAATATTTTCCTTCAATCAATCACCTACAATTTCGACGGGAGTGATTCAATCACAAAAATACTCACGGGATCTTGTAGATCGTTCAAAAATCCAAAAATTTGGTCCCCTGTAAAATGTTTGTACGACCCTTCCCGTCTGACTTACGAGCTCTGAAAGAAAACTTCGTACTAACATAGGGTGTTTATGGAGATACCGAGCCTGGCACCTGTTCAATCGTCTCTCGCTCTATTCAGGGGCAGAATCGAATTAGAAAAATATTATGGCATATGATTTCGACGTAAAATGTTTTGATCTTCCTGGATATTTCATCAGATTTTGTCTGAGATTTGAGATAGCAACGATTTCTCGAAATTTGATGTGAAAATTGATAAATTTCGTGTTTTGCTCCCATAGGTCACATTTGAGACAAAATCTGAAGAAATATCCTAAAAGATGAGATCATTTTACGCCGAAATCATGTGTCATGATATTCTTTAAATCCAATTTTGCCCCAGAATAGAGCGAGAGAAAATTAAACAGGTGCCAGTCTCGGTATCTCCATAAACACCCTATGTTACTACAAAGTTTTCTTTCGGAGCTCGTAAGTCAGACGGGAAGGGTCGTCCGAAAATTTTACAGAGGACCAAATTTCTAGATTCTTGAACGATCTACAAGATCCCGTGAGTATTTTTGTGATCGGATCACTCCCGTCAAAATTGTAGGTGATTGATTGAACGAAAATTTTTTCTGATTTTCAACCGAGTGTACGGGCACTTGAAAAGCACGTAGAAAATCATTAAAACCCATAAATTGATAGATTTTTTTGTGCTCTTCAAAACCCTTTTTTCAGAATTCCCGTACGACCAATCAAATCGGAGGTATCGCTGTTTGAGTGAGACCGTACGTGTTCCATTATTTATGGTAGGGACTGTATCATGATCTGAATAACAAATATGATTAGGTAGATTGTAATCACTGAACGTGAAAATGCGATCCATACGGGAATTAACGCTCTTGAGATACAAGAATTCGAAGTGAAACGAGATTGGCGATGCATTTTTGAATCGAGGAAAAGTGGGAGATCGAGCTCTACGAAAATTTCATTTCCCGATTGTACAACCGTTTCACGAATAATTAAAGCACGTAGAGTAGATTAAGACGATGGATATGTTTTGAGCTGAGCTTGGAATTTGTCGAGGTCGAGCTCAGAGAAAATTTGTACAAGCGACTCATGTTCTGCAAATTCCATACGAATAGTGAGGTTCTTCACCACAGGTTTCTGACATTTTAAGCGGATACACACTCAATAAGCTTTTCAAGCAAATCGTGAACTTTTTTAGGCCACAATAGGCTACAAAATATCGACGGCTCCTCCGGAGAGTAACACCGAGCCGCTTATCAACGACGGAGGGGGAATGTGCAGCCTCCGGCCACGAAAAAACCGGCCGCGTCGGGTGATGGCTCCCAGGGGAGGGGGCAGGGAAACCGGAATCGCGACCGGGGCAACAACGCGGTTCGAAGGGAACGCGATACGGACCTCCACCGGGAGGTCTCGGAACACCGCGCTCGACATCGTTGCTCAATCGGCCCGAGCAGAATGGGCTTTGGAAGGAAGTGGTGTCGAAAAAAGAAGCAAAGAAGGCGAAGAAGAGTGGTAGATTGAATGATTCCGCCGGAAAGAAGGCGAAAATGAAGCCGAGAAGGGCCAAACCTGAGACCATCCTCGTCACGGCCAATCAGGGAGGGCTCCCCTACGCAGACATGCTGCGGAGAATCAAGACGAATGTCGCCGACGAGGAAGTTGGCACAAAAGTCACGGGCTTCCGGAAAACAAAGGAGGGCCAAGTCTTCATCGAATTGAGGAAGGGTACCGAGGCCACAGCCGTGAAGACAGCATTGGCACCAGTGGTCGGCGAAGAAGGAGCTGTCCATTGCCTCCTAAACACATCTACTCTTGAGGTGCTCGGAGTCGATTACGACGTTGACAAGGGTCAAGTACTCAAGGACCTCTCTAAAGCCCTGCCAGAGAGTGAGATAGGAAATATCGAGTGAAGTCTCTCCGAATCGGTTATCGGGGCACCTAAACGGCGGTCGTCTCGGTCCCAACAAGACTGGCCCACCACCTCCTGGACTAGAAGAAGCCCAAGGCTGGATGGGGCAGAGTCAGGATCCGCGAAAAAGGTGGCATTCCACGGTGTTACAAATATCTTGAGTACGGCCACAAGGCCTCGGGCTGCAAGAAGGAGAAGACGGAGGACCGGAGACCAAAACTCTGCTTCCAGTGCGGCGAACCAGGACACCTCGCCGCAACCTGCAAAGGGAAACCGAAGTGCTTGAGCTGTGAGGCGATCGGGTCCAAATCTGATCACAGATCTGGGGCGAGCAACTGCACTGCCTACCAGAAGGCGAAGAGCACGTATAAATGGGGGAGAGGTCGAAATGGCTAATTTCATCCAAGCCAACCTCAGGAAGAGTGGAGGCGCAAACGATCTCCACGCGCTGTTGCCAAAGAAGAGGGGATCGATGTGCTGATCATCTCCGAACCGCCTCAAAAGCGCGAATTCTCCTGATCCACATTCGATCACTGGGGGACCGCTCTAATCCAGATCATGAATCCTGCGATCTGTGAGACTGGACCAGCTGTAAGTGGCCGCGGTTCCGCTCGGAAGACCATAGGGGGCTCAGCAGTCTAAAGCTGCTACTATTCGCCGTTGCTCAAGACGCACGAATTCGAAGACGAGCTCCACGACCTAGAAGAGGATGTAAGGCAATGGGGGGGGGGGGGGGCAGTTATAATCGCGGGGTATTTCGACTCCAAGAAACCGACTTGGAGCGGGGGGCCGCGTGATAGACGGGGGGTAATACTCGCTGATGCCACGGAGGCATTGGGATTAGTGCTCGCAAACGAGACGGGGGTTATCACCTACTACCGAGGCGACACTCGGTCCAGGGAGGGAGGATCGTCTTCGGTCCTCGACCTGACGTTCATGAGCCCGTCGCTCATGGGACGTATGACATCGTGGGAGGTTCTGGACACGGGAACATTGAATGACCATCGACATATTCGGTTTCGGCTTAGGACTGACGGACAGAGACAGGCGACACGCAGACCGCGACCGACGGGGTGGCAGGTACGCAAGCTAGACGAGGGAAAATTCCGGGAATCGATAGAAACAGCTGAGGATCTCCCGCTGAACTCCACCGCGGAAGAGGCTGTGGATATGGTGACGACTACCATCACAAGAGCCTGTGACACATCCATGCCTCGAAGACAACACCATGCTTCTGGAGGAAACCAGAGTACTGGATCACAGATGAGATAAGGGCTCTACGAAGAACGAGCATTAAGAAAAAAAGGACCGCGGGGCGATCAAGGAAGCTGCAACGACCATCGCTGACGGAAGATGACAGAGCGTACAAAGAAGCGAAGAAGGCTCTTGTCCTAGCCATCCGGAGATACAAGGAGAAATGCTTGGGTGAATTGTGCGACATGGTAAACGGAGACCCCTGGGGCACGCCATACCGCATGGTCATGACAAAGGTCCGAACCCGGAGGGGCAACCCAGCACCGACCGATGCAGCAACCTTGCGCAGCATCGTGGGAGACCTCTCCCCAGCAGGAGATCCCAGAGTGACATTCCCTCCGGAGAACGAAGATCTCATCCCACTCTCCACTATGCAAGAGCTACTAACAGCGGCAAAGAGGCTGCCCAACGGCAAGGCCCCTGGCCTGGACGGCATTCCAAACGAGGCTCTGAAACTGGTCTTCAGATACAAGCCAGATTCACTCCTCGACCTCTTCAACATCTGTCTGAGCGCGAGATTTTTCCCGGACAAGTGGAAACGCCAGAAGCTGGTCCTGATACCTAAGGGTCAAGGAGGTCAACGCCCTCTCAGCATGCTCGACAATATCGGGAAAATGTACGAGAGGATGGTGCTCAACAGGGTGGAGAAAGCCTACGAAGAGAGCGGCGGGCTATCACCAATGCAGTTTGGGTTCCGGAAGGGACGAAGCACTGTGCACGCGATCGAGGAGGTCCAAGAACGGGTTCAAGCGTTGGTAGGGAACCCATACCAAGGGAGAGGAGGATTCTGTGCCATTCTTGCGTTGGACATAAAGAACGCGTTCAACTGCGCGAGCTGGGAGCTAGTCTATCGATCCCAAGCAGGTAAAGTGCCGCCCTATCTACTAGCCATCACGAGTGACTATCTGCGAAACAGGACACTCGTGTACGACACCGGCGAGGGACCAGAGATTCGGGAACTGTCTGCCGGAATTGGACAGGGATTGGTTTCCGGGCCGTTCAACTGGAACACTCAGTACGATAGTCTCCTGTCTATCGTACTGCCCGAAGGAGTGATAATCATGCCTTTTGCGGACGACGCGGGACTCATAGTCTGGGCCGACAACGAGGAACTCTTGGGCAGACGCGTAAATAAGGCGCTGGCCCGAGTCTACGAGTGAATGATCAGCAGGCTCCTGGAGCTTGCTGTCAAGAAGTGCGAAGCAATCGGTGTCACAAGACGCAGGAAGTTCGACTTGCCCCACTTTTACACCAACGGGCGAGAGATCCCACGCAAGACGGAGCTGAAATACCTCGGCGTATGGCTTGACGACAAGTGGTCGTTCAAGAAGCACATCCAGGAAGCCGCCCAGAGAGCGAGCAGGGTCGGTGCGGCCCTTCAGCGGCTGATGCCGAATTCGGGGGACCCAAGGAAAAGAGGCGCGCACTTCTCAACACCGTCAGCACCTCTAGCATGCTCTACGGTGCACCCGTGTGGGGAAAGAGAGTAGAGAAGACCATCATCGAGAAGAGAATGGAGCCTGTCCACCGGAGAGCGGCCCTGAGGAGTATCCGTGCCTACTGCACCGTGTCAGGAGATGCGGCTTACGTATTGGCGAGTACACCGCCCATCCACTTGCTCGTCGCGGAGCGAGTGAGGATCTGGGATCGCCAGAAAGTGATCGGAGCCGAACGAGTACTCACTCCGACGATGAAGGAGATCATCCGCGACAACGAGAAGGAGACCACCCTCGAACAGGGGCAAACTGAGTGGGATTCGCCATTTGCGAATGGCAGATGGAAGCACCGGTTGATCCGTGACGTAGTCAAGTGGGCGGAACGTTACCACGGAGAGATGGACTACTGGACGACACAGGCACTGAGCAATCATGGTTGCTTCGGTTTCTATTTAACCAGGTTCAAGAAGAGGACAACCCCAGCATGCGAGTCATGCGGGGACAACTGGGATGACGCTGAGGATGCCCTGTTCAAGTGCAATGACACCCGAAGAGAGCGCGCCGAGTTGGATGAATGGCTGAGTGCTCAACTAACACCTGAGAACCTCGTCCCGTACTTGCTCCGCAATCAGGAGTCATGGTATAGAGTCACCGGATACATCAAGCTGGTGATGACCCGTAAGGAGGATAAAGAGAGGGAAGTGAGGCGCCTTGGAGCAGGCGAATTACAGAGAGTCTGCCGATTGAAACGGAAGAGGTCCAAATGATTCCAGGAGGGATATGATGCACTGAAGAGGGAAGAAAGAAGAAAGAAGAGAGAAGGGAGAAGAAAGAGAGGGAACATTGAAGAATGAAGATAGGAGATGCCGACAAGTGGCCGAAAAGAGAAGATGGAGAAGAGGAACGCTCGCAATCGAGCGCGAAACATGCCGCTCATCCTGAACTAATGCTCACGCGATCCCGGGCTGAGATGGTAGATGCAGATGGATCTCCTTCTTGATTGCCCCATGCCCCAGTTATCGGACATCAAGGGGAGAGGGATATTACATGGCGAGGTGGGCCCCACCCAAACCCGTATCCCGCCTGGTATGGCCTGCGTGGGCTATGCGTCGTCCGCGTAAGCTGAACCAGTCCGGTGTCTGGGGACGGATCCGACGGATCTTGAGGCAGATTCTGCCCCCTAACCACCTTAAAAAGAAAAAGAGAGAGAGAGAGACCCGGGAGGGAGGTTCGTCGTCGGTCCTCGACCTGACGTTCATGAGCTCGTTGTTCATGGGACGTATGACATCGTGGGAGGTCCTGGACACGGAGACATTGAGCGACCATTGCCATATTCGGTTTCGGCTTAGGACTGACAGACGACACGCAGACCGCGACCGACGGGGTGGCAGGTACGCAAGCTGGATGAGGGAAAATTCCGGGAATCGATAGAAACAGTCGAAGATCTCCCGATGAACATCACCGCGGACGAGGCTGTGGATATGGTGACGACCACCATCATAAGAGCTTGTGACGCATCGATGCCTCGCAAGACAACATCATGCTTTTGGCGAAAACCAGAATACTGGATCACCGACGAGATGAAAGCTCTACGAAGAACGAGCAATAAGGAAAGGAGAACCGCGTGGTGATCAAGGAAGCTGAAATGACCATCACTGGTGGAAGATGACAGGGCGTATAGAGGAGCGAAGGAGGCTCTCGTTCTAGTCATCCGGAAAAGCTGGGGTGAATTGTGCGACATGGTTAATGAAGACCCGTGGGGTACGCAATACCGCGTGGTTATGTCTAAGGTCCGATCCCGGATGGGCAACCCAGCACCGACCGATGCAGCTACCTTGCGCAGCATCGTGGGAGATCTCTTCCCAGCAGGAGAACCGAGAGGTTCATTCCCTCCGGAGAGCGACGACCCCATCCCGCTTTTCTTTTTGCAAGAGCTACTCATAGCGGCGAAGAGGCTGTCAAACGGCAAGGCCCCTGGCCTGGACGGCATTCCAAACGAGGCTCTGATACTGGTCTTCGAATACAAGCCAGATTTACTCCTCGACCTCTTCAACATCTGTCTGAGCGCGGGAACTCTCCCGGACAAGTGGAAACGCCAGAAGCTGGTTCTGATACCTAAGGGTCAAGGAGGTCAACGCCCTCTCAGCATGCTCGACAATATCGGGAAAATGTACGAGAGGATGGTGCTCAACAGGGTGGAGAAAGCCTACGAAGAGAGCGGCGGGCTATCACCAATGCAGTTTGGGTTCCGGAAGGGACGAAGCACTGTGCACGCGATCGAGGAGGTCCAAGAACGGGTTCAAGCGTCGGTAGGGAACCCATACCAAGGGAGAGGAGGATTCTGTGCCATCATTACGTTGGACATAGAGTACGCGTTCAACTGCGCGAGCTGGGAGCGAGTCTATCAATCCCAAGCAGGTAAAGTGCCCCCCTCCCTATCTACTAGCCGTCACGAGTGACTATCTGCGGAACAGGATCCTCGTGTACGACACCGACGAGGGACAAGAGATTCGGGAACTGTCCGCCGGAATTGGAGAGGGATCGGTTCCCGGGCCGTTCAACTGGAAGACTCAGTATGACAGTTTACTGTCTATCGAACTGCCAGGAAGAGCGATAATAGTGGCTTTCGCGGACGACGCGGGACTCATAATCTGGACCGTTAACGAGGAACTCTTGGGTAGACGCGCGAACGAGGCGCTGGCCCGAGTCTACGAGTGGAGGATCAGCAGGCTCCTAGAGCTGGCTGTTCCAAAGTGCGAAGCCATAGTGATCACGAGGCGGAGGAAGTTCAACTTGCCCCTTTTTCATATCAACGAGCAAGAGATACCACGCAAGACAGAGCTGAAATATCTGTGTGTATGGCTCGACGACAAGTGTTCGTTGAAGAAGCACATTCAAGAAGCCGCGCAGAAGGCAAGCAAGGTCGGAGCGGCACTCCAGCGACTGATGCCGAACATCGGAGGACCGAAACAGAAGAGGCGTAAATTGCTCAACACCGTGAGCGATCCCATCATGCTCTACGGTGCACCCGTGTAGGGGAAGAGAGTAGAGAAGGCCGCCATCGAGAAGAGAATGGGGCCTGTTCATCGGAGATCGGCTCCGGGGAGCATTCGTGCCTACCGCACCGTGTCAAGAGACGCAGCTTGAGTGTTGGGGTGATGACAGACAACCCGCCACGACGCGATTCTCACGCCATTTCACGACACGACACCTCCCGATACGACACGTAATTTATTCCGATGAAGCCAACCATCGATGGATTTGATAGAACCAGTCATGGGTTGTGAAAATGAATCCAATCCATCGATAGTTGGGTTCACCAAAATGAATTATGTGTCGTGTCGAGTGGTTTCGTGTCGTGAAATGGCGTGAGAATCGCGTCGTGGCGGGTTGTCTGTCATCGCCCTTGGCGGAAACGCCACCTGTTCAGGATTCGAATATCTGTACAGCGAGATGCGCTCGCCGTTTCCCCCCGAAATAGTTGTATTATATCGAGTTCGATTTCACCAATACTATAATATCCGTGCGTGTGCCTTACCTCTTCTCTACAGCTCGCAAAAGCTCCAAATCAGTTCAGCCTTGACCAAGGCCCACGGCGGATCTTTGTTTACCCCGTACACGCGACGATTGCTCAGTGTATATATATATATATATATATATATATATAATATATATATTGACTGTCGGCCGATCATATCGACCAAAGTATCTTCTGTGTGTGCCCGCGGATTGTGAGAAAAGTGCATCCTCGCACGACTGATTTAGTACACTGGACGCGAGTGACAATCTGTGTATTTAGATCGTAAGCTTTAGTGGATAAATGTGATTTTCTGTGAAGTTACACGAAATCTACAAATCACTGGCTTGGATCACCAACCCCGTTCCAGACTCCTCATCCCCGTGTTTCAACCCCAAGGGAAGCACCTCAGTTCCCGAACATTGGTCCTTCGAGCCGGATGAGGAGCCGGCAGGAGCAGATTTCTACCGATCTCATGGTGAATTTCAGTCACTCGCACTAAGTTGAAAATCGATTCTCACGATTTCCCGCACGGCAATCGCGCCAAATTTCGGCGCCTTTTTCCTCGCTCTTTGCTCATCATTAACGAGCTGAGCGACGTACAAGCATTGTACGAAAAAGTGACCGCACCACCCTCGCGTGCAAGTCAAAAACGCGCTGTCGCGCGACCCCCATGAACCCTATGTAAACTTGCAGCTACACGTGGGGATCATCTACAGGGGAGATCTTCTATCTCTCTCGCACCGCTGTAACGACCGAGTTAGTCAAATTTTCATCGCGCCACACGTGACGTCACTCTAGTCCGTGTGAGCTTTCATTGTGTAGAACAGTCAGTCACCTGATGTGCTGCTCGAACAGCCGTTGACGCGTGCAAGCCCCTCTCGCCGCGCCCCGCACCTCACCTTAGTGTCTCTCTCGCGAGTCTCTCTCTCTCTCGCTGAGTACCCCTACCTCGGCCGATTGGACATCGTCCGCTCAGGCCATATGTTCGAGTAGTGCACTGTACACTGTGTGCGCTGTCTCACTCACTCTCTCGAATCGCTCTCTCTTGGGCTCGAATTTCCGCAAAGCTGGTAATGTGTGCTATGCTTATGTGTGTGTGAGCGTGTTACTTAGCGCTCGACCCCACCTCGCCTCGTGAGCTCGAGCTCCTGCTCGGACTTGCAACTTGTGATTTGATCGCAATTTCAGCACGATCATCTCCCGCGCTTAGCTGTTTATTGGCTCGCGCAAATTGTTTCACCCGCTCTTGTCACACTTGCGGGCTCGAGCGCACCTCAAAAATTGTACGTACATTGTACGATATCACTGATTTTTGTAGATTTTACACAGAATCAGTCTAAACATGTCAAGGAAAGAGTACCTCAAGCTCTTTGCAAAACAAGACATCATTACTGGGTCGATAGTTAACACACTCGACCAAGTGCAAAAACACGCACACCCCTCTCAGCAGCTGTTGAATGGAAAATTCTCCAAACTGGACGAAGAATGGATTACGTGCAGGAACTTGCACGCAGAGCTGTATGCTGAAGCCAGTCCCGACGACCTGCAGCACGACTACTTCGTGAATAAAAATATCACGGTAGTCGAAGTGGCTTATGATCAAGCCAGAGACTTTATCCTCGAGAGGCTGCAGGAAGCCGAGACGTCTGCGATTGCTGCCGAAACTCATCGTCACGCCCCAGCGCCAGCTCAAGTGCAGCCAGGCGTGGAGTTCCAGCTTCCAGAGTTGCCGATGCCGACCTTCGATGGAAATCCTGCAGAGTGGCTCTCATTTGAAGACATTTTTTCATCCACTATTATCTCACATCCTCATTCATCCGATGCTGATCGTTTGCGATATCCGAAAGCCGCGCTCATTGGTGACGCCAGTAGAATTCTTTCCAATGTTTCGATTAGAAATATCAATTTTGTGTCGTCCTGGCGAGCTTTGATTGATAGGTATGAAAATAAGCGTACCCAAATTCACTTCCATCTCAAATCTTCTATAAATATTCCCGACATTACGTCCGATTACTTGAATTCTTTGAAATCTCTGCGTGATGAATACAATTCTGCATTGAATGCGTTGCGTGACCTCGTGCGGTCAGTTGATTCATGGAGTGATTTGATTGTTTTTATTTTAGTTTCAAAATTGGATAAAGTTTCTCGTCAGAGTTGCGAACAGTATACATGTGAAATTTTAGATTATCCAACTTATGACAAATTTAAATCATTCCTTGATTTGAGAATCCGTACGATGGAAAATATGTCTAAAGTCAAAAAACCCACTAGTCAACAGTCGACTAACCCCACTATGCGGACGAGTACTCCCACTAGATCTAAGCCTAGTCGGTCTAGCACTCATGTAGTCGGTAATCAGGTTACGTGCCCCGTTTGCCAGGGCAAACATAAAATTTACAGTTGTCCAAAATTTAGAAGTTTGACCATCGACCAACATGAGCGATTCATTTTTAAAGACTCTCGATGTTCTAATTGCTTAGCTCAGGGTCATGGAATCAAAGATTGCAAAAGTTCATATAATTGTAAAATTTGTAATGGGCGTCACCATGAATTTCTCCGTATGGAACCACCGAAAAGTGATTTGAAAGCCCCTGCGACAAAAGGTGCTAAAACCCCTAAAAAACCCAGTGATGGATCTGGCAATTCGGCCGATCCTAGTGATGATACAGTGGTGAACAATAGTGATCTAACAAATACTCATACCTCTAGTGCTTACGTAACAGAGCAAAAATGCTGAATCCTCCTTGCGACAGCGCGTATGATTGTAATATCGCCTGATGGAAATTTCGTTAGCACTCGCGCGTTAATTGACCCGTTTTCGGAGTGATCCTACGTGTCCGAAAATTTAGTTTAGACGTTGAAATTACGAAAAACTCAATGCGATTCATCAATCGCTGGTCTTGGTGGCGAGCATTCATGTAATGCCTCGCACGTAACGTCGTTCGAATTAAGTCGTACTGCCTCGTGTGATAAGCGAATCCCGATCCAAGCGATGGTGCTGTCTCGGATTACAGCTTACAATCCCCCAAAATTCAATACCCGTGACTTCTCCCCTCAATCGCAGAAGCTTGATTTAGCGGACCCCAACCCCTCGAAGTCGCACAAGATCGAAGTACTGATCGGTGCTGACTATCTCACGAGCATTTTGCTTGGAAAAACTTGTCACGGACGACCCAATGAACCGGTCGCCCAAGAAACTACCTTCGGATATATCCTCACTGGACCACTTCCTCAGGTCAAATCACCCCGAACCCTGGTGCATACCCATCATACTGCTACCGTAGAGCATCAGGAAATTTCGAGCTTTTTGGACGCCGAACGCATCCGTGCTCCGCCGAAGCTCACCCCAGAAGAGCTTGACTGTGAATCTCACTTCCAGTCAACACATACTCGGTTACCGGACGGCCGATGTATGGTTCGACTGCCATTCAAGCAGCCACCCAGCTCTCTCGGTGACTCGCGCACTTAGGCGCTCAGAAGTTTCCAGCGGCTGGAAAAACGCCCTGTCGAAAATCCAGAGCCGATGATGCCTTATGCCCATTTTTTAGAAAAATATGAGAGGTTAGGTCATATGGTAAAATTACCCCTCCATCAAGTGGGCGATCTTTCGCTTCATTTTATCCCCCATCATCCTGTGCTCCGAGCAGATAGCCTCACTACTGCTCTACGCGTTGTGTTTAACGGTTCATCTCCTACTAGAAACGGACTATCATTGAACAAAATTCTTCATCCCGGTCCTAAATTACAAAAGGACATAATCTCCATCATCTTACGCTGGAGACAGCATGAGTTTGTAATGTGTGCCGACATTGCAAACATGTTTCGGCAAATTCTTGTCCATCCGGACGATCGACATGTCCAAGCTATTTTTTGAAGAAATTCCTCTGATGAGCAATTGCTTGTTTACATCCTCATAACTGTCGTGTATGGACTAGCTTCTTCTCCTTATCTAGTATTGAGAGTCTTGGCACAACTAGCTACTGATGAAGGTCCCAACTATCCCCTTGCAGCTCCGGTCTTGCAAAATGACACGTTCGTGGTTGATTCGCCCATGGGCGCTAATATGAAAGTCCTCGGTATTTCTTGCTCACCAGCCCAAGATATTTTCAAATTCAAAGTCACTGTCTCACCTGTGACAAAGGTCACCAAACGAACGATATTCTCATCGGTCGGTAAACTCTTTGACCTGTTTGGTTGACTAGCTTCCACTATTGTTTGTGCAAAAGTACTCATGCAGTCCCTTTGGCCACTCGAAATTTGCTGGGACCTGACCCTCCCCGGGAATATTAGCAGCCAGTGGCGGCTATTTGAATCTCAACTTCCTATGTTGGAAAGAGTATCAATCCCTCGCTGGACCCCATTTCGTCCGAATATAATCACAATCCAACTCCATGGATTTGCGGATGCGACCCTCAGGCCTGTTCAGCTGTTGCATATTTGCGCATTGTCACAGCAGCCGACGAAATAGTGATCAACCTGTTGATGGCTAATACCAAGGTTGCCCCACTCAAGGAGACTACATCCTCTCGCCTCCATTTGTCGGCAGCATTGCTACTCGTGCGGCTGCTAACACATGTCACGGATTCTTTGAAAGGCGATGCTCTCAAACGTGGGGATGTCTTCTGTTGGATGGGTTCTGTGACTGCTTTAGGTTGGCTCAAACAAGACCCCTCAACATGGAAACAATTTGTATCAAATCGAGTGTCAAAAATCAATACTTTGCTACCCAAAGCTCAGTGGAGGTTACTTCCTCCTGAGACAAACCCCGCGCACCATGCAGCTTCTCGTATTTCTGCGACCGATCTGGGCAACACTCAACTGTGGTGGAATGGCCCACAATGGCTCCATGCGCAAGAAGAAAATTGGAATTGTGATACCCCCATACCCGAAGTCGACGAAGAAAAACGAAGAGTGAGTTGTACACATCATTCACAGCCCATGGAAGAGTGGGAGTTACTCACGTCAACGAACTCTTGGACTCGTCCACTCAGAATCACCCCATTTGTGATGAAATTCGTCCAAGCATTGAAAATAAGGAGGTCTCAACGACCTCGCAAGAATCTACCTTATAAGTGTTCTCCCCTCACAGCTGATGACATTCGGAGAGCCAGTGACTTTTGGATCAAGTATGTCCGAATTCGGACGTTCCGTTCAGAAATTGAGACTTTCTAGTCAGAAGTCAAAACTTCCTAGATCATCAAAACTTATCAAACTCACCCCTTTCATCGATCAAGATGGCATTCTCCGAGTTGGAGGCCGATTGAAGCACTCTAGGCTCCCCTCTTTGCAAAATATCCTGCGATCCTTCCCCCTCATCGTGTTACCGAGCTGATTATTGCTCAATTGCACCTGAATTTGTTGCACCCGGGCACAAATCTGGCACTCACTGTGCTGCGCCAACAATATTGGATTCTTGTTGCACGAAACCTCGTCCGATCCTATTCCCACAAGTGCGTCATCTGCGTCAGATATCGTGGGAATCTCGTGAACCAGATGAAGGCGAACCTCCCCGAGGCTCGGTGTATTTCTTTGAGTCCGTTCACTCACACAGGATTCGACTACGCAGGACCTTATTACGTCCGGAATCATTCTGGACGAGGATCGAAATCACACAAGGCGTACATTTTGAATTTTGTTTGCTTCTCGACTCGTGCTACTCACCTGGAATTCGTAAATGACTATTCCACCCCAAACTTTTTGGACGCGCTCGATCGCTTTGTATCACGTCGTGGACTACCGTCCGACATATATTGTGACAATGGTAAGAATCTTGTAGGCGCGAATCGAGAACTGCGATCGAACTACAAGATGATCATCCAAGATCCGTCACTTCACGCCCGTCTGGCTGCCGACGGAATCAATTGGCACTTTTCACCTCCTTCAGGCCCACATTTTGGTGGTCTGTGGGAGGCCGGTGTGGAAAGTGTAAAATTACACCTCAAAAACTTATTGGTACGCATACCCTCACAATTAATGAATTTCGAACGATGTTGTGTATAATAGAATTCGTTTGGACTCGCGTCCAATAGCACCTCTGGGTGATGACCCTGGAAATGTCTCAGCTCTTACACCCGGGCATTTTTGATTGGCAAGCCACTGAAAGCTGTGCCCACTCCATCCCTTCTGGATACCTCAGAATCGGGACTTACTCGATGGCAGTTGGTGCGTCGATTAGCCCAACAATTTTGGAAAATTTGGTCGAGCGAATATCTACATTCGCTCCAAAAACGTAACAAATGGATCACTCCACAGCCCGAAATTTCCATCGGCGATCTAGTCTTGATTGCGGATGATAATGCGCCTCCCGCTCACTGGCTGTTAGGTCGTATTATTAAGCGATACCCAGGTCCATATGGACGGATTCGAGTTGTACGTGTGAAAACAGCAAGGTCTGAGAACGACGACCAATTGCAAAGTTATGTAAGTCACCCGTTAGCGATGATGATCCAAGCTAAATTTGAGGAAAGCAATCTTTATTTCCATTCTCTCTCAGCATTTTGAATTGATATTCAATTTTCATTTTTTTTTCAATTTGTCTCTTCCTTCTCAGAGAAATAGTCACCTGTTCGAAGCATTTATCTGCGAGATTTCCTATCTCGCGACCGGGCATATGTTCAGGATTCGAATATCTGTACAGCGAGATGCGCTCGCCGTTTCCCCCCGGAATAGTTGTATTATATTGAGTTCGATGTCACCAATACTACAATAGCCGTGCGTGTGCCTCACCTCTTCTTTAGAGCTCGCAAAAGCTCCTAATCAGTTCAGCCTTGACCAAGGCCCACGGCGGATCTTTGTTTACCCCGTACACGCGACGATTGCTCAGTGTATATATATATATGTTACCGTAAATGTCCGAAATCCGTAAATGCTGACATTTACTAGTAAATGCCAACATTTACTAAGAGAGTCAGTAAATGTCCGAAGTATGATTGCTTCTCGGACATTTACTAGTGAATGTCAGCATTTACTGACGTGTCTCAGTAAATGTCAGCATTCACTGACGTGTCTCAGTGAATGTCAGCATTTACTGACGTGTTTTAGTAAATGTCAGCATTTACTGACGTGTTTTAGTAAATGTCCGAAGACCGTTCACAACCGATATTGACTCCTTAGAAATGACAAAAATCCGCAGCATTACGGAGTTGTAATTCGCACCAAGAGTTACCGCACAGGGTAAGAGATGATAACTCTTATCGACGCAGAATCTACACAGCTGTGATGACGACAGTGTATTGAGTGTACATCGCCCCGCCAATGTGAGCGAGTGCGATCATAAATCGTCATAAACCGTCACTTGATATCGCACAGAAATCAGAGTATCTGTATTCATTTTATAATGAATTTTAAGTGAGTACAAAGTAAAAGCCATTGTTAAGTGAGTTTATGGTTCATTTCTATTCTTTCCATACTGTCCTAGTATGGAAATTGAATAAATCAGCTACGATTCGCACAAGAGGAAGAGAGGAAGGGATAGTGTGGATGTTCGTATTAGAAGTTCTGGAGAGACAAAGACAGAGAGAAAACAAACGGCTCCAAAAGTTTCGGACAGGTGAATAAATGAATAATTCTTCCAAATGATGTGACATTATAGTGAATTGAATACTGATGAAACTATAACTCAAATAGGACGTGATAGTGAGACAGATCATATCTGGAGGTTTTTTGGGTATAAATTGAGAGAGGAGAAAACTTGGAATCTGTGCCGATTTGTACAAGTTGGATATCGGCGGGTCTGAATTTTGGCGTTATATACAAGATAAGAACGAGCGATGGAATCTGAGGTAATTGTAAGACCTGTATCTTTTTATTCGCAAATAGTCATATTTCGAAGTTGCTTTAGGACGTTCACAAGTGACTCCGCGAGTCGCAGCGTGTTTTGATCGGATTTCATGCAGGCAGTCACCTCACACAGATATACTCGATTTTGCACACGTATCTTGAATATTAAATCAGTTTGCTTGTGAACGTCCTTAAATATAGAAAGATTCGGAGGAATTGAGGTATCTCGGACTCAAAAAGAGTAGAGTGAAAGAAACGTGCGTGTGGTTTTTCCTGGAGTTACGTAGTGAACGTATATGTATTGAACATCTGATCAAAAATGTTTTGCTGAATATATGCTGTATTATTTGCATTTCATGGACAATAATGAACAATACGGTACCGTATCGTCTTCAACAGGTTTCAAACAGATCAGCATGCGCCAAGAGAATGCAAGAACAATTCTATAAAAAGGTCAAGGGATGACGAAGTGCAATTGCAGAACAAAATGCACCACAAAGAGGTGTTCATGCAAAGCGGATGGGATGCTATGCAATTCGAGGTGTCACAGTAGTCAAGACTGTTGCAATAAATGATCAAGATCTGACTAATTCATTATTGACAATATGGAAATCTTGTGAACTATGACCGAATTATTATTGACAGTATTATAATCTTACTAGCTATGACTCTGAATATGACTGACAATATTATAATTCAATCAGCTGCAAGACCGAATGATCATGACAATATTCTCTTCTTTTATAGTTCTTTCAACACAATACATTGCATTATTTTTTTTCTCTTTGTGAACAATTATGATGTATGGACAGAAGAGAATAAAATTATCATCTAGAGAACCATATAATTGTGCACAAACTTATTGGATCTCTCGAATTTTGTACAGGAAAAGTTTAAATGAATCACGCACTTTTCCATGATTGAGCATGTATTCAACTTTGTGATTTCGACGGTTATCGATATCCGGGCATTTACTAAGACACGTCGGTAAATGCTGACATTTACTAAGACACGTCAGTAAATGCTGACATTTACTAAGACACGTCAGTAAATCCTGAAATTTACTGAGACACGTCAGTAAATGCTGACATTTACTAGTAAATGCTGACATTCACTAGTAAATGTCCGAAAATTCATTCATACTTCGGACATTTACTGACTCTCCCAGTAAATGTTGACATTTACTAGTAAATGCCCGACAATTACGGATTTCGGACATTTACGGTAACATACATATATATATATATATATATATCCTGCAGAATATACCACGCGTTTTGAGACGCAACAAAGCTCAAATGATTGGAAATTTTATTGGGAAGCGCGCTGACTCAATGATTTTATCCGAAAAGTGTTTGCAATTATTTAAAAATTAAATATTGTTTGAAAACCTGCATGTACTCCGGTGCGTGTCTGGTTGCAGTATTGCGGGGACTACGGACTGGCCTTAATAGCTGTGGATGATTAGAAATTAGTTGATGTGAATCCTAGAGTAACAAGCAGCATAGATGTCAAAATTATACCTTCAGTTGACTCATTATAATTTTTCGTTAAATATTCAAATATCTAGGTTGGTAAAATTCTACTTAATTCGTCAAACTGACGCAGAACTCAGAAGATTATTGGTCTTCGCTTTTCTCAATATGGAAACGTCTCTTTCAAGCTCGTTGAGAGCTTGACATAAGTTTTCGACATGCATACCTGGCTCATTTTGACAGCTGGAGTGGGTGCCCTGAATTCGCAGGTTCCTTTAACATGTGATATTATATGGTTAAGATTTCAAAAACCGCCCATACTAGGCAGGTGCCCAAATTTAAGAGGTGCCCGAATTATAGAGAAAGAATACCGTTTGAGCTTACGGAATGAAATTCGGTTCCACAGGAAAGCGCCCATAATCGGGAGGTGCCCGAATTTTAGAGGTGCCCATAGAGACAGGTTTTACTGTATATATATATATCGACTATCGGCCGATCATATCGACCAAAGTACCTTTTGTGTGTGCCCGCGGATTGTGAGAAAAGTGCATCCTCGCACGACTGATTTAGTGCACTGAACGCGAGTGACAAACTGTGTATTTAGATCGTAAGCTTTAGTGAATAAATGTAATTTTCTGTGAAGTTACACGAAATCTACAAATCACTGGCTTGGATCACCAACCCCGCTTCAGACTCCTCATCCCCGTGTTTCGACCCCGAGGGAAGCACCTCAGCTCCCGAACGACACCCATCCGCTTGCTCGTCGCGGAGCGAGTGAGGATCTGGGAGCGGCAAAAAGTGATCGGAGCCGAATGTGTCCTTACCCCAACGATAAAGGAGATCATCCGACAACGAGAAGGAAACCACTCTTGAGTAGTGGCAAACTGAGTGGGATTCACCATTTGCAAGTGGCAGATGGGCGCACCGGCTGATCCGTGACGTAGCCAAATGGACGGAACGCACCCACGGAGAGATAGATCACTGGACAACGCAGGCACTGAGTGACCACGGTTGCTTCGATGCCTACCTGACCCGGTTCAAAAAGATGACATCCCCAGCATGTCAGTCATGCGGGGACATCTGGGATGACGCTGAACACGCCCTGTTCACGTGTAACGACACCCGAAGAGAGCGCGCCGAGTTGGATGAATGGCTGGGTGCTCAGTTAACACCTGAGAATCTCGTCCCGTACTTGCTCCGCAACCAGGAGACATGGGATAGAGTCACCGGATGCATCAAGCTGGTGATGACCCGTAAGGAGGAGAAAGAGAGGGAAGTTAGGTGCCTCGAAGCAGGCGAATTACAATGAATCTCCCGATTCAAACGAAAAAGGTCCAAATGGTGCCAGGAGGAATATGATGGACTGGAGAGGGAAGAAAGAAGAAAGAAGACTGATGAGTAGGGAGAAGATTGGAGAAAGAGAAACAATACCTGCGAGTCGCGAGAAAAAAGACGCTCGAGCCTGAGCGCGAGACGCCGCCGGTCCTGAAGTAATGCTCACGCGGTTCCGGGGCCGGATTAGTAAGTTGGTGGATCTCTCCCTCGTCCAATGGCCGGCGCAAACGGAGAAGGAAGAGAGAGAGTTCACCCGGTTCGGATGGCCGTATCGATGCGGATTCCAGCCCGGGACTGTTTGGGAGTTGCTGACCAGCCGTGTTTGGCTGACCGATGCCTTTCCTTCGTACGTTGCAGCGTATTCGCCCTACAACCTCAAAAAAAAGCGCGAGAGAGACTTAGGTATTTTTTGGATGAGTGTAGTTTTATTGCTAGGATCGTTATCTCGCGATTCACAAAGATCCTTGATCTTAGAGGCCTAAATGAATCTCGTTTCGGTTCCTACGGGTGAAAATACATAAGAAAGCGTCGTTCATGTGACGACTCAGGCGAAGAAAATGAACTGTACTCTATCGCGTCACTTTCGGAAGGACGATCAAAACCTCATATTTTTCTTAATTTTCTCAAGATCTCTTGATTTTTCGCTTCATCACAAGATCTCATTCCTCGGCATTTCGGAGTCGGCTTTCCTCATTCAAACGCAGGATAGGGCGAACTGTGGAAGCCTAAGCGTAACAATCTGGCCAGATTTTCATTTTTCGCATGGCTACCTACCGCCTAGTCTCCCCATGATCGGGGATGAAAAACGTAAGAACAAGGGCGGAAAATCATCTTCCGTAGATTTACAAAAACTTTGGTCCACGTAACTAAAGTAGAACATACCCTGGCTCATTTCATTGGTTCTGAAACAAGCTTCGAATTTAACCAAAGCACGTGCCAGAATGTGGAGATGCACCGAAGTTTCATGCAAAATAATGGCAGAAGAGGGTCAAAAAACACACTCCCCTCCAGTTTTCTCCATTTCCGAAGTTCTTGCTCCACCTGAAAAACTCTTTTTTGAGCATGCAGCGGAAAGATTTCCGTATCTTTCATTGAAAGACAGTGAGCTTCCACTAGCGCCAAGCAATGCTTGAGAAAAATGGATTTTTGGCCCACCCTATCGTACATGCTCAGACTTTACGTTGAAGTAGTTTTACCTAAGAAGAAGAAGCATCCGCCGTGGTTGACGAGTGACCTCTTGAGAGTCACTAGGGACCGGGATAAGATGTGGTCGAATTGGAGAAAGTATGGGCGTCAGCAGGACAAAGTTCACTATAAAACATTACGTAATCGAGTCAAAACGTTGAGGAGAAATGCTAGATTCTCTTATTATAGGCTACAATTCGCTGAGTGTACAGACACCGCTCAACTTTGGAAACTAGTAGACGAGCTGGGTTTGAAATCCAAGTCTCGAGAGCAATCTGGTATACCGTTCTCTGCAAATGAGCTTAATGAATATTTTGTTGGGTCCAATACTTCTAGTGATCTCCATGATCTGATGCCCACTGCTAGGATTCCACCAGATCAGAGATTCTACTTTCAACACGTCGAGCCAGTCGATTTGATTGAGGCAGTATATTCGATGCGATCTAATGCGAGAGGTCCGGATGATATACTTCTGCGCTTCATCAAGGAGTGCTTGCCCTTCATTATGACGGTGCTCCTCAACATATTTGATTCATCGCTGCAGTCTGGTGTTTTCCCTGCGAGTTGGAAGAGGGCACTAGTCACCCCCTTGCCTAAATGTAAATCTCCATCTGAGCTCGGACACCTGCGCCCTATAAGCATTATCCCTTCTTTGGCGAAAGCTCTAGAAGAGGTGGCTCTTAAGCAAATCATGAACTATGTTCATGAGGCTGAGCTGCTAAGCCCTTTGCAATCAGGATTCCGTAAGAATCACAGCACTCATACTGCATTGATAAAAGTTGTAGATGATATAAGAGAGGCTATAGATCAGGAGAAAGTGACGTTGTTGGTCAGCTTGGATTATTCGCATGCATTTGACACCGTAAACATTCCCCTCTTTATAGAAAAGTTACAGGGATATGGGTTTTCTGACTCAGCATGCGCGTGGATAGAATCATTTTTGGCAAATCGTACCCAAGTAGTGAAACTAGCAGATGGGTCACTATCTGACCCACTGATCCGGCATGCTGGCGTGCCGCAGGGTTCTGAAGCAGGCCCACCATTCTACTCTCTATACGCTAACGATGCAGCTCTGGTCTGTCGGCACTGCAAATCGCACTTTTATGCGGGCGATTCGGTGATATATTATCATGGAACGGTAAACGAAGTCGGGGATATTGTTAAATTCGTCAATGGGGACCTGGGGTTATTTAAGGGATGGGCAGTACTCAATGGATTGGGGCTAAATGCCTTCAAGACTAAAGCCATCTGGTTCGGATCACGCCACTTCATTCACCTGCTGAAAGGGATGAATATTCCGCAGCTTGGAATCAATGGGCAACCCACTGATTATTGTGACTCAATAAAGCTGCTAGGTGTAACGCTGGACAACTGCCTCAGCTTGCGCGAGCAGTGTGTTCGCATGTCAAGGAATTATTTTTCTGCCTTGAGTAGACTTCGTAAGTGTGGTGAGGCCTTACCTGAAGGTACGCGGATGGGTCTAGTTAAATCCCTAGTAATTCCATACCTAGACTACTGTCAGGGCTTGTTCCTCAACTCATCTCAGGAGTTAACTCAGAAACTCTCACGGTGTAAAAACGCAGCCGTGCGTTTTGCTGTGTCGTGCAAGAAATCCGATCACATTACACCGCATTATCAGAATTTGAGGATCATGCCATACGCTCTGAGACGAGATTTCCGTGTACGGTCGAAGAGTTGGAGAGGCTGCTCCGAGAATAGAGGTGAGAATTGAGTCAAATGCGGAGTAGTTTTTAGTGGCTTTTGCAAGGGCTTGATCTACGTCATCACCACTGGCGGGGTGAAATTTTGAAAATGTCAGAAATCTCAGTTCTTAGAGGTGTGGTTAGGACCTCAAAAGCATCAGTAGAATGAAGTCCTGGAGTTTGGCAGGAAATTTGAGCAGAGTAAGCATTCAAAGCTCCGACAGAAAAATATCTCAGCGAGGAAGGAGATTCTGATGTGGTAACTCCCTTAGTTCGTAGGTTCCGCCAAAGAGATTTGAGATCAGCTGTTTTGCTGAGCAGAGAAGATGGATAACCAGTTCTAGCAGTTTCTATTTCAATACCCACAGCCGCTCGAAGATTTATGTACTGTGAAATGTCAGAGGTTCTTCCATGTGACTTCGCAAGTCTGTAAGCAGCATCTCTCGTAGACATGAGGGAACGTATGTCAGCTGAGACCCACGGTTTCTGATTTGCACGTATTGTTACAGCTCTGCATGGGACGCAGTGATCAAAACTTTCAAGTAGGGGGCGTGATTGAGAAAGAGCTGATGGCGTGACAGAAGGTTGTGTGCAGGGACTCCATTCCACGCATGCTTCCTTATGGCTCAGTCTTCGTTCTAGATCATTGTGAAGCACAGCTTTATTCATGTTTTTCAAATGCCTTGTTGACATGATTGTTGGCTGGACCGTGGGTGAGGGTAGATTGAGTTCAAGAGGGTAGAGTCATGACCTGCTGCAAAGAGCACCTGGCTCTCATTGTAAGAGCGGACAAATCTCATTGGAGGGACGTTGAGAAGGTCACGCCAGGTGTTAGCACTGAAGCCATCTGCATGAAAAGTGTGATAGGTAGGACCTGATAGTATAAGTTCGAGGCAATGTATGAGGAGAAAATCGCGGAAGTTATTTGAACGGCGGTATTCTTGGTGCATTGGGAAGTTGAAGTCACCACTTATGATGAAATTTGGATAGCTGATGTATTTGGTTATATTGTCGAATAGCTCAGTAGGGTATCCCGCATGTGGACGACAATGAACGACTATTACTAGGACTTTGACAAATTCCTTCTTGACTCCTCCCACGTAAAAATGGGGACACTGTGATCACACGTGAACACCTGTGAAACGATTGAAAACTTTTTTTCAATCCTGGGAAGTTATCATGGTTCAATTTCCCGGGAATGTGGATAATGCTATTGATTTTACATCACTCGAATAATTCCACGAAGTCAATCTTGTATTCTGAGAAAATAAAACAAAAAGATTGAATTTCCAAGATTCAAAGGGGTGTTTGACAGATTGGGAACGAATCTGCATATTTA
The DNA here is from genome assembly GCA_029851415.1 of Eretmocerus hayati. Taxonomy (NCBI): domain Eukaryota; kingdom Metazoa; phylum Arthropoda; class Insecta; order Hymenoptera; family Aphelinidae; genus Eretmocerus; species Eretmocerus hayati. The sequence continues at coordinate 97,110,816 of CM056741.1, forward strand.
AAATGTTATGTTCCTCAAAATGAATGATATTGATTTCGAAATATGACAAAAGTTGGCCAAACCATCCCACTCCCAATGTAAGAAAGGGGACACTGGTCACATGTGAACACCTATGAAACGATGTGAAGTTTTTTTTTCAATCCTGGGAAGTTTTATGGTTTAATTTTTTGGAAATATAGCATCAATAACTCTTGGTATTGATCGTACCTCGCTCGAGAAATTCCTCCAAGTCAACCTTATCTCCAAAAGGAGAAATAAAACAACTGGAGCCATTCTTTATTAGAAAAAATATCATAATCTTCAAGATACAAAGGGGTATTTGACAGATTGGTGACGAATCTGCATATTTGAAATGTCGTATTCCTCAAAATGAGTGATATTTATTTCAAGACAATAACAAGGGTTGTTCAACAATACCATTGTACTCGAAGGCTAGAATTTTTCCACAGAATTGACCCAAAATTCCAGAAGAGTCGAGTCTAGATAATTTGAGGAGAAAAAGACGAGAATCAAGGGTGAATATGATTTCTTAGTTCAATACAGATACAGATTCTCTCCAAAAAGTGACGAATATGCATACCTAAAAGCTAATATGTCAATGTTTGAGCCGTTCACGTCTATTTAAATTTGAATTCTAAATGCTTCTAGAAAACTCCAAATTTCTCCACGCTCATGCCGTTGAACTCACCTCACGTGATTTGCACACGGCCCGCGAACCGCACTTTTAGTCCTTTCCCGCGCAATTTGGAGTAGTTGCGATCCGACGGCCCGCTCGTGAGCATTACTTAGCGTGAGTGCAGCTCACGAGCTTTTCCCGCGCACGCCAGCTTTTCTCGTTTTTGATTTTTTCACGGTAGATTTTTTATAGTTCAAGTTGTAAATTGTTCAACTCTCTAGTTCTTTCGCGTGGATTTAGTTAGATTTAGCGTAGGCGTTTTTAATAAACGTAATCAGTTATTTTAAAGTGAAATCGCGAGTGATTATTCCTGCCCTGTGTTCACGACGTGCCCAGAAATATTTAGAATAAAAACCTATCAGAGGCGGGATGGGGCGCTCGAAAATTAAGAGGGCGTGGAAGCGTGCAAAATCACTAGTCACTCGGTTTTGCTGAATAAAAAAGGCGAAACGTTTATTTCTTGTTTCGTTTCACTACATGTGTTTAAAGACAAGGCGCGAGAGAAGTGAGGGGTGAAAATTAGGCGCGAAGAGAAAAGTCGCGATGAAAATGCGATGGAGCTCGCGGCGCGAAATTGAGCGAGAGTCAGGCTTACAATTTTGCCTGCTCGGCGGTCCGTGGTCAACTGCCGGTTCGTCGAAGCTAGATCACAGTCGAGCCCGAGAGAATCTTGAGAAGAGCGATGTTGCCAAATTTCTAGGAAATTTAAATACGCCAATCATGAGACGTCCGCAAATCATACGATTTCAAGGAGAGGTAATTTCATCGCATTTACCCTGATTCTCTCGCTCTCGAATATTTGAAAATCAACCGACTCTCCCGAACATTCCGCCTCCCTTGCTTGCTCATAGCAAGCAAACCAATGAAAACAAGACTCATTCCACTTGACAGTACAATTGATGAACTGGGTGGGCGAAATATTCGAAAAATTCGACCGATTCAAAAGTATTCCAAATTTCACAACCGTGATTTACTAAATTTAAACAAGTCGTCAATCAGTGAAATACTAATACATAAGCTCTCAAATTGCAAGATTGACAACTCAGAATTAATTATGACTTGAAGAAGAAAAAATTTTACTCGACAGTGACCAATAATAATACTGCAAGAAAAAATTGCCTATAAGCAAAAAATTTACAATAGATCTATAATGAAGTTTTAACCGAGCTCCATGCTTCAATATCATAATAAATAGAATCCATTCTCTGAGAAAAGAAATAGAAAAAAAAATCATAACTATATAAACTCTAACGAACTGGTCGAACTGATCAATTAGAACAATGAACATAACGCAATGAGATCAGTTGCCAATTACAACAATTAATACAAAATTCAAACAAAAAATTAAGACGAGACACGTCTAGTCTCACATTGACCGTAGTCAATCAAATATTTCCAAATAAGTCCAAACTTGGACAAGCATTAATTAATCTGAAGTGAAAATAATTGAAAATAGTAGGCTTCTAAATGACTCTAAATTGAAAAAAAATGGGTTAAAAGGTGGACAAATCACTCTAATCCCTTCTACGCGTCGGTTTCGCAGTGATTCCACTAGATGAATGAAACTATTGTGACTCTACTGAAGCTCTACAAGTACAAATTATACAATTCTTGGGGCCAAACGAACGACATACGAATCGCGGGTGTCGCGGAACGAGGAAGGAGAGTGTAGTGAGGTGTCGAGATTACGCGCAATATTTTCTTCATGAGTCTTCTTGTTCCTTGGCTTCTTCTGCGGATTGCTCTGAGGGCTCCCTGCCCTCCTCTCCAGAATCCATGGGCAACTTGATGATCTTGCTGAGCGCCCGACGAAGAGTTGTGGTGGCGGTCTTGAGATCGACCACACGCACTAATCCGTCAGCTCCTGGATGGACGGCAGTGACCCTTGCCATGGGCCATTTTGTAGGCGGCGTAAGCTCGTCCTTCACCAACACAAGATCTCCAACTCGAATTTGCTCTTGTACTGCTAACCATTTGGACCTCAATTGATAGTGATGCATGACTTCCAGACGCCATCGATTCCAAAAATCATTCCTCATGCGTTGTATGGCTCTCCACCTGCACTGAGGAGACTGTGTTACTTGGGCATCATTATATGGTTCAGGTAAAGCAGTCATAGATCTCCCAATTAGCAAATGTCCCGGAGTGAGAGCTACCAAATCCGTTCCTTCAGGCGACAATGGGCAAAGTGGTCTTGAATTGAGACATGCTTCTATTTGGGAACTGAGTGTTTGCAATTCTTCGAAAGTTAACCTAGAATCACCCACGACTCGTTTCAGATGATGTTTGAACGAGCGCACGGCCGCCTCCCATAAACCTCCAAAGTGAGGCGCGCGAGGCGGAGAAAAGTGCCAAGTGATTCCCTCTTTTGATAACTCTTCACCCAATTCTATTGCAAATGACGAAGTTTGATCGAATAATTGTCGAAGCTCTCTTTCTGCGCCTACGAAGTTTTTGGCGTTATCGCAATAAACATCGGTACATCTACCTCGTCTCGCGACGAATCTATGAACTGCGGCTAAAAATGCTGGAGTGGTGAGATCCGAAACTGTTTCAATGTGCGTCGCTCGCGTGAACATACAAACGAAAATGCAAAAGTATCCTTTGGTGGTTTTAGCACCTCTTCCGCGAGAAAATAGGACAGATATCGGGCCTGCGTAATCAATTCCACAAGCTTGAAAGGCATACTGTGGTGTGACTCTATCTGCTGGTAATGGAGCCATTTGCTGAATAAGTGTCTTACCCCCGTGCCTAACGCATTTCCCACAATTGCGATACACTTTTTGAACCACGTGTTGTACTCGAGGTATCCAAGCCCATCTATACAAATCGCTCAACATGAGCTGAACTCCACCATGTAACAAGTCTCGATGTAATTCTTCGATCAAGCGTTGTACAAACATGCTTCTACTTGACAATATAATGGGATGTATTTCTCCATACGAAAGATTTGCATTCTGAAGTCGACCACCAACTCTCAATACACCACGAGGATCTAAAAATGGCAACAATCGTCTTATGTCACTTTTAATCGACAAATTTTGACCCTTTTCTAAAGCTTTGATTTCTTCAGCAAAATGCTGCCTTTGAATGGCTTTGAACAGTGCGATTTTTGCGGAATTCAATTCTATTGGACTCAAGAACGATTTTCGACGATCCTCAGATTTGCGAGACGCATTGAATTTCCACCGAAAGATGTAAGCTACTATTCGGATTATTTTTGGAAAAGAACTGACATTTGATTGAAGGTGTTCCAAAGCCGGCGATGATTCCACAACTAAATGAGCCAACGCTTCCGCGCATCTCGGTTCTGAATTTACCTTAGGCCATTCATTCTTCGGCTGAGTCACCCAGTTTGGTCCATTCCACCAGATATCCAAATTTAAGAGATCTTTCGACGTCACCCCCCGGGTTGCGCAGTCCGCGCAATTATCTTCCGAACAAACATGCCCCCATACAGCTTCTGGTAAAGTAGTGCTAATTGTACTCACTCGATTGGCCACAAAAGTCTCCCATTTAGACGGATGACAATTGAGCCAATCCAGGACCACCTTTGAATCAGACCAGCAATAAACAGCTGATGGTCTAATTTCTAAATGACTCATGACATGTTTGGCTAATTTGACTAACAAAACTGCACCGCACAACTCGAGTTTGGGGATGGAAAGCGTTTTAACTGGGGCCACTTTGGTCTTAGCCATTATCAATTGTGAAGTTTTTCCAGGAATTACCAAGTAGACCGCGGCCGCATATGCTCTTTTCGACTCGTCTGCGAACCCATGCAGTTCCCAGCTTGAACTCGACAGTGTCCCTAACCAACGAGACACTCGAACTTGGGACAATAGTTGGATTTGTGACCGTATTTCCTGCCATTCAATAAGTACTTCACCGACAATCGGAGTATCCCAATCGATCTTCAAATGCCACATATTTTGCAATAAGATTTTAGCTTGTATTAAAAACGGAGCTAACCAACCAAGTGGATCGAACAACCGTGCTACTTCTGATAAAATAGATCTTTTTGTGACAATATCAGGAGCTGGAGGCATCGATATCCGAAAGAAAAATATATCCTCATGCGGAGACCATTTCAATCCAAGAGTGGAAACGACATCGTCGAGTTCTATCGCAATGTCACCTGAGTTTTCTGAAGAGAGCCCTCTCAACAAATCCGAGTGATTTGCCGACCACTTTCCAAGTTCCATACAGGCGCATGACATTATCGAGATCAGCTGGTCCCGAGCTTCCAAAGCGGCTGGTAGAGTATCCCCTCCCCCGAATAAATCATCCATGTATCTACGAAACAGTATAATTAAAACTGCGATAGGAAATTCATCCTTGTAAATCTCTGCCAAATGAAGGAGAACTCTAATCGCCAGATACGGTGCACAAACTGTACCATAAGTGACCGTTAGCAAAACGAAGTCAAGGATTTCTTCTTGTCCCAATGACCGCCAGACAATCCTTTGCCAATTTACATCCTCAGGATGTACCAAAATTTGTCTGAACATTTTCACTATGTCTGTACAAAATCCATATTTGAAAAATCTCCAGCGAATCAATACCAATGTTAGATCATTTTGAAGCTTGGGGCCAGCCAATAAAAAATCATTTAAACTTTTACCATTACCTGTTTTATGCGAAGCATTCAGAACGACTCGAATTTTGTCGCTGTCCTTACGAAAAACTGGATGATGTGGCAGATAAGATGGCGCTGGAGTCGTCCCATCTGGTGGCTGAGTGCGTTTCATATGTCCCAATGACTCGTACTGTTCCATGAATTCGGTGTACGCTCCATCCAATTTCGAATCTCGTTGTCGTTTTTTCTCAGATCTTAGTAAGCATGCCACCGCAACGTCCCTAGATTCAGAAAACGAAGCTTCATGAGTATTTTGAGTAAAAGGGAGGCGCACGACGAAGCGTCCTTCAGGCGTGCGCTCGACAGAAGACGTGAATAATTTTTCACAATACTCCTCCTCAGCTGTGAGATGACGAGTAGCTGGGAGTTCTTCAATTTCCCAAAATCTAGTTAGCTGATCTGACAGAGAACTATCAACGCCAGCATGCAAAGACAAAACGACACGAGGATTCACAGTTTCCACACCCGACTCCGTACCTCCAGTGAGAATCCAACCCAATGCTGTGTTCTGCGCGGTAGGAGTTCTTGGGGGACCCTTTACCAAACCTTCCCGAAGAATTTCGCTATAAACTTCGGTACCCAATAAGCAATCGACTTTTGCAGGAATGAAATATTCCGGATCAGCAAGCGTCAATCCATGCAAATGCGACCAATCGTCACATTTCACGGTTGACCTAGGCAAAAATGAGGTAAGTTCCGGGAGAACCAGTGCCTCGATATCGAGAGAGAATTTTGAATCAATTTTCGACAACAGCGTGAGCGAGACTTCACTCGTCGAAACGACTGTGCGTCTATCCCCAATCGTATTGATCCCCAACCTGAGTTTGCGAGACGGCAGATTCAACGCTTGAACTACTCTATCCGCGACAAACGAACAATCCGAACCTGGATCGATTAAAGCACGAGCTTCTACCTTTTGTCCATGAGGACCTTGCAACCAAATACGCGCCGTTGCTACTAGACGCGCTTGCTTCGAAACAGCAGAAAAACTATGAATCAGATGACAATCAGTCTGCAGCGATTTGCTTTGAGCGTCTACTGGTTTTGAAGCACTCGTTGATTCCATATGCAATTTCGTGTGATGCGGCCTTTGACATTTAGAACACTTGTAAATTGATTTACATTTTTCTGCGAAGTGACCAGACTTTAAACAATTTAAACATAAACGATTCGATTTGCAAAATTCAAATCTTTGATGGACAGACAATGCTAAAAATTTATCACAATTATGCAATGCATGATCACCTTTACAATTACAACATGAAAGTTGACCGCTAGATTGACCTTTATTACTCTGGGAATTTCCAAAGTTTGAATTTACATTTCTTCGATTGGAATTATTTTGAGATCTGCCAAATGACGATGTGTTAGGTTTTGAATCATTAAATGGGACAGAACCCGCATGAGCTGCATTCAGCGATTGAATTCGAGTCTCCAAAAAGGAAGATAATGATGCATATGTCGAAAAACCCTCAACGTGTTCTTGAGCAATTGTCCAACTTTCTCTGGTACCAGGGTCTAATTTTCTAACTATCAAGTGTATAAGCCAACAATCCCATTCATCCACCGGGCATTCCAAATCCCGCAACCCCTGAATTGCTTCCTCCGCTTGGTTCATGATTGTTACGTAAGCTTGCGCTGATTTTTTTGCAATTGGAGCTAAATCGATTAATGCATTCAAATGTGTGCTCAATCTCAGCCGAGAATTATCGTAACGCCGACACAATTTATTCCATGCAACCACAAAACTTGTAGAACTCGACTTTACTCCTTTCATCATTTTCTCCGCATCGCCTTCGACCGAGTTAAGTAGATGGTTCAATTTAGCAGACGGCGACAAATCAGGATTATCACCAATTACGGACATGAAGCGTTCTTTGAAAAATTCCCAATCAGCTTGTTTACCCGAGAACTTAGGCGGTTGCAGCCTAGGAATTGACTGCAATTCAGATGATGCGCGTATCAGCTGTTGCGCATCGAACGGTTGAAACGGATAATAATTTTGATTCGGTGGGAAATTAGCAGCAGCATCTTGTTCTTGTACCGAATTGTGGACGGAACTATGCACTGAACCATTTTCTGACGTTGTTTCCGGTGGAACTGATAATATGGCAATGTTGTCTAATAAATCAGACTTCAACTCTGAATATGTACCTTCTATATCAAGAAACCCTAATTTTGTAAAATATTCTTCCTCTTTTAGTTCATTGGCATACTGCTGTAAATTCAAATCATTTTGACAAAATTCAGTCCAATATTTCTCTAACAACTCCAAGCGAGTTTTGAGGAAGTTCACCGTGATGTTTTCTTTGCCCTTTTTGGCAGTATTTGTATTGAAATTACGAATGTAAGCTACTAATCTTAGTTGTCTATCGAAAAGTAATCTAGCTGCCATAATTGCAATTAAATATCACAGATAGAACAAAAATTAAAAAAAACCGTTAAAATTCCAACTCAGTTCAAGATATAAAACTCGTACAAAATACACAAAACCACTAAAATTACACGCACACTAACGCGCGAGACTAATAACCGATCGAGTAAATAAAATTCTCTCAACTGAAGAAAGGTTGAGATGGATCAGCTGCTTTACTAACACAGAGACGCCAGAGCGTTGGGTCGACCGATCTGCACCCATCCATTAACTATTGCCAAATTGACCGATCACGTCTAACTTCTGCTGCAGCTTGACCCTAATGCGCCACACAAGAATCAACAACCACAACCATTCATAGCTGACCACGGACAATATTCATATGTGGAGTAGATACAAAATTCATGCAAATCTGCGAGCCTCGCGAACGCCCAATATATGCGTCGCGTGTGATTCAATCAGCTGTCGTGGCTCGCAGCTGAGCGTATAGGAATACTAAGTGCGAGAGAGTCCGCACGACACATATTGTAGACTAGAAAAGGAACGATACGCTCACCAAATTACTCCGCGATGACTGTGTCGCTGAACAGCCACCTCATCCCCACTCTTTTACTGTGCGCCGCTCTCCAAGTAGCGTGCGCGGCCCGCGCAGCAGCGAAGATGACGGGTTGAGGCGAGCGGGCAGGAGAGAGCAGCGGTGGTGGGAAGCAACGCCGATGTGACGTAGCTCCGGCTGGCAGCAGGTGATGGCGCGATGCGCGGGATAATACCCGGAAGCGCGCGTGAAAAATTCCACGCGGCTTGCCCTGCTGCAGCTCGTGACGATGTGCTCACCCGCTGATGCTCCTTTTTTTTTTTTTTTTCCCTTTTTTTTTTTTTTTTTTTTTTTTTTTTTTTTTTTTTTTTTTTAGCCACGCTGCTGTTTGCTGCGGGGCCGGGGATGTCTGCAACTTGTAGACTCCGGTGTCGTTGCCCAGTAGATGAGGCTTTTATTGCCTCGTGATGTGCTCGCGTTGAACTCCAAATGTCCAACGGCCGCGAGCTCCTTTCTCTTCGCGCACTCACATCACTTTCACTCGCGCGACGAGATTTACTCGAACACCAACGATGCCACTATTAAAACGCGAAACCGAACTTAGAGCCCCAACCACGCTCTGCTACCAAAAAATGTTCACGACGTGCCCAGAAATATTTAGAATAAAAACCTATCAGAGGCGGGATGGGGCGCTCGAAAATTAAGAGGGCGTGGAAGCGTGCAAAATCACTAGTCACTCGGTTTTGCTGAATAAAAAAGGCGAAACGTTTATTTCTTGTTTCGTTTCACTACATGTGTTTAAAGACAAGGCGCGAGAGAAGTGAGGGGTGAAAATTAGGCGCGAAGAGAAAAGTCGCGATGAAAATGCGATGGAGCTCGCGGCGCGAAATTGAGCGAGAGTCAGGCTTACAATTTTGCCTGCTCGGCGGTCCGTGGTCAACTGCCGGTTCGTCGAAGCTAGATCACAGTCGAGCCCGAGAGAATCTTGAGAAGAGCGATGTTGCCAAATTTCTAGGAAATTTAAATACGCCAATCATGAGACGTCCGCAAATCATACGATTTCAAGGAGAGGTAATTTCATCGCATTTACCCTGATTCTCTCGCTCTCGAATATTTGAAAATCAACCGACTCTCCCGAACACCCTGTTCTTTTTCTCCTCTCTCGGCCCTCAGCCATCCCAAGTTACGAGGCGTGTGATGCACTTGCACACACAGTCAAAGAATAAAGAATTACAGATTCTTCACTTTTTAGAGAGAATCTGTATCTGTATTGAACTAGAAAATCATATTTACCCTTGAATCTCGTCTTTTTCTCCTAAAATTATCTCGACTCGACTTTTTGGAATTTTGGGTCAATTCTGTGGAAAAATGCTAGCCTTTGAGAAGAATAGGATCGTTGACTAACCTTTATTATTGTATTGAAATGGATATCATTCATTTTGACGAATATTACATTTCAAATATGCAGATTCGTCACCAATGTGTCAAATGCCCCTTCAAATCTTGAAGATTATGATATTTTTTTAGATAAAAAATGGCTCCAACTTTTCATTCTTCCCTTTGGATATTAGATTGATTTTGAGGAATTTCTCGAGCGACGTAAGATCAATATCGTGAGTTATTGATGCTATATTCCCAAAAAATAAAACCATAAAAACTTCCCAGGATTGAAAAGGATTTTAGATCGTTTGACAGGTGTTCACATGTGATCATAGCCACCCCATTTCCAAATTGGGAGTAGGATGGTTGGCCAATTTTTGTCATAATTCAAAATCAATATCATTCATTTTGAGGAACATTACATTTTAAATATGCAGATTCTTCCCCAATCTGTCGAATACCCCTTTGAATTGTGAAGAGAATGGTATATTCTCTAATAGAAAAAATGAATTCAGTTTTGTATTTTATTTTCTCAGAATACTAGATTGACTTTGAGGGATTATTCGAGTGATGTAAATTCAATAGCATTATTTAGATTCCCAGGGAATTAAACCATAATAATTTCTCTTGATTAAAAAAAGTTTTCAATCGTTTCACAGGTGTTCACATGTGATCATAGTGTTCTTGGACACTGTGTTCACATGTGATCACAGTGTCCCCATTTTTACATGGGCTATTAATATGTATTCCAGTGTATTGTCGAATCCGGGATTGGAGCGAATTATGATTCTGGATTGCTAGCAGTTCCTGATATGGAAACTCTCCTCCTTCTTCATCAGTGTGACCCTGGTCGACAGAATCACGCCCTTCGAGTGCAAGAATTGAAGAAGACTCACCCGGCTCAATGGAAGTTTCACTCAGAGCAATGGCATCAACTTAGTTATGTGTCATTAGGAAGAATTTCGAGATCATTGAAATGCGCCGGAATAGTAACAAATATACTAGCAAGCCTCTTGTTTCTACTTATCACAATTAGGGGCAATGGTATTAATCCATTCGAAAAGTGTGCGTGTGTATGTATTTATATTTTCCTATATTATATAGTTTAAATGGAAACTTCTGCGCGATTCTCCTGATTCCGCTGAATTCCACTGAGTGCCACCAATAGCCGCCGAGGTCCACCGAGCGCCACCACCTTCCACCGAATTCGTGGGAATTTCACTGAGTTCCACCCACTTCCACCGAGAGCCACTGAACTCATAAGATATTCCACTGAATTCCATCATTCTGCCATTGAATTCCTTTGTTCTTCCACCGAGATTCCACTCCCCAACATTACCATTTTTTACCTACATTTTCACGATATTTGACAAAAGTGGCATGTTCTGCCACGTGCGATCCACCAAATTCCGATGTGACTCCACCGAGTGCTGGAATATGCCATCGTTCTTCCACCGAATTTCACCGAACTCTACCGACGTCCACTGAATTCAATTTTTCTCGTTCAAATCCATCACATCCAACGCACCTGCACTATTTACAGTTGAGAGAAGTTGTGGTCTTTCGATGATATTGCAACGAATCAAGTATATCGTCTCAACCATGAACGAAAAACAATACGTATCGAACGACCCCATCGTATCCATACTCAAATGAACAAAGGGACTGAGCGATTAGGCATGGTGAAGTAGACCTTTTCAGGTATAACCTTGAAAGTATTCTCCCCCCCCCCCCTTTCTGACCCCAAACTATAGGGAAAGCAATGATTTGTAAGTCCCAAAGCCGCCCCTGTTTTCTACGGCATCCTATAAACCCTCTAAATAACGCTAAAAATCCATATTCCTTGTATCAAATCGCATTCCGACGCATTTCAACGAAACGATCGGAGACCTTTTCGACATACTTTTGAAACTTTGGCGAACAAAAAAGAGATATTCGCATACTAACAACTTAAGATTTAGGCCCCGGAAAAAATTCTCCAAAACTAGAAAGTCAATTTTCCCATATAAATTGCAAAGAACGACGTTAAAAAATTATTTTATCGTGTTCTTCAGGTCATTTTGCATCGAAAAAAGGTATTTCTAGGACTTTATAGGTGGTGAAACATGGTCACAAATGAAAGAAATCGGTTTTGAAGCGAATTTCGATTGTGTAATCTGTACCTTCTGCGCATGCGCGTTCTTCTACGTCTCTGAAAGTATTTTTATCCAATAACTGGTGCAATTTTCTTTAAAATGACTACTTGAGGAGGGCGATTTGATGCAGTGAAACCTGAGATCTGGCTGGTCGAAAAACTGAAGAAATCCAAGGCACCAAATCCGTGAAGCCGTGGCTCCTTCGATGGGCCCGAAAAGTGCAATTTGAGTCGGACTATTTCAACGATGTAAACATGTGTTTTCGATGTAGTTTTTGACGTAGGGACCGAATCCGTGGCGGTTTTTGTTCCAAACCTTCAAGACCTTTGATGATTCTCAAAAAACCGACCGGAGTGTATACGGCCGTTTCCAGTTTTTTTCTACACATTTGAGATGTATGTTGAGTATAGGCAAAGGTTTGAACTTGTTGCGTAGAGGATGCAAGTGTGTTCCCTTCTGTATTCTGACCAGCTGAGGATGATGCCAAAGATTTCGAGGCTTGGGAATGAGTTGGGAGTCAGATTTGGGCTGATAGAGCTATATTATGTTTCCTGATCTCATCAGAGAAAACTGCATCATGCACCTTATAATCTCTCTTTCGAGTTATTTCCGGGCCTCAAAACCATCGGTATCGTCTTCAGCTGGTCAAAATACAAAGGAAAACATACTTGCATCCTCTACTCGACAAGTTCAAACCTTTGCCTATCCTCAACATACATCTTAAATGTGTAGAAAAAGCCTGAAAATGTCCGTACACCCTCCGTTCCGTTTTTTCAGAATCGTCAAAGGTCTCGAATGTTTGGAACAAAACTGATAACGGATTTGATTTCTACGTCAAAAATTACATCGAAAACACATGTTCACATCTTTGAAACAGTCCGACTCAAAATTCGCACTTCTCGAGCCCATTCAAGGAGCCATGGCTTAACGAATTCGGTACCTAGGATTTCTTCATTTCCTGGACCAGCTAGATCTCAGGTTTCACAGCGTCGAATCGACCTTCTCAAGTGGTCATTCCGAAGGGAATCGCGCCAGTTATTGATTCAATTTACTTCCAGAGACGTAAAAGAACGCGCATGCGCAGAAGATGCAAATTACTGAGTCGAAATTCGCTTTGAAAACAATTTCTCGCATCTTTGACCATGTTCCACCACCTTGAAAATCCTGAAAATACCTGATTCCGTTGAAAAAAGACCTGGTGAACAGGATGAAATGGTTTTCTACCGTTGTTCTCTCCAATTTACATGAAGAAATCGACTTTTTAGTTTTGAAGATTTTCTTTCGGGGCTTAAATCCAAGATTATCAGTATGCGAATATCCTTCTTCCCTTTGTCGAAGTTTCAGAAATATGTCAAACCATTTCCAGATCGATTCGTTGAAATGCGTCAGAATGCGATTTGATAGGAGGAACATCGATTTATAGCGTTTTTTAGAGGTTGTCCAGGGTGCCGTAGACAACAGGGGCGATTTTGGGACCCACAATTCTCTGCTTTCCCCATAGTTCGGGGTTAGAAAGTGAGGAGAAAGCCTTTCGGGGCCATATCTCACAGCGTCCACTTCACCATGCTTGACCGCAAAGTCCCTTTCTTGAAAATTGATGAGAAAGAAGTCAGAATTAGATATTATCAAGGAATGTTCGACGATGTGGAAAACGCTGCATTAGATGAAATCAAGTCTCTCGAGAACAAAGATAGATTAGAAACTTCTATGAATTTTGCCCTTAACACTCATTAAAGGACTTGGTCACATGAAACAGCATTATCACGGTGCAATGGCGAAAATGAGAGAAAGGGATCTGAAGACCAGATCTATTCATTACGATGACTGAAAATTCGAAGCGGGATGAAATTTTTACAGTTTCGAAAGAAATCCCCAAGAGGTACTTCACCAAATCATATTCCAACGATGTTGGTTGAATCATTCAAAACTGAATTTGATTAGCTTTTGAGAGATATTACGAGTAACGATATATTTGGTTAAGCCATAGCTCATGTGGATACAGTTGAGTTTCAAGAAGAGGACTTCCTCATGCTCATTTATCAATAACGTTGCATCTGAACCATGAGATGGGAACTCCTTATTTGATAGATAATGTCATATCTGCTGAAATTCTAGACAATCATAGAGAACTCCGTCAATTGATCTTATAATATATGCTCCATGGTTGACATTTTCCTAGAACAAAATGCTATGATCCCGAAACAAAAAACTGTCTGGAAATTTTCCAAAACAATGTCAAGAATCAACAGCCATCAAGACGGATGGATATCCAACCTAAAGACGAGTCAACAGATCTCAAGGTTATAGGTACATTTCGAGGAGAAGTTGCGAGAGACTCCCAGTTGAAAATTCAATGGTTGTACTATATAATGGATTTTTGCTGAGAAAATGCAAGTGTCATGGATATTGCGCTTCAATAACAAGTATCAAAGCCGTCTACGAATATTCGCACAAATGTCATGATAAAGCTGGTTATGAAATAATTCAAGGTCATGGTTGTTTTGAGAATATCGAAGAAATTCACAATGGAATCGATGAATTCATCGATTGTAGATATTTGAGCCCGATAAAATATGCATGGAGATTGGCTCAATTTCCGATAGTTGGTAGGATCATACTGTTGAAATATTACCAGTCCATCTAGAGAATCAACAAAAAAAGGGGAGCCAAAGAGGCTGAAACGTTGATAAAATTAAAAACAACATTGACTGCTTAGTTTGAATTGATTCAGAGAGACAAATTTGCTAGGAGCATGAGATACTTGATATAGTTGAATACTATCGATTTTACAGAAAAATAGAGGAATGGGCGAGGAGAAAGAACATCATCAAATATAAAACTATTGGCAGATCGAATGTTGTATCTCCAAAAGATAGCGAGAGGTTCTTCCTAAAGGTGATACTGAATCGTAAAAAAGGTGCTAATTCTTTCAGAGATTTCAGGACTATTGATGGAATAACTCACAATTCTTCTCAAGAGATAGCGATAGCTTTGAGTCTCATAGAATCAGATGATAGTATATTACGTGTACAGTGCCGAAAAGCTTCGTTCTCCTCGAAAACTTTGCTGGACGTCGACGAAAAATGGAGCATCAGGTGGGAAGAAAAATAACACATAAAAACAATTGATTGGCAGATCGGAAGTTGCATCTCCGAAGGATAGCAAGAAGTTCTCCCTGAAGGTTATACTGAATCGTATGAAATTTTATTCACTAATCGTACTTCATTCAGAGATTTGAGGACTGTTGATGGAATAGCTCATGGTTCATTTCGAGAGACAGCGATAACTTTGGGTCTCATAGAAACACATCATTGTGAATTACGTGTAGAGTGCCGAAAAACTTTAGTCTCCACGAAAACTTTGCTGTCCAGCAAGGTTTTGCGGAGAACAAAGTTTCTGGCGCAAGACGCGTATATCATTTCATGGGTCAAGACGCGCAACCAGCTCGTTTCCGCGCGGATATCTTCGAAGGAGTTCATGAAATTTTCGAAGAAGCATGTTCAATTGTGTTTCCTCCACAGCTGAGGAGATTGTTCTCTTGGTTTCTTTTTTTTGAAACGTTCGATACCAAAGATATTTGGGGAAGATATGAAAAAATGTTCACTGGAAATTTCAAAGAGGAATGCGACAATTCAGCTCTCTTTCGAATTCACAGAATTTCGAATTCGAAGGCCAAGTCTTGTGCCAGTTTCAATTTACCTATGCACTGCGTGAACTACGATAATGATCATACAGATGACAACAACCATGACTCAACCCATGATCAATGTGGAATGAAATTCAAAGCGATGCATGCTATTTTGAACATAGATTGAAAATTATTTTGCAATCAATGAGTTGGTATGAATATTATCAAGAATCCCATAGATTAACCTGGTGCATGTGCTAAGACATTCTCACACAAGACTATATGATTGATCATTTTTATCCATTGGTAAAGAGGTCATACCAGTTGCTTGGACAGAAATCGCAGGTATCGTTCGAAAATTCCCATTCCAATATATAATGAAAGTTACATGTGCAGTGTGGGGGTTGGCGAGCGTAGCGAGCAGGGGTACCCTATATATGAGGATATCTCTGAAACTTTTGACATTTGCTGTCATAGTTTAGCCAAACTGGTTGTCGGCCTTTTTTCAGGTCTAACCTGTCAAACTATTTTCGTTCAAATGTCCTGAGAGTGGTCAACAACTTAGAGCTTGATTGGTGGATGTGGGAAGATACTAGAGTCAATCATGTGTGAGAAAACATTCGAAAAACGAGGAATTTACGTGTCACAGCGTCAGACTTTTGAAATTTGGCAGGCTCTCGTGAGTGGAGCGTTTCTGATGAAATTCTGTAACTTCTCAGACTGACTTCTAATGGTCCAAAGTTATGATTTTTCTAGTGGAGAAAGGCGCGCTTTACTGTGCTCAGCCGTGACACGTAGGGATGTGAGTGTCACAGGTTTTTGAAAAAAAATTCTTGACTCGCTTTGGACGATACAGCTCGCCTAATCGCACAGCTTTTTGGGAGGCACGCGCGCGGTAGGGTGGGCACAGACCTCTTAACACTGTGAGAATGTTACAAATACCCTCAAAATATCATACCAATTTCCACCCACCGAGACTTTGAACGCTCCACGAGTACCACCCGTTTGAACGAGGGCAGCCCCGATTTTGTGAAAAATGCATCGAGAAACTCTGAAACTATTGGTGGAACGTTCAGTATATTCCAACTCTGACTTTCATGAATATATTCTAACACCTAATTGCGTACAATCCTCATATCTAAGCCATCGTGCTTGCTCGATAACAAGCTCTAGCCGGACATCTCGATTTCCAGGGGCTGTGACACTTTTTGAGGTCGAAAATTAAAAGATATCCTCATATATGGGTCAGATCAGTATATTTCGGCAAGAAAGGACATAGAAGTGAGGACCAAAAATGGTACTTCCCCAGAGTTCCAGGCCCCAATAAAATTTTTTACGCCCGCTGAATATTTTTGAAGTTTGAAAAAGGCCTTTTTTAACGTTTTGAAAAAAATCGCCGAATCGACTAGAAACATCTTAGCGAAGCCTGCGAGGTCGCATTTCCTTTGTTTTGATGTCAACTTCTAGGAAGAAAAATGTGAGTTTCTCAAAACAAAATGCGTTTAGTCTACACGACAATACATGAAGTAACTTTTTTTCGATTCTCAGCCCATTTTCAAATGGGTGCTCTTCCGACGCATCTCAATCTTTTCCCATGCAATTCAACTAGTTCCCTTTGTCCTGAAAAACCCTACAATTTGCGCTCTTGCACGTCCAAATCCTTTGATTTTGGTCCGAGTTATGTCTGTTGAAGGATGGTGAGTTATCGAAAAACGCTCAATTCGTCCAGCTCGTCAAATCTATCGCCCTCCACAGATCGAATCAAAACTTGACACAGGTGTTCTTTCAAGTGTCCCAGACATGTTGAAAGAATCCCGCGCTGTGTTTCGGCCTTTCGTTGGACCTATAAATTTTACAAATACCCTGATTTTTGCGGATTTCCGCGTAATTTTCGAAAGGGTTGCCGCTCTCTTCTTGCGCATACGCACATCTCTACTGCTTCGGGAGTATCCTCAATTGATAGCGCTTGCAATTTCCTACAAAATGACCCCTGACAAAGTCACTTTGATGCAACTGAACCAGAGATCTAGCTATTCTGAGGCAGGAAAAACTCGAAGTGCCGAAAGTACCTAGACTCATAGGTTTCCAGGGGCACAAGAAGCGGCCGAGGCTTGGCATTTGGGTGGTTGTTATATCTTCCTGCCTTAATGTAGCTAGATCTTTGGTTCAGTTGCATCAAAGTGACTTTGTCAGAGGTCATTTCATAGGAAATTGCAGGGGCTATCAATTGAGGATACTCCCGAAGCAGTACAGATGTGCGCATGTGCAGAAAGAGAGCGGCAACCGCTTCGGAAATTAAGCAAAAATCCGCAAAATTGAGGGTGGTTGTAAAATTCATAGGTCCAACGGAAGGCCGAAACACAGCGCGAAATTTTTTTCTCATGTTCGGGACACTTAAAAGGACACCTGTGTCAAATTTTGAGTCGATCTGTAGAGGGCGATAGATTTGACGAGCTGGACGAATTGAGCGTTCTTCAATAACTCACCATCCTTCAACGGACATTACTCGCACCAAAATCAACGGACTTGGACGTGCAAGAGCGCAAGTTGTAGGGTTTTTCAAGGCAAAAAAAACTAGTGAAGTTGCATGGAGGAAGATTGAGATGCGTCGGAAGAGCAACCCATTTTCAAATGGGCTAAGAATCGAAAAGAAGTTACTTCATGTATTGTCGTGTAGACGAAACGCATTTGGTTTTGAGAGACTCACATATTTTTTCTTCTAAAAGTTGACATCGAAACGAAGGAAATGTGACCTCGCAGGCTTCGCTAAGATGTTTCTAGTCGATTTGGCGATTTTTTTCAAAACGCTAAAAAAGGCCTTTTTTAAACTTCGAAAATATTCAGCGGGCGTAAAAAATTTTATTGGGGCCTGGAACTCTGGGGAAGTACCATTTTTGGTCCTCACTTCTATGTCCTTTCTTGCCGAAATATACTGATCTGACCCATATATGAGGATATCTCTGAAACTTTTAACTTTCGACCTCAAAAAGTGTCACAGCCCCTGGAAATCGAGATGTCCGGCTAGAGCTTGTTATCGAGCAAGCACGATGGCTTAGATATGAGGATTGTACGCAATTAGGTGTTAGAATATATTCATGAAAGTCAGAGTTGGAATATACTGAACGTTCCACCAATAGTTTCATAGTTTCTCGATGCATTTTTCACAAAATCGGGGCTGCACAGCCCTCGTTCAAACGGGTGGTACTCGTGGAGTGTTCAAAGTCTCGGTGGGTGGAAATTGGTATGATATTTTGAGGGTATTTGTAACATTCTCACAGTGTTAAGAGGTCTGTGCCCACCCTACCGCGCGCGTGCCTCCCAAAAAGCTGTGCGATTAGGCGAGCTGTATCGTCCAAAGCGAGTCAAGAATTTTTTTTCAAAAATCTGTGACACATCCCTACGTGTCACGGCTCTGAGCACAGTGAAGCGCACCCTTCTCCACTAGAAAAATCATAACTTTGGACCATTAAAAGTCAGTCTGAGAAGTTACAGAATTTTATCAGAAACGCTCCATTCGCGAGAGCCCGCACTAGTTTGCAACTTTTGGCTACGCACTCATGTAGACTATTTGCAATATTTAGAGTGACACTCTTGATAAGACTATGAGGAATTATAACATTCAATTCATGAACTGGGCCTTTCAGTTCAGAGTTGATATTAACTGATGTGTACACTCATGAGTGATCTGACACTTTTTGTTAAGATTTGACTCAATCTGTTTTCAATTTACTCATGAACACATATTCTCTCACATGTAGTTGTTAATGTATCAAGGGTAAGGCTGATCATTCAAACACTGATGATCACTCTATTTCATGCATTGACAGTAAACTATATAGCTATGCAGCACAATCACAGCGCTACATCCTAGTGCTAATAGCCTGCTCTAAACACTACCTGACTGACAATACCACAGCTCACGCTGTTATACCCAGCTGGATACCGTGAACCGCACTGACAAGCAATCCATGGCGGTCACACGGTAAACACGGCGTTTACGCGGCTGATGAGTTACACGCCGTAGGAATCACACGCATTCCGCAGTTCGATAGGGCAAAATTTTTCCTCGGGCCGAAAGCGCCAGGCGCCGGTAAAGAAGGTTTCACCTCCAAAAATGAGACTTGTCTTCATTTTTGACATTGCGAGAAGTAATGCGTGAATGACTTCTCGCACAGTTTTACATTTACGCACTGGTGGAGTGTGCGTGGATGTAACTTCTGGCTCTAATGCATTTTCATTCACGCACAGTTCCAAAATATGATGTCACGTCATCCCTCTGAATCTGGCCTTTCTTGAAAACTTCGTTTTCAAGATAATCTTGCTCGGACAGTGGTGCATTTAATTACAACTTCGCGCACAGTTGCAAAAAATAGTATACGCAACACGTGCGAGAAGTTTCCGCACTCGTTTGGCATTTTGTGCGGAAATTGACCTTCTCCCACTTGTTGCGTGACATACTTTTTTCATTAGTACTATGTTCAAATAGTACGAAAATAGTATTTTTTGCACCGAGTTCATGAGGTTGTAGCTCGCTTTTGAGCGATCGGTTTTCGACCCGAGCCAGAGGCGAGGGTTGAAATGATCGCTCGGGAGCGGGGAACCTCGTGTGCGAGGCGCGAAAGTTATTTTTCGCAATTTTGTAGGCACCCAAATATCGGAAAATTGCGAAAAATATTTTCCAGATTTTTTCGGCCCCCCTGTAGGCCCTAGGGCCCATAAATGGGCCATTCAAGGCCCTTTTTGGTCTATTTAGAAAAATCATAGTTTCAACAGAATCCAAAATTTTTCAACGTACTTGGACGCATTTCTCTCGTAGAGACTGATACTTTTCGGGAAGAAATAGTCCCAGGCGAATGAGCCAGCCTGACGACTCCTGCAAGCTATTTATTGAGAGCAAATTTTAGCAATTTCTGCGTCATCTTGTGGGTGACCTCGGTCCAACTAGATAGGAGATGATTGACTTCTACCAGTGGTCATTTTGAAGGTCTTGGAAAGACCTACAATTTGCCTACTTGTAAAAGTCAATTATCACACTTTTTGTTGCAGCTACAGTCGGTACAAGTTGAGCTTTTTACGAAAAAATCGAAAATTCAGGACTCAATTCCAAAAACATATCGCGATTCCTTCCCAACAAACTTGTGCAAAAATGTTCTTTGAGACATCTTCTTTCAGTGGAAAGAATTTGGTGGAGGTTATTTTGTTTTAATTTTTTTGCCGAGCATTACAAAATACAGGCACCCCCCGCTATTCGCGGTCCCGGTATTCACGGAATTCGCTTATTCGCGGTTCTACAAATGCGGCATCCCCCGATATTCGCGGTGCCCTGACTCGCTTATTCGCGGTTTGGGTCTGGATTTTCGAGACAACTTCGCTCATGAAAGATGAATTTTCGTCGGACTCCATTCAAATGTATCATCCAAAAACAACTTTGGGATCTAAATGTTCAGAATATGTGGGTATTGTTATCGCTCTATGAGACTAATCAGTCATCTAGTAAAATTAGTAGTGTCCTATCTAGATTTCAGTCATGGCACCGCACGCAGTAATGATGCATCTTTGTCAATTAGGAAATGTGTCAATAAGCTGTGAGCCATTCGAAAAAATTGAAACTGTTGTATTAACTCACTTGTGGAGTAATAATAGCATAAGTTGTTAGACCTTCGAATGGCCACTCACCAGGGATTGTGAAGTGATTACTTATGTTCGTCGATCTCGCCACTCAAAAGTGACGGAGCTTTCCTTCGCCCACTCGCTAGTGACTGATTTTTTTGACAGATTTCAAAGTGAATCATATAATTCTTCAATCTCACCACACTGTTGCTTCGTATATTTACTATATGAAGTCAATTTGTGAGGCTGATTACATGATACGACCATTTGAAAATGATGTTTGGCTTAGCTTAGTTACTTTCCAATCCACATGTATACGTAACCCCCTTTCTCCATAAGGACAAGGTCCCGGTATTCGCGGTTTCGGTATCCGCGGCATTTTGTTTATACGCATTAACCGCGAATAGCGGGGGCTGCCTGTACCGCATTCCGTCGTTTTAGCAAAAATGGCATCTTTGACCACGGTCACATATGTTCTCATCTGGACTGATGTGCACTAATCTGTGTGGAAGTACTCCTCAAAGTACCCCCAAGTACGTGTAAGGAGTTGTGGGGCCAAGCCTTGAGCCAAGAGCGACCTGTAGGTTACATTTACCGGGTCAGGAATAGGCAATATTTTGGCTGTTTGGGCGTACTTTACCGAGAGTATGATTTCACTTGTTCTGGCTCACAAATGAGATAATGGGCTAGAACGAAGATCCAAACATACTTTTCCAACTCAAAATGGCCATCTGAACACAAATCTGAGGTCAGTCCAGCTCTGGAACGTCATCTAATGCCTCAACGGTGTCCGAACCAGTCAACAGAGTCTAAATTCTTTTGGAACAGAGAGATGATTCTATAGGTCAAAACTGACTGCGGAATAGTGTTCAGATGGTCATTTTGAGTCGGGAAAGTAGGTTTGATTTCTCGTTCTAGCCCATTATCTCATTTGTAAGCCAGAACAAATAAAATCATGCTCTCGGTTGCGTACGCCCGAATAGCCAAAATAATGCCTATTTTTGACATGGTAAATAGAACCTACAAGTCGCTCCTGGCTCAAGGCTCGGCCCCACAACTTCTTGCACGTACTTGGGGGTACTTTTGAGATTACTTCCACACAGATTAGTGCACATCCGTTTAGATGGGAGCATATGTGAACGTGGTCAAATATGCCATTTTTGCCAAAACGACGAAATGCGGCATTTTGTAAAAAAAATTGAGAAGATTAACCTCCGGTGAATTTTTTCCATTGAGAGTAGATGTCTCAAAGAACATTTTCGCACAAGTTTGGTGGAAAAAATTGAGATATATCTTTGGAATTGATTCCTGAATTTTCGACTTTTTCGAAAATAGCTCAACGCTCAACTTGTACCGACTGTAGCTCCGTCAAAAAGTGTGATGATTGACTCTCACAAGTAGGCAAATTGTAGATCTTTCCAAGACCTTTAGAATGACCACTGGTAAAAGTCAATTCTCTCCTCTCTAGTTGGATGTAGGTCACCCACAAGATGACGCAGAAATTGCTAAAATTTGCTCTCAATAAAAAGCTTGAAGAAGTCGTCAGGCTGGCTCATTCGCCTGGAACAATCTCTTCCTGGAAAGTATCAGTCTCTACGAGATGAATGCGCCCAAGGACGTTGAAAAATTTTGGATTCTGTTTGAACTATGATTTTTTTCAAATAGACTAAGAAAGGGCCTCAAATGGCCGTTTCATGAGCCCTAGGGCCTACAGGGGGGCCGAAAAAATCTAGAAGAATTTTTTTCGTACTATTTAAACATAGACCTGATAGGAAAAAATTTCGGCAGATTTTCCCCAGACCCCCCTCTTGACAGTTTTGTCCAGCTTGCTCCGGAAGACATATATATATCTCCCTATACTATATAGTTGTTTTTCATTTTGCCGCCCCACACCGCCCTACACGCCGCCTCACTCCGCCCCACACCGGCCCACTCCGCCCCACACTTCAATTTACAAACCACCCAACATTATAGTTTACAACCCTCCCACACGCCGCCTCACTCCGCCCCACATCCCCCCCACACCGCCCCACATAACATGTCATTCCGCCCCATGCTGCCCCACACCGCCATTCACGTTGGAAATCCGCCTCATCTCATTTCATTATCCTGTCCATACGCCACCTCACTCCACCCCACACCTCCCCACACTACCGATTGAATTCTGCCCTACTCTTCATTCCATCTTCCTTCCCACACCAAATTCTTACCTTCTCCCCCAGCCCACAAAATACCTCACATGATTTTCCACTCTTCACTCAATCGTTCAACTTTCAACTATCCTCTACACGACTACATAATCCATAATCGTTTCAATCTATATATAATATGTATATAATTGATATAAATCACTTTCGAATCTGTATCCGGCTCTGTCCATTCTGATGGAACCTGCAGGAATAAACATGATTTCATTCCTTCCAATCCATGAGATCTCAGAATGATTTGAAATCAACAGTACGAACGGCTTTCCAGACTACCTTATCATCGATGAATCATTTCTACTCGTACTATTATAATTCATGAATTCCTTAGAATTCATTCATCACTCATGCATTCTCATAATTATATAATTCTTGCAATGATACTTCAAGAAAATATAGAGGAAAAAGATCGCCATGAGCCCTATGAAAACCTCTATATTCTCAGCCATGAATAATATAGAAGTTGATAAAACACAATCTCAACATCAACGGAACACAATAATCAACAAACTTTCATCCAATTCCATGATATTATAACCTTTATTCACAACTCCAATATATTTTTAAGGAATATCAAATGCCTATCATGACTATCAACGAAATTTCTTGTATTCAATTTCACCTCTTTTTTCCCAAAATCTCCTAATTTTTTCAATAACTCATCATTTTCAAAAAAAAAAAAACACAAAAATCAACCATTTTCAAATTTTTACATGTCAATAGCAACTCAAAAAACTGTTATCTATAATACAGTCTTTCCATGTAACTTTCTTTATCCTATACAAATTATTAAGAAAGAATTCTTTGAATTCCACGAATTCATCTTTACATTCTCTCATATCTCTATTCTTAATCATTATTTCTTTCTCCAACCTCTTTATTACATTTCTCCAATTCTTGCATACTAAACAAGCTCTCAACCTATCTTCATTATTTGAAAGTCCTAAAATTGTAAACAGGCAATCTCCGTCCAAATGAACGTTTATATCCACCTTAGATTCCATTTCTCCAACACCAGATGTACCCTGCAAGAACATTATTTAACAAGAAGAATTCATTTTCATATTATCATAATTGTGAGATGATGTCATATTTTTTTTCAATTTTCTCTTTAAAAATACAGGAGATCCTCTCAATCCTCCTATTATTCAATTTTGATTTACCGATTGATCATGTACGGAAATTTTTGATTCTTCTATTAGTATTTCCTTGAATACTGATCATTCCTCGAAATTGTTTACAATTATGATAATTTTTCTCTCAACGAAATTCTCATCTTCATTCAAAAAATTCATACATCAATTGCAATACCCGAGAAAATATTCTGTATCAGTAAATAACACTAATATCTTCACTCTCGCGAACCCAAACCTGAACGAACTACTCCTCAAACTGCTGCTAAGTCTTACAGCTGGGTCATCAATCATACTATCATTCCAATTACATCATTCGAACTGTTTTCCTGACTACCTTATCATCAATTATACCCAAGAAGATATTCTGTATCAGTAAATAACACTAATATCTTCACCTTCGCGAACCCAAACCTGAACGAACTACTCCTCAAACTGCTGCTTAGTCTTACAGCTAGGTCTTCAACCATACTATCATTCCAATTACATCATTCGAACGGTTCTCCTAACTACCTTATCATCAATTAATCATAGATTTCATTGATGAACTGAGGTATCGCTCTTAGATCATCAATTAACCATAGATTTCATCGATGAACTGAGGTACCGCTCTTAGCCCGTTTCTTTTTCTTGTTCTTATTTGTTTTTTTCTCACTCGAATCATAATTACATTATTAGAATTTTTTGAATGTCAACATGGAATATATGAAATCGAATTATCACTGAAGATAGTCTCGAAAATTTATTTATGCTTTGACTATCATTTGACTATCAATTGACAAAAAATATAGAGAAAAAGATCGCGAGGAGCCATATGAAAAACCTCTATAATTTACTGCATTGTTAATGAAGAAACTATTGAAAATGTATTAGTATTCAATGAAGCTAATGAATTTCGGAAAATTGATCGTTCAAATTCACCATATAGTACAATTCGTTTCCGAGAGTTACCTCATAATATTTTTGTGGTACCCACCAAACCTTTAGCCCACGCCCCCAAGCCTGTTGTGTCTATGTTTCGGCAAAGTACAGATGTCCGCGGTCAACGGAAAAACGGAGTTGACCGCGAGCATTTGTACGGTGCCGCACAACGGGTTTGGGTACCTCAGCTGTAGGTTTCCTGCTCCCCACAGCAACCTTATGAGGTATGTCCTGTAAACGCGTTGTTCTACATGAGTTCCTTCCCAAGATGATGCATACTATGAAAAACCATACCACCTCACCGATTACCATCATGATAATTTTTTCATTCCGCCTTGTTGATTTAGTGATCTTCATCTGCATCCTTTACCTGTTATGAAATCCATTCAGTGATTTGTATCCATCATTATGATCTCAACCCTTAGGCTGCCGGACTCCCTTATATATCAGTCATTTGTTACCTTAGATAATCTTCGAGACATATCAAATGTTCCTATGAATAAAATTTCCTCTTACGCTATACTTATTTTCTCAGGAAAAATTCCGGCATTCTAGAGGTTAAGGGTGTAATAATAATTTACATATATATATTATATATATATATGTAGATAGAATCTACCAAGGTGGAGAATGTCTGATTTGCCGATAGCATGTCTTCCATTGTCATTTTCCCATCATCCAACAATTTTATATCGCCAACATTTTTAATCTTGATCATATATGTTTCTCCTGAACAGCACGAATATAATTGATTGATATCTATACATAATCGATTGAATGTTACAATTTACAAGAAAAATTACCGTCTTCTTCTAGATCACCAATGGTTTCTAATTTACACCCTCTCTCGACTGATAATGACTCCTCATCCCGATGAGTTAGCAAGAGTTCCAACTTATAATTTCCGTCAGTCAATACACCAAAATATTCTGAATCATTCTTCTCTGTCTTCTGAACAAACGTACTTCGCAGGTAACCAGTGATTTCTGTATGGAACCAGTATTCATATTCAAATAATCCATCAAAAAGATTTCACAATTATTACTTATCAGCCCGGTTTTTCTAGGGATATCCTTGAACTGTATGACCGATGGCTTTCTATTCTTCAACTCATCTGGAACTCCACACGATATAATTATGGAATAGTGATTTAGTGTACAGTCATAACCCACATTTCCTCTCGTATATGATTTTAATTTCTGTATCTTTATATTTTCCAGAATAACTTCCTATAAAATTCAATAATAGTAGATAATTCCGGAATTCACAAAATATTCAGTAAAGCTCTCAACTTACGTCATTCAACTTCAACTTGTCACTAAATTTTGCAATATTCTCATAATAAATGTTGCACTGAATTTTGGCCCCAGAATTATTGTTCACAGTGAATTTGTATATATTGAATGTATTGTTCGTCTCTCTGCTTGAATAAGTTTCTTCCCCAATAATTTTTTCAATGTAAACTACTATCACTCTATAATATAGTAAAATTATTCGATTGAATTTTCTCATTTCATATATTATATCAAGAATCCATGAATGTCCATACGCAGTTTTGTCTCCAACGCTCATTCTTCTCTTCAAAAAATTTGTTTCGGAGAAAGAGATACCCTTCGTTTTTTTCGTATTGTTCTCGTTATAACTACCATCTGAACTTCTCTTCTTTGATTTCTCCATTTACACTGCAATTTCGAATGAATCAATTCGGACTCATTTTTTCTGCGCATCAATAAACGATGTCTATTCAGAGGATCAATTCTGAGAAATGGTTGTCCGCAATCTTCACAAATGTGATCTACTCCATGATGACTGAGTATATGGCGAGTGAGATGTCTAATTGAATCGAGCCATGCAGAAAGGGATCTAAGCGCCATTTTTTGCAAAATTGAGATAAGGTGATATTTGCTTTTTTTGAACATCCCTCTATCACCTGCATATGAAATCTTTCCGATATGACCAATCCCTGAGACCTGATCCATGCAAAAAAAGGACCCAAGTACAGGATTTGGGGCCCTTTTTGCATGGATTGATGAAAGAACCTACAAAAACCAATACCTATGCACTGTATCACCACATCTATCACTCACACAATTGATCGATGTGATTCTTGACGCCAGTTGATGGACGAGCTGCGACGCCTCGAATGATGTATAGGCATATAGGTGTATGCTCTTCGCTCTGAACTCAACTCGAATTTTGAAATGATCAAAAAGTGCTGTAGTATCTAGTGTATCATCCGATAGCTCTGCAGACGTTGATCTTGTCTGCCTCATAGTGTATAAAATCTAGAATATGGATTGTGACAGTGATAACGATGGCGAAGAACGAAAAAATCGTAGCGATCCTTCATCTTGGGCACGGAATGAGAGGGAAAGATCGAAAACGTGTGGCGAGCCTTCCTCAAATAGCCAAAATGAATACATTCATAGATTCATAGATCTCATGAATGTTAATGTTACGTGATTTAGATAGTTATAATGGTTTTGTTCGTTGTAATGGACTTAATGATTATATTCGAAGTATTTTCAGTCAATCCGAGCAAAAAGTTACCTTAATCCCGCTATGAATCTATGATAATCATCAAGATATCGTTTAAATTCAATATTTTCAAGTTTTGTAGTGTCTTAATATGAAATCATAGCTTTTAAAAGGAATCCATGCTAAAAGGGACCCAAGTCCATACGAGTTTCCATTAAAAAACAACTCTGCAGGCCACCCTTGGTCAAAAAATGGAGAAGATTATAGGACATACTGATAAGAAGTATGTGTATGTACATTGGCGTTGGGGAATTGTGGATGGTAGAGATGCAACACAGTTTTTTTCGTTTTCCCGACAATTTGTCATTTGCACGAAGGTCCCTTTTTGCATGGCTCGATTCAATCTTGATGAATGATTTTTTGCATGCATCACATTTAAATTCTCTTGCATCTAAATGTGATGACACGTGGTCTTCGAATCTTTTCTCGATCATAATCATACCACATATTCTACACTTGCAAATTTGATTTTTTTTCCAACCTCTGAGGATTATGTTTGAGTAATTCGTGACTTCCTAGTGATATGACATTCTCAAAAAATGCAGAACAAGAAGGACATTTCACTGTAATTTCGTCCTTAGCAACGTATAATTGTTCGCTGAGGAATATATGCACGATTAGTCAATCCAAATCAATTCAGATTCTCTACGAGTTAGAAATCTAATTACCTTCCATCAATTTCCATATTATCCATGATCTAGAAAGATTGGGATCAATTGGGCACATGGTTATATTAAGTAGGAAAAAGTTAACATTTCTCGAATGTTTTCCCTTTCGACAATAGATAACTAAAATACAATCATGAACATGATTTCCACCAACTCTGACAGAAATACATCATTCGATATTTTCTATGAAGTCAATGATTGATGAATAATTTATCATACTCCAATAAATGCTCAATCATTTCGAGATCATTCAATTTAATAGAACCATGAATCATACCATCACCAAATACCATGAATCGTCATTCATCATGCTTTGAATATTGATTTTTTGTTCCTGAGATGATGATCTAGAGGGATCAACTTTTTCAACTCACAGATCAAAAACTTCCGGCCAAACAACATTCTCGATTTCATTATTTTGAGTCAATGAATTTCTCATGAATATTTTGTCTGGATTTCTACATCTTGAAAGAGCAACATATAACTGTCCATGTGCAAACAGTGGTCTTCTAATGTATAACCCGACCGTTTCGAAGCTCTGACCTTGCGATTTATTTATTGTTATTGCGAAAGCCGGTACAATTCGGAATTGTTTGCGATAGAGGATGAAGGGTAACGAAGAATACCTCGTATTTAATGTTATCCTTGGAAGGAATACCATCGTTCCAGCCTGATCCCCTGTCAATATTTCTGCTTCTACATTATATTTATATAATTTAGAATTTCGAAGTCTCGTACCATTGCAGAAACCGTCAGAGGTACTCAAATTTCTTATCAACATTACAATACCATTGACTTTCAATTGCAGTTCATGGGGTGGCAGACCTTCTCTTACATTATCTAGAACTTCCATAGGATAGTCCAAATATACATTTTCATCGGTCTGATCAGAGTCCCTATGAGTTGCATAGTCAATGCTATAGTTAGTTGTTGGAGACCCTGTTAAGAAAGTGAGGATTCTTTTATTCAATCGCAAAATGTCTTCATTATGTGGGGCCAAAATCACTCTGTCTGTTGAAGTGTTTTCGCTGATGTCGCCGAAAACTTTTGAACAAACATCATCACATTGCCATTTTTCCGGCACTGATAATGGGTTAATTAGTCCTTCTCCAACTTCCAACAAGAAAGATGGAAAATCTTCGTTTTGACTCCTCATATTTATTTGCAATTTCCTTACATTGAACAAAGTCCACAGTGGTGAGCATTTGATGGTTTGTTCTATGATCGAGCTCCTATGGAGTTTCTTCATGACTGGCAGTATTTGTCTGAAATCCCCTCCTAAAATCATCAATTTGTCGGCAAAGGGAACGTCACTATCACAAACATCTCTCAAACTCTTATCAACTATTTCCAGAGCTTTCCTGGGTATCATAGATGCTTTATCCCAAATGTAACATCGGCTTCTCGTAGTTTTCATTTGTCGTACTTCGATTTCAAAAATACTGTCTCAACATCCTCCAAGTTCAAAGGCAATTTAAAATGTCTATGACTCGTCAGTCCTCTTGGTAGGAGTATCGAAGCTATCCCAGTCCATGCCATCGACAGAACATTTTTACGTTCCGATAAAAACAAATAGATTGAAGCTTTGTAAAGGCATGTCTTTCCCGATCCTCCAGGACCATCCATGAACCAATTCTTTTCCTTCATCTGTCACATTCCTTCGAATATAGACATTTGATCAATATCCAGGAGACTATACAATTGTTCAGATTTAGAAAAACATTCGTTTACAAGGTTCTGATCAATGAGATGATTGGAGTGGATGAGATCAGGATCTGGAAAGGGTAACCCGAAATGTTTCAGTTGTCTACCTTCACCTTCGAAAATTTTTTCCATGTGTTCTAGAGCTGAATTTTCTCCATTATTAGTAAAATCTTGAATGAATGAGCCCTTGAATTTCTCCCAGATATCCTTCCCTTGAATCTCCTTTGACAACAGAAACCAGCAGAAAAACTTTCTCAGTTGATTCGGGAACATTATTGCACACGCTTCCTGGAAAATTTTGTAGATTTCTTCATCATTCGAAACAAGACCCATGGCGACTGCAACTTCTGTGAAAGTATCATAAGTGACACCTTCATGATTTCTCAAATCGCTATACCTTCTTCGCTCTCTCTGAAAACTATTGATTGTTGATTCTCCAAGTGGACTGCCAACCTTTCCACTTTATGACTTCTACCACATAAAGGGAACTCTTGCAATCTCCATGCACTTTCCATTGGACTCAAATAACGCCTGTCTATGAATTCGGAGATTTCGTCTCGAATTTGCTTTTTTTATCTTTTTCATGTTCGCTCAACTTACAGTACGCTCTATCAGATCCTTTGTGAAGATAGTCGAAAATATATTTTATACTGTATATTAATGCGCAATATCCCACATTTATGTGACACCTGTATTTTTTCAACAGAAATGGATTATATGGAACTATCATTGAATTATCAAGAGGGATGTTCTGGTTCGTATTTTTTTTGTTGTACGTATAACCATCCTTGCTGTTATCAGATCTTCTGTACTCAGGATAGCCGTCTTCCTTCATGGTCGTCACTGATGTGAATGATCTAGGGAATTTTCTGAAACATTCTTTGGTTTTTTCATCTATGCAAGGTGATTTATTCGTGTGAGGACCGTGTATCATATGTTTGATAACAAATTTCTGAATTCCACTGTCTACTTCTACTGGTATTTCTGCGGAAATGTGCTCGTCGATAGCTTCAGGTGTTAAGAGTTTATGACTAAGATGTAATGTAATTAAACTAACAGTTATGTTCGGAATGTCATTGGGTGTTGTCCCATGCGGGGAATCCTTTGAAACTCTCTTCAACTCTTTCCATTTTGGATTGCAAGTCATTGTTATGAATAAATCTGGTCTACCCACATTCCTCATGATAGCCATAGCATCCTGATAATTTTGTTGCATATATCGAGGACTACCTATGTATGTTGACGGTAATACAAATAGATTACCCAACTTTTCCTTTGTTTCAAAATTTTTCGGATCATTTAATTCACTGTTCTTCACAGCGTCCAACAATCCTTGATAACATTCAATTCTCAAATGTTTTTGATTTTTCCGGAAGAACTTCATTCTGTTACTTTCTACCATTATGTACGAATGGATTGAGTATTGTTGGGTGAGTATACCTCCATAGAGTAAAGGACTAAAATTATCTGAACGAGGTCTGTAAGCCAATCGATACGAATAATATTGTAGAATTGTTAGGTCTTTATCCTTGATTTTCTGTTTGTCTGGATTCTTTGGAAAGCCAGGACTCCATCCAAGATCACCGTCGGGGAAGAATATTGGGAATACCATAGGATCAACGTGTTGAGATAATTCACTCAAAAATGTTTGCTCTGTAGAAGAATCCCCATGTTTAGGATGAACGCACAAATCAAATTCTTCAGGGATACCAGATTTTGAGACTATTATCGCACCACATTCTGATGTTGAAGGTTTATTATAGGTATGCTTCTGTTTCCCCGACTTTCTTATGAAATAAAGTTTGTAATTTTCAAGTTTCTTCACATTTGATAAGAAGTTGAGATTTTTATATTTTTTTGCATATGGATTCTTACTCATTATTCTCGTTAATTCTGTTATATGATGTTCAGTTAAGTTCTAATTAGCTTTCATTCTTTTATCCAATGCAGTATCGTTGTCATATATATAAAGTTGCCCGCACTTAGGTTCTTCATCTTTTTCAGGAACCAATGTATTTGGAGCTACATGACAAACTTGACCTTGGATTTTCAAGTCTTAATTGACTTAACTTTAGCACTCCAAGAAGCGAAGCTGAAGATATTATTGTAATATCTTATGAAATATCTAAAGCATCGATCACCTAAAAGTAATTCCTTCAAAGTTCCATCATATTAACTTAAAGGTGGAAGAGATATTGTTCCACCATGACAGCACAAAGATTTTGATTTCTCTTCTTTCCAATACACAGCTGAGCAGTGAGGACATTCATAATTCCTCTCACCAAAATCAGAGAATGTTGTGAATTGGGACTTGACATTATTTTTCCTATTCACGATCTCGTGGAAAACATAATCAAAATTATCTAACTTGTTCATCGATCTTTCTTCGTACGCAACAGTGACATTCTTCATAAATTTCCTCTTCTTTTTACTGTGAGATTGAATTTCATTGGCCTCAAAGTGTGGAGATGATTCATTTTTCCGCTCTCCTTCATTACTGATATTTTTATACAGCAATCCTGTATTTTTTGATAATATGATGTCAAAATGTCCTGAATTATGATTACCAGAAGAGAGTAGAGTCAATTCTTCACTATATCTGGGATCACAGAAGAGTAACTCTTTGCCAGAAATTTTATAATTCACTCGAACATTAGTATGATACATATCGTCGAGAGCTCTCATTTCTACCTCAGTCCCAGGTGTTCCATCTTTCGACATATGATTATAGTACTCGTCACTATTGAGAATGTTGCCTTCGAGCCCATCTATTTTCATTCTATGTGATGTACTCCTACATATTAAAGCTTGGAATTTCGACCAATGATCAACAATATACTTCACAATCAACATTATCACCGTCCTGTGAGAATCTTGATTACCAAAAACCTTGTGAGAAAAACAACGGAACAAAGAATTTCTATCTTTCAATGTGAAAATCAATTTAGCAGAATGGTTTTGTTCATCATTTTTCGATGATTCACTTATTTTAAACTTCTTTGGTTTTTCGATATTACTTTCAAGAACATTCACTTTTCTCTTATTTTTCGAGATACTTTTGAATTGTCCATTATCTAAATTTGACAAAAGAACATCGTAATGACCTGCATCTAGAGTTCCTGATAATAATAGTCTCACACTGTCGTTACACGCTTCATCAATGAATGGTAGTATGTTTCCAGTATTTTGCAAATGTACAAAAACATTGATACGATATGAATCTGAAAGCTTTGATTTCTACCTCATCGCCAAAAATTCCCCATCGACACATAAAATTGTCATACTCTTGTTCATCGAGAACTGAGCGTTGAACCCCATCTCTATGAATCTCGTAGTATTTATTGCCGATTATGTAATCTTTGAATTCTGACCAATGATCACGAACATAGTTTGTAATGGTGGCCCTAACAGTACTGTGAGAATTTTGACATTCAAATAATTTATGAGAAAAACAACGAAACAAACAATTTCCATCCTTCAGAATATGAATTATTTTATAATTCATGGTAATATTTGATGATGGTATATCATAAATTCTATATTAAACTAGATGAAATCATGAATGTGGGAATGTGAATGTGACATTTCATCCATCATTCCACTCATTACTTTTCTAATGCTAGAATTACAGTACATTCCACAATATTGAAATTCATATGACAAATGATCGATATTCCAAAAAATTTGGAAATGGAAGAAATAGGATGTTGACTATCTTCATGATAGACAACCTCGACTTTGTTACTTGGACTTAAATTTTGTTGTGAAACTTCTTTGGATCATAGATGCGTGAATTTCTATCAGACACCTTTATAATTCACAGCACCTACAGTAAAAAAAGTTGAAACCAATGTATCACATTCGACTGAATCAATATAACTGAAATGGATTATTTCATGTTACTTTAATATGAAATAATATGAACGATAGTGACTCTGATTTTGTGATCATCAACATTCACAATAAAGATTCATCATTTCTTATCGAATATTTTTTTAAGCACATCTTCCAAAAAAGAACATCAAGCCAAAAATCCTATTCCACAAACAAGGGAACAAACTGTCGAAAAAACGAATTCCAAGTCTATTAGTTCTTCTTGAGGGGGTGTCGGAGTCCTATCAATATTGTACAGTTACCGACAAGGTCGAGTTTTCGGATTTCTCGATGAATTTTTGAGATATCAAAAATCTAACGAGTAACGCCGATTCCATGAGCCAAATAGAATCGGCGTTACTTAGTAGAATCCCGATATTTCGGAAATCCGTCGAGAAATCCGGAAAATCGACAATGTCGGTATCCGACATCCTGTTAATGACATTATAACCCTCTACCATCATTGAAAGGATTTTCGCTCTCCCGAAGCTTGAAGGTTTCAATATTATTCATGATATTGAATGACTCCACCTTCACCCAACCAGTTTAATGGATTCCTCGAAAAAATCAGTCCCTCCAATGAATTATATTGAACAATTCTCATTAAAATATATTTTCACATGAAGAACGCCAGAAATGGATCGACCATCCACTCCGCGAACAAGGAAAGATCCATATACACCTCAACAAATGTGATGATTCTCTCAAACGAATGGAAATGCCATCGATACATATATCTTGAATATATGTATATAATTATCCACAATTGGATATGATCGTTTTTGTTATAAAGAAGCATCCAACGGATTATTGAACTCAATATAAATGTTGAACTCATACAAAAATCATCACGATGCGCGAGCTCTTCCATCTTAGCTTAACATTTCATCAATCAATATGACGAATACATTCCCAGATAAGAATTTTTTTATTATTCTCCTATCATTTTCCACTGATCACAGCACAATTTCAATGTCTCGAAATATTGAGGGGGGCCAAGAATTTTGTAGGATTCCCTCAATAGTTTTCCTTGCTTATTAGTCGATTTTATACATTTTAGATTTGGTTTCCTCTCCAGTTCTAACCACAAATGCATCTGATTTCCATTGATGATGTTGGATTCAAAATTTGAGTCAAAATTTAGGACTTTCCCGAAAATTTGACTATCAATAATATAATACAATATTTTACTATAAAATTCATCCGAAAATCCTGAAATAGATAGTCTCGGCGAAGGACATTGAAAATGAACTTCATCTTGGATTGATCCTATCACCATGTGATTTCTTATGTATTCATTTTTGTGTATGGAATCCAATTTTTTTCCAAATTCCCATGTGAGTTATTGTATCGAACCATCCTCAATATTCTAGAATATAACGAAAAATATAATGGAAAAATGAAACGTTCCTTACAAGAGATTCTTCTATATGGATATTTTGTTAAGAAAGAACATTTTCAATAATTTTGTAAATAATCAAATTTATAATATTGTCTGATGATCTATTTGAAAAATGACCTGGAGGAATCAGAATCAATTAGTAATTTTGCAGTTTTCCAAGAAATACATATAACCTAACCAATGAGTCATACTAAAAATCAATAACTCGAAATATTTCATAGAATTCCGATTATCACACTAAGAGACTCATGCCTAAGAAAACATCCTAAAGTGTCTCGATATGAAAGGATATTGAATTATGATGTCACACATATATTTTCACTATATGATTCCCTTTGAAATCAAATCCTCAGTTTCTTGAAAATTTTCTTAATATCGTTGCATTCGTCTGTTTCGTTCCTCTCCTTTTTGCTACCCGAGAAATTCCCTGAATGGGTATTTTCATTTGTAATATATTTTGTTCCAACTTTATACGGATGAAATCTCAAATAAGACGGATCCACACTTTTCTCTCTCGATTCCGTCAAACAAGTTTGCCATTCTTCATATCCATGATATCCATTATCCTCCATCTTATTAATCCCAAATTTTCTACCGAAATTATTATACTCGTTTAACTCGAAAAGAAACAATGTATGATTCTCATACTCAATTTCATCTCTCAAGTGTTCGTCGATTTCATTGTTTAATTCCAATAGCTCCGTTTCTTGTTCTCAATCTTGAATTTCAACATTCTTGTGACTGAGAGGATCCCATTCCATCTTAGACATCACGTAAACTGAATATTAGAAGAAATTCTCATTGACATCTTCATTTCATAAATTCATCAAAGAATATAAATATTCTCAATGATTATGGAAGAGCTCGCGCTTCATTCCAATTCACTTCACAATGGACAATTTATTCACTTCTATTCTTGTGTGAAATATCAAGACTGCATAGTTCACCGTGAGTCCGCAAAGGCTTAAAGATCGTCTGCTATAACTTCCCCTCTGACTTGCGAATTTTGCTTTCCGCAACAAAAAAAAAAATCTATTTTAGATGATATCGGTTCATAGCGTAAATCTCTCGGATCTATTGATTCTGATGAACATAATCACATTGTGGTACTTACAATATAACTCCCAATATTCTTGCAACGACAATGTACGAATCACGACCGACGTGCTGTAGTTCCACCGTGACAAGAATATTGAAAATTACATTGTAAATATTGCAATGTGGGTACGCTCATCAAAATCGGTAGATCCGAGAGACTTTGCTACGGAGGTAAAATCATTGCATATTGATTTATTTTGAATGCGGCAAGCAAAATTCGCGATGTGAAGAGAATGTTGTAGCAAATGACCACATGAATATGTACGGCCTCGTTTCAATACCAAAACTTGCAGATTGCCCAACAATCGTTGAAATGGTTTCGACGATTGATTTAGAGTAGGGAAATGAATTCATAATATTTCAAGGGCGCGCTACTCTTTTTACTCGTTTCTCAAACGAATAACAAACAGATAATAGAAGTTTTCAATCGTAGAGTTGTATTTAAACTGAGGAAATATATATTTCAAAGGAATTCTAGGTGACCGTTCATCCAGCAAGATCTTGGTAATTGAAGATATCATCGAATAACACCATACGATTTTAGCAACTTTTGTACAGAGAACATCCTATTCACTCATTGCACTCACATTTATTTCATCTAGGCAATTTTAATATTTTTCAGATTATTCTGCATGCACTCAATTTCATTCATTCGTTTTTCATCCTGTAATTTGTGTAATGTCTATAATATTCACATGCTAATTGTAACAATCGCTAATAAAAAACGAATACTTACTGCGAAAATTCGGAATTATCAGAGTCAAGAATGACATTTGAAAAATTCATGAAACTCATTTCATGCTCTCCGAACACATTTGTGATTTTCAAATGAACCAATATTATAACTTGACCAATTTCGGATTTCGATGATATAGCCTCAACAGATTCATCAGAAAATATGATGTGCGTCTTCAAAAATTGATTGTTATCAAAAAAATTATAATCCCAAGATGATGAATCACAATTACCATTTTTTATCCTTCCCAGCAACGTGTATTGCTTGGAACATCGAATCATAGTCTATCGCGAATGGTTGATCTATCATTTTCACTTTCCCCACAATATCTGAATTGATTTTTGAAATTCATTAATGATTATTCAATCATCAATCATCCTATACTCAATGACATAGTGATGAATTTGTTCCGAACTCACCAACATAAGGATCTAAATTCAAATTGATATGAATATCATTTTGAAGTACGAAATTGAATTTTTCTTGGACAACATCCAAATTGATATCGAAACATGGTTCAACAATTGTATTATGATTGAAGATAAACTTGAATTTTATGGAATCCATTCTCTCGTCCAAAAGACTAGGTTAGAATTGCCGAATTTTGTAAATTCCTCCAACCTTTAATTGATGATCAGTTCAAAACATCAGTTGGAACAATTACGAATATATAAAACTGACCTGTAATAAATGATCCAATCTTTCCTGATTTTTCCGATACACAACAGCTTTTATCCTTTGGTTGAAATTGATGAAGTCGAATTTTATGGAATCAACGATCCCCATGCTGAAGTAAACTTTTTCCTTTCTCAATAATTTCACTTTCATTTCAAGTCTTTGGAGTATATTATTATTCGAAAAATTTACAAGACTAATAAGATACTGATAGCATAATGTGATGATTCTTCTTCTCTCAACAAAGATAGATTTCTCTAATTGTGTTCTATAAGATTAGACTGAATAACCAATACGTTTTTCTATAAAAATGGGATGATTTCAATCATTCAATAGAGGACAAAAAAAATTTTTTTGTCCTGAAACTTTACCAAGAAAAGATCATACCGGTAAATATGACGTTTTGATGAATCAAACCAGAAGAAATTGTATGAGGATATTTGAAAAATTTCCGTAGGAACTATTTGAATTTGCTATGAACGTACTCATATTAGAGAGTCTATTGTTAACATTTTTTCGACCATTTCAAAGGCCGATGTCTTTAATCTTTGAGATCATTAATTCGACACCTTGGAATATTTTACTTTTAAAAACAACTCTGGTTTATGCACAATCGACTACATTATTACATGATTTTGAATGACATTGTCTCGTTTATCAATTGACAAAAATTACACAGAGATTCAACCATGAACATGCGAGAGAAATATCCAAACTGAGGTAGAATTTTGGAACAATAATGACTCGAATTGGTTCTGTGGGGAATGTTACGATAGTTTTCATACTTCGACTAGAAATTCTTACGTTCGTTCATGGTCATACCGATCCCCTCTACAGAGTGAAGGACTGGATATGAAAATCTTTCTAAAGAACTAATGAGAAAATATATAATGTGACCACAATATTTTAGACGAAGATTGCAGGATATTGACATGCTCTGTATTTTAGAATTCGTTTTCTATCTGAAATATCTTTGTCACATTGGATATGATTTAACCACAACATTTTTGGCGAACCATGCATGCATGAATGCAGGGCATGTCTATAACCCGCAAATTTTGTCAGAATTACGGTGATCACATGATATATGGAGTATCATTAATGATAAACAAATGGTATCCATAATTATTAAAAGAATGTGTTACCCTCCTATGGGATGTAACATTGATGGAATTTCATTTATTATTCGTTTTGAAATGAATGTATTTATTTTCCCACCTTTTATTTCCAATTAGAAACATAATCTGCGGATTAACATGTTTGATAGATTTTGATTTCTTGATACAGATTTCATTCTTCATAGATTGTTCGAAACATTCAATAATATTGCATTTTCAATTCTGTTATATCTCTTCATAACTCAGTCTCAAAATTACTTCCCAAAAACTTTAATGGAATGGTTTCATTTTCCATGGAACCATGAGGTTCCATTTTCAATTCAACCCCCTGGTTAAATTTTTCTTTCAAGCAGTTTTTAAAATGTCTTCGAATGTTCCTCAAAACATCATCAAATGTCATTGTTGACTTAGATAACACTAGTCTACATGAAAATGTGGATGGAGTTATTGATATCGTTTTCGACGTAGTATGTGATGCAGAATTCAAATCCGTTCTCAGAATTGCTCAATTACGTCACATTTTAGAGAAAATCGATATCAAAGTTGGGAAAAACACCAATTTAGCTGTTTAGGAGGACTCTTATCTCTGTTATCAGGACAGCTATTGGAATTTTCAAAGGTCTAGTCGGTCATCAAAAGGGAGATCTTCAAAATGAGCCTACATAGATCAAAATTGATCAAGGGGTTTCCGAGATATATCGATCTTTAGAAGTCAAAAAAGTCCCTGAAATTAAACCCGCCCATCGTATGTTTTTGCATATTGCATCCCCCTCCACTGTCCTATGCTTAGGCATTGCGTGGGCGGGGCCTGATTCGGGCCCTTTTTTGATTTCTAAATGTCAATGTATCTCGGGAACCCCTTGATCGATTTTGATCTTTGTAGGCTCATTTTGAAGATCTTACCTCTGATACCCGAGTAGAACTTTCAGAATTCCAATAGCTGTCCTGATAACAGAGGTAAGAGCCCTCATCAACAGCCACATTTCTGTTTTTTCCCCACTTTGGTATCGATTTTCTCAACAATGTGACGTGATAGAGCAATTCTGAAAACGGATCTGGATTCAGCGTTCCAAACTACGTCGGAAACGATATCAATAACTCCATTCACATCAAATGGGTCAAAATTTGTAGACTAGTGTAATTCCAAATTTCTTCATGAATTATTCGTACTTTAATGACGATTTCTTCAATGAACACGTCAACCGTACCTTGTGCGACTGACGACGCAAGAAAATCACTCATCCCTAGATTGAGAAATGACCCACCAAAACTAAATGAGGGTAGGAGAAAACATCTATGATGTTGGATAAGGAGAGATAAGGTTGATTAATTCATAGCAATAATGTGATTTATAAATCAAATATCTTTTACAAATTTTTCAAATACCATACTGTACTATAGAAAATATCATAATCGAGATTATAATGATCAAAATGAACCTATCATGTGTATATACAAGATTTTTTTCAGTATACAGTGCGTACATACCGCAATATAGACAAGTTATGTTGCAATTTGAGGAGTCTGAGAGGAATTACAAGTATCAAAATAATACCTATATACAGGATATAAATAGGCTGGATATGGAAGGATAATTAATTGTTAATCCACATATGAATGAAATATGTGAATTATTAGTTAATTACACGCAAAATTCAGTCCTTGAGTAGATTCCGATAATGAAAGAGGAAAAAGAATAAATGGTGGCGATCAAAAATAATATCATTCAAAACTGAATAGATGAACGAAGTTAGAAGGAAAACTAACTACCTTGAGTACGTTGTTCTACTGACAATGGAAAATAATCACTCATCGCTATCACAGGCGACACTAATGAAAATTGATTATGTGAGAAAAATCAGCCACAACAATCACCACCTAGATAGAATGACAAAACCCGAAAAATCACTCGGTCCGATCCTGAACGAGACCTTTCAAAACTGGCTATGATGAAAAAAAGACCTTTTTCGCAATTTTCCGATGTTTGAGTGCCTACAAAATTGCGAAAAATAACTTTCGCGCCTCGCACACGAGGTTCCCCGCTTCCGAGCGATCATTTCAACCCTCGCCTCCGGCTCGGGTCGAAAACCGATCGCTCAAAAGCGAGCTACAACCTCATGAACTCGGTGCGAAATATACTATTAAGAATGATAACTTTGACTAATTTCGGTGATTGAAAAGTCAAGAGAAATCACCCTCAACGATCACAGATACAGATACTCAAAGATAATCAGGTTAAAAGAAATCACTCAACAAAAATTACTACTATGGCTCAAGTCAGATCAGCATATGTTGTATACAAAATTTGCATAAATTCTGATCTATATGCAAAGTCAGAGGTCAAAAGTAGATCTTTTCGATGGAAAAATCGAGTTGTCGGCAAAGTCATCTTAAGAAACACCTGGAAGGGGGGAA
Source organism: Eretmocerus hayati (assembly GCA_029851415.1). Taxonomy (NCBI): domain Eukaryota; kingdom Metazoa; phylum Arthropoda; class Insecta; order Hymenoptera; family Aphelinidae; genus Eretmocerus; species Eretmocerus hayati. The sequence continues at coordinate 97,152,278 of CM056741.1, forward strand.
GAACAGGGTGACAAGATGATTATAACTGAGCACTCTTCGGCTAAAGTGGCTACAGTCATTCCGTTCTGACCTACATCCATGTCGCCAAGGTTAAGTCAGAGTTTCACTCAAAATCCCTTTGAACTTGAGGAAAAAGTATGTTCATGAATTGAAAACGTATACGTTGCAAATAACTGCAAATTTTTCTTTCAAAATGCCACTGATCTAGTGTGGAAGAACGAACGTCTCTCAATATTTTGTAGAAATCAGTGACGACACAGATATTTTAATTTCGATTGTGACGTGGTATTTTTACCAGCACAACTAATTTATTTTTAACGGGACTCTTAACCTAAGATCGCAGGTAACACGCGCGCGAACGGCGAAACGGCTTCTGCAAATTCAGCAACTCCGGAACACAGCGTCACTTACCGTGTAAAATTACCTGGAAAATCGCAGAAAGGGGAGGGACGGAATCGCAATAATAATTCGGAATTTATTATGAAAATGAATTGGCCTATATTCTTTACGTTGCTTCTACGCGGTATGTACAGTTATCTACAAACGAGTATTAACCCGACAATAGTCCGCGTGGCTCTAAGTTTATCACTAGTTGCTCATAAAATGTCTCTGAATATTCCTGAAAATATAATAAATAATTGCACTTCACTAAAAGGCCGTATCACTCTGTCCGATCACTCGCGAAATCTACCTGCACTCCGTAGAGTGCAGCTGGTCCGGTCCCTGCTCCGATATTCTTCCACAATTTATTTGCTCCAAAAATTTCTAGTCCAAAATGGCCGCTCAGCGGTCCTCGCAACGCGCGCGCAACGGCGAGCACGCAAAATGGCTTGTGCTCCGATGCGCTTTTTGTCCCACGCTCTCGAGCGACAGATGCACGATCACGCACCTGGCTCCTGATTCACTTCTCCGTTATGGGCTCGTTACCGCGCGTACGCCAACTCCGGGGCGTCTCGTCCACGGCCGCGCTCGATGCTCATAAGTCCGCTGAGTCCGCCCTGAGAATCTCCCACGCGCGTACGTCTATCACAAGACGTCTTGTCCTCGTGCGCGCGATCACAAACTCACAAGTCCGCTGCTCCGAAAATTCCCACGCGACGCGGTTGAAGTCCAGGGTCCTCAGGTGCGATTTTCCGAACTCGCGTACGTCTCTCAGAGACGTCTTGTCCACGTCCGCGCACTGCACCAGATCACGAGGTCCCCCGGGAGTTCGAATAGTCTGCGGGCACGACGATTGCCCTTCGCGACGCGCGAGGCTCCTCACACACTCGACGAGAGAATTTACAAAATTAGCAAAATCACTCTCCGCTGATGTCCATTGTCCTAGTCCTGGCGCTGCTCCGTCAATTCACAATTAATTTTTGCCCTCCTGGGTGATTTACACTGCTGCTACTGCTGCTGTCTGTCCGAGTCCACCGGGACTCCTGGGGGACTGGTGACTGGGCACGTGCTCCGAAATAAATTCGCGGGCGCGACTGGTACGTGTGGCTAGCACAAGAGGCGATCCACAAGTTTCACAATGGCTGCTTCTTCTTCACCAAGTCCGCGCCTTCGTCTTCACTGAAGTCAAGCCCTCTGATTGGTCCGTCCAATTTTACCGGAACACTAGCAGCGCCAACTGGCGGCTGAGCGCGCCAAATTTTCAAGTCCAGTCCGCTATACTTGTCCTATACAGTAGCTCCGATTCTCCGAAATTCGCCGCAAGCGCATCAATTGCAGTATCTACGGTCCTGATGCCTCCACCCAGAGAATATTCTGTCCCGCTCACGCGCATGCACCGCTACAATACACGCGGAGGCATCGCGCACTCGCGCTTGCCGCAACTCCACGCTTTCACCTCGTATAGTCCTTATACATGTTCGTGTATATCTATATCTAGTCCGTATTACCGCAGTATATCTATATATACTCGCGGCCGTCCGTAGCATAGTAATATCAAGTCCGCATGGCCGCAGTATATCTATATATATGCTGCGCACAGTCCCATATCAACATACTCATGTGTGCGTAGCCCTAAGTACATATAAATGTCGTCCGCAAGTCCAGACTTGCCCAGTGACCGCTGTCCAGGTGATCGTCCGTCAGATTTTCGTGGCCACTAACACCCGGGTGTGGCCCGGATTTACATGCCCGCAGCGCCGCCACATCTCGTCCGCCGCCAGTCAGCTGTCTGCTCTTACCGCGTACACCGGCCTGTCCGTGGGGGGTGGCCATCCTGGTGTTATTTCCCTGGTGCGCGGGTGTGAGATACGCCAGGTACACGATGTACCTGTATATCAGATGGTCCGTGGGTCCATAACCCCATTGCTGCAAGCATGCTCGCTGCCCCGGGCTGCAGCGTATGGGGCGATTGCCTGGATGGCTGGCAGCCCGGGGAGCGCATCACCAGGAGAGCCATCCTTCTGCTGCACGCTGTCATCGTCACCCGGGCCCCGCGTGCCGTGCGCACCATCTCCTCGTGTCCTGCAGCAGTGTGTGTGTCGTATGTGTGTGCGCACCGGGTGCGTCGTCCGCGCGGTGATGTCGTGGGTGGTGTAGCAATACATCGCGGTGCCCAAATGTGTCCGTTTTGTGCCCTCGCCCACCCGCGAGCGAGAGCCCCGTCCGTAGTATTATCACCGTCGTCCGATGCACACAGGCATGCCCCGGGGCATGGTGTAGTGCAGGAGCATGTCCGTGGGCTGGGGAGGGCCGGTGCAAGGATCAAACGAGGCTTCGGTGCCCTGGGGGAGCCCTCCGGGCCGCCCAGCTGTGGAAATCGCGATCCGTCGGCTGCTGGTCCTGCAGCCCCCTTGAACCCGGGCTGCGGCGGCTAACCTGGGTGCAGGGAGGGTTGCCCGCGCGCAGGCATCTCGGTGTCTGCAGCATCCGCAGTCTCTCTCGTCGCTCGTCGTCGTCGTCCTCTCGAGCCAGCCCTCAACAAAAAGGAGAAGTATCTCGAGTTAATACTGATACTTCTCGTTTGCTGGCTCGAGACGGCGACAAGAGATTTTCCTAATCACGGCTGTGACGGTTTAACCGTCACACGATTCCAAGTGTCAGCAATTTCGTACCTTATATTGAGTGTAACTAAAATATAGACGACGGCGATAGCCTTAGGGAAAAATATTACTCAGGAATTAGTTTTCGAGCATTTTTAATCACAACAATAACAGGCATCAATCAAAAATACTCAAGTACGTAGATCATTGAAGCCTCATATATGAGAGTATTCCCTATAAATATATTAATATACCATGAAACTCTGGTGATTGTTGATTGCAGTCCATTGAGGATGACCTTCAATTTGTATTGGCAAAAAATATTTTGTATACCCCAAGGATCAATATCTGTTATAGGGTAGTAACTAATTCGAAAGAAATCGTTTCGATAACGCATTTTCCACCGGTTATATCTTTTCAATGTCAGATCGTTCGAGAATTCATTCAGTTCCATCTGGAAATTTTGATAGTGAATTGGAAATTATGATTTCATTTTTATTCATAACTCACTTTCGTCATCCTTGAAGTGAAACGATTATCAACCATAGGAACTCTTTTTATGAAATTTTTCATACCATATTTGATTGTTAGCTTTTTGAGATCATCGTTGTTTGTCATTGTTAATAATTGTAAAGGAAATTTAGTCCGAGGGTATGTCGAAATGGATTTTATATGCTTTAAAAAATTCGATTGAGTTCATCTTCTTTTCACACTGTCAATAATTTTGAAATGAATTTCATTTTAAAGATATGGATCTGAATTTTGATTTATAAAAAATTCAACTGTACAAAATATCGATATACAGATGAGATGATTTGAACATTATTCAGTTACAAAACTTATGATCTGTCACAAAAGTTCAAAGAAAGAACCATTCAGATAATTCAAATCATGACTTGCGAGACATTGAGGAAAAACAGAATGACTTGTTCGGATGATAGTTAAGACAACTAAACGCTGACTACCTTTGAAGAATGACGCATCATATCACTATCTTGACTACGTTGTGAGACGAACAACCGAAAAGATTACACCCAGCTTCCAAAAGGGCATCTCAAAATAACTGAAATGAGAAAGTGACTCCCCAAAACTGAGCAGCTTGACTAACTTGTAAGACTATGGAAAGGAGGAAGAACAGACGCGTTCCTATAACAGACAAGACAACTCAAAGGTTACTATGCTGGACGAGTTGAGCCTAAAAACTGACTTTGTTCACTACCTTGCATAATAAGAGATCAAGATTATTACACTTTTCCTCGCAAAAGGACAAGTAAAAACTGGCTACGTTCAAAGATTAACTGACGAAAAATGACGACTTCGTCCACTTTGCGACAGGAAAAAACCAATCAATCCACTAATTTGCTACATAGACAACGGAATGAACTACACTCGGCCGGTGACACGGAGAAATGGAAACTGGCGTTGTTAGAAGAGTGCCCCAGGCGAAACCAACCTTCACTAATTTGAAAGAATGTACACTCGGAACGACACACATTTGGGTACTGACTGAATTGAGTTATCCCCAAAACTGAATGACGTGGCTATTTTCCCAGACTGACAACGCAAAAGAATACACTGCACTGGAAACACCATATCTCAAAATGAATACGTTAGGAAAATGACCCCACAACATGGACCAACTTGACTGAGGTCTGATATGGACAACTGGAAAAAGGACACTGGTGTGGAAAGATGACATTCAAAAATCAATAGGTTCAGAACATTACATGGCAAAATTCACTACTCAAATCATCTTGCGAGACATACAACGCAAACAACTACCTGGAAACCGCGACAAGACGAACTCAAAACTGACTGAGTTGAAAAAGTGACCCTCGAAATTAACCATGTAAATTACCTTGGGAAATTGAAGAAACAAAATCCTAAACTCGACCGCGATATGACAATGTAAATCTGACTACGTTAGTGAGATCACACATTAGATAGGAGGAAGGTGGAGGGGGCAATGTTGATGATGATAATTTGGGATCACCTTAGATGAATCATTGAGGATAAGGGTTGGGATATATTTAGGGGATGTTGTATGATTTCAACAACTCATGATTTGTGAAAAGAGGATGTACATTGTCAACAGGTGGGATCGAAGGATCATATAGTCATAAATTATATGAAATATGAGACTAACCTTGTAATTATTGAGTTCCTGGATTGATCGATCGCGATATGACAGTGTAAATCCCACTACGTTAGTGAGATCACACATATTAAATGGGGAGGAAGTTGGAGGGGGGAATGTTGATGATGATAATTTGGGATTACTTAGATGAATCATTAAGGATAAGAGTTAGGATATATTCCGGGGATGTTATATGATTTCAACAACTCATGAGTTGTGAAAAGATTATGTACATTGTCAACAAGTGGGATAGGAGGATGATATTTTCATGAATTATATAAAATATGAGACTCACCTTGTAATTATTCAGTTCCTGGATTGATGTCTTTATAATCTTCAAAACTGCCATTGGCAGAATGGGATCATATCAAAATCTTGAAATTGGGCTCGAGATAAACTCAATGTTGTATGATAAAACTGTGAAAGTAATGACCTTGAGGGACTGATCCCGCAAAAATGTACAATCGGCACCAAACAAAACTCTCTACTGATTAAAAAGAGTCACCTCCCGAAATTCAATGAGTTGTCTATTTCGCGAGACTGACAACGCAAGAAGCTATCCTTGGATCGTCACAACACGAACTCAAATCTGACTAAGCTGAGACAGTTACCCTGCTAATCAATCATCTTCACTACCTTCGGACACTGAACACAAAAAAGGGAACCCCCATGGCATATGATAATTTAAAATGACTACGTTAGAGGGATGGGTAAGAAGTTCAAGGGGGGGGGGGAAGTTGATGGTAATAGTTCGGGATAACATCAGATCAATCTTTGAGGATGAAGGTCAGAATATATTTTTCAATTTGAGATGATTTCAACAACCGATGAGTTCCTGCAATGATCTCTTTATCATATTTGAAATTCCCAATCCTAATATGTAATGTAATAAGAATATCGAAATTATTCTCGAGATCAAGTGGATGTTTGTAAATGAAACTGTTACAGAGTAGTAGAGTTACAGAATTTCTGTTTTGCGAAACTCACGAATGGAAAGAATACAGTGGACTGAAAACAAGAAATCTGGAAATGAATACATTTGAAAAGTGACCCCACAAGATGGAATAACTTTACTAAGGATGACACAACTTTGAAAATATAATACTGGTGTGGGAAAATAACATTTAAAAATGAATACATTCAGAACGTGACATGCGAAAATTTACTACTGAAACTATCTTGCGAGACAGACAACGCTAAAAACAACCCTCGGACCGTGACAAGACAAACTCAAAACTGACTGAGTTGAAAGAGTGACCCTGGAAATCAACCATCTAGATTTTATTGGGAGACCCAGTAAAAAAACGTAAACTCGCCTCAGATATGACAATGTGAATCTGACTACGTTAGTGACATCTCAGATATTCAATGGGGAGAAAGTTGGAGGAGGGAATTTTGATGATAATAATTTGGGATTAACTTACATGAATCATTGAGGATAAGATTTGGGATATATTTCGGAGATGTTCTATGATTTCAACAACTCATTATTTGTCAAAAGTTTATGTACATTGTCAACAATTGGAATCGAAGGATGGGATATTCATAAATTATCGAAAATATCAGACTAACCTTGTAATTATTTAGTTCCTTAATTGATTCCTTTATAATCTTCAGAACTGTGATTGTCACAATGGAATCATATCAAAATATCCAAATTGGGCTCGAAATAAACTGAATGTTGTATAATGAAACTGTGACAGGAGTGACATTGAGGGACTGATCCCGCAAAAATTTCGGACTCCGAACCAAACAAAACTCTCAACTGAGTAAAAAGAGTGACCTCCCAAAACTGAATGAATTGTCTATTTTGCGATACTGAATAAGCAAGAAACTATCCTTGTAGCTCCAAAACACTAACTCAAAAATGACTAAGCAGAGACAGTGTAGCTGCAAATCAATCATCTTCACTACCTCCGGACGCGGAACACAAAAAAATGAACTCGCCGGAGATATGACAATTTAAAACTGACTACGTTAGGGAGATCACAGAGCAACCTGACTATATTCAATGAGAAGGAAGTAGAAAGGGAATGTTGATCGTAAGAATCCGGTATTACCTGAAATAAATCTTTGAGCATAAGGGTCAGGATATATATTGTGCATTTTAGATTATTCCAACAACTGATGAGTTACTGTATTGATCTCTTTATCATCTTCACAATTCCGAGTCCCAACATAAAATGTCATAAGAATCTCTAAATTATTATTGAAATGGAGTGGATGTTTGTAAATTAGACTGTCACAAAGTAGTAGAGTTACCGAGTTTCTATCTTGCGAGACTCACAACACAAAAGAATACTTTAGAATGGAGACACGACATCTCAAAATGAATAAATTGAAAAAGTGACCCCACAAAATGGACTAACTTGACTTAGGCTTAAGACAGACAACGGTAAAATGAGAATGGGGTAGAAAAATGACATGGCAAACTTGGCCTGGTCGACGACAAGTTAGCGAAGCCATACAATAAAAAACAGAAGATATACTAACATGGGAATTAAAAGGCAGAACAAAATCATTAGGTTCAATCACCGACAGGACCACTCAAGTCTGATTATGTTAAAAAAGACATAACAGTGTTCCCAAGAGGTACCCAGTAAGATACCTGTCGGAATAAATATAAGACGGTTCATAATGCACTAGACATCTGAAAAATCAGGTATCATGAAAACAAATAATAACTGCAAAAACTAGGAATGATTAATGACACGAAGACTCAATAATTACTGCTTCATCAAAATCAACCTCAAAAGTGACCAGATTTTTTACGTTGAAAAACTACGAACTCCAAAAATTTGTAAATGAAAATGTCAGAGAGTAGTAGGGTTACCGAGTTTCTATTTTGCGAGACTGACAAAGCGAAAGGATACAATGGACTCAAGACACGACAACTCAAAATGAATACGTTGGAATAAACACCCCACAAGATGGACTAACTCGACTTAGGTCTGACACAGACAGATGAAAAAGTTACAATGGTGTGGAAAAATGACATGGCAAACTTGGCATGGTAGCCGCGAAGACAACTAGAGCCTGGTTATGTTATGACCGGACCTGATGGGTCCGGGTAACAAATATATTTATTTAAGAGTGGGTTTTCGGAACATTAAGAGCGAACTGTCCCCGTTGAGCTTGCTTATACTTACAGTCTCTTCCTGTATATATATTTATATATATAGATATATTCCTGTTCATTCGGAAATCAGATAAATGTGTATTGATATATCAAATTTGAACCAAAGAATGTTAATTGTTACTCTGAGTAATTTTCTCTAAAGATTATGAAAATATGTATGCTTCCATAAGGGAATGAATCAGAGAGATATATTCATCTTTCATGAAGAGACAACTCTGTTTTTATTCAAAAGAAAATAGAATTGATTCGAAATGGAGTTTATTGAAATACATGAATGCGACCTTAATACTATTTCAAATGGTTGACTTACAATTAGTCTCCTTAAGTCTACTCTAGGAACCCAATGACTTCTCTAGAGGCTGAGCATTGTTTCAACTCGTAAAAGGAATGGAATGAATAAGAAACCATGTCGAGAGTTTATCGAACAAGTTTGATTGTATGAGGTGATGAATTTCGGAAATTTTGCACGGTCTTTCTTATTCGTTGTTTATTGGAACCAGAACTCGAATCGGAAAAATTGAAGAAGTCAAGTATAGTTGATTAAACAACCACGCTAATTATTCTCGAAACTGTAGATTTTTCTCTGAAAATGTGGAGCGAATCACTCGTTGCTCTCTCATGTATTATATGAATTATCATATAAGAGCGACGAGTGATTCGCTCCACATTTTCAGAGAAAAATCTACAGTTTCGAGAATAATTAGCGTGGTTGTTTAATCAACTATACTTGACTTCTTCAATTTTTCCGATTCGAGTTCTGGTTCCTATAAACAACGAATAAGAAAGACCGTGCAAAATTTCCGAAATTCATCACCTCATACAATCAAACTTGTTCGAAAAACTCTCGACATGGTTTCTTATTCATTCCATTCCTTTTACGAGTTGAAACAATGCCATAAGTATTTGGAAATGGTTGCTCTCTCAATTTTACAGCAATACTCGACATAGTTCCTTTGATTTAATTTCTTTCAAGAGTTAAAACTATGTTATACAGCTGATTTGAATCAATCATTATTTTTACTGTGGAAACCTGATGAAAATTAATAATTTTTGAGGAACAAACTCATACTCGCCAAGTTATACTTTTGATAAAAGTGAATGGAGGGGGGAGGATCCAATTTCTTTCTCATGAAAATCAAAAAGAATAAATCAACTTCCTTATCTGATCACAGCTTTTGAGAATCTGTTGATCACATATCCCACTAGAATATGGACAATTATATCACTCAGATCATCTTTTTTATCAAGTTGACTTGGAGCGGTTCTTGATTTACTTGAGTAATTCTTTAATATTATTCCACCCAAGTATTGATTCTATATTTTTGAATAAGACATTGCTCTCTATCTCATTCTAGAACTCACCTCATTTATAAAAATTTAGAAAATTTCCTTATCACAATCATAACATCAATACTTGAACAATAAAAGGCATTCCTTATTCAGAGAGAAAGTTGGGATGTTATGATTGTGATTAGAAATCTCCTGATTCCTCATTGTTCCGGATATGTCTTAGAACCAGAAAATAAGCATATCCCTGGTTAAAAACTTGATATCAATATTTGGAGTGGAATAGTATTAAGGAATAATACAAGAGGAGCAAAAGCCGCTCCAAGTCAACTTTAGTCACAAGATAATTTGAGTGACGTAGGTTTTGCTACCCTACATAAATATTTGATTCACTGATAGTCAAAAGTTGTGAGTACAATTTCAAGCTTCAACTGCAATAGTGTCCAGAAATTCAAATTCCCATCTTGTGGAGCACTTTAATATCTTCTCCATACATCACATCTCATCTCATCTCATGAGTTACAACACATGATTTCAAACTTCCTTGGAGCAGCAATAACTCTGCTAGAACTTTTTAGTAGTACTACATGGACCCATGAGTTGCATGTATGATTGTGACAATGAAAGAGTTATTAATCTGGATCTGAAAGATTGTGGAAGTGTATGGGTACTTCTATCAAAAGCGCTTGACCACTTGCCAATATTTCTTGTCACATACCAGCTCTCAAGCTTCTAACTTGATGTGCCACCAATGAATAGAACTCAAAAATCAGCTCAGAAGCAGTCAAAATAATAAAATGTATTGTCTGGTCCTCACAGCGATATCGACTCTAGATTGTAATATCAGTAGACCAAGAGTAAAATAATGCCCGCTCAATCTCTAGCTATTTAGATTAGTCAGTGTATGCATGTAAAAACGTATCATCAATCACTGAAACTTCCCATCCAACTTTTGACTGAATGTTTAGAAAAAAAACATGGAAAGCAATATCACAAGTATTAACGCAGATGAAGTGACTTATTGGACCACAAAGCCATATTCTCATGTACTTGGCGAATGCTTACTGATTCTTCTGAAGACTGAAGACATTTAGTACTGCATCACATGCAAAACTTCAAAGTTGCATCTATAAACTCCTAATCTGATGGGGCAAAGAATCCCAGCATACATCCAGTTTGAGGAGGTTTTCACAATATATTGCGTTTAAGAATACCTTACTCTCAATAGCTCCTTTTTCCATGAAAACATACATATTTTGCATCTATTCTGTCGAAACAAGATAATGCTTGCCCTAATTGAGATTGCGGCACCGCGATGCATGGATGGCGATTGGCGATGTAAACATAGCAGACGGATCTTCTCTCTCACTCGCTCTCCGACAACTCTCGAATCGAAGCTGTGCGTTCGAGGGTCTAAACAAATCGGAGCTGCGTTCGAGCTCTAATGAAACTCGAATGGATACATTTTTTGAGGTGATGGAAATTGGCGAAGCGAAATAAAAATCCCAGCGGTCAAAATCGGATAATTGATGACACCAACAGTGAGTCCATATTAAAACAGCCCTGAATAGAGAGGCAGGAGATGTTTGTGCACCCGGGTAGTTGAAATAAGTAAGGTGGGAAAAATGTGTGAGGTTAGAGAACCCCCAATTCAAAGTATATAAGGCACAGCGCCTCGCTCGATTTTTTGTCTGCTCATACTCGCCAGCGAGGTGCTATCGCGCCTCTTGATACGCGCTTCACGGGGTGAAGGTGTACTTACTCAGCAGCCAACATTACAGAAATACGTTCATCAAACGTTGCTTTCGCTAGGCTCGGGTGATATCTGGGTTGGGAAGGCCGTAGTCTCTGACTGCTTGACGGCAATCTTCCCATACGCTCCTGTCCTGTGCTCGGTTTCTCCATACATTGGGATTGCGGCTGGTAATTTTCATCTCACTTAGCACGCTCCTTTCCAGGCTTATACGTGGCCTTTCCCTGGTCCGTCGCGAGTCTGGTTTGTAATCCAGCACCCTCCGCGCTACATGTTCCTCATTCATTCTAACTAACTGACCCATCCACTGTACCCTCCTGTAGTTGATGACATTGACAATACTCGGGGACCGGTAGAGTTGGAACAACTCATCATTATATCTGATTCTGGGGATTCCCGACCTTCGATCAGTAGTTGTTCCGAAGATACACCACAGTATTCCGTTCTGAAATACCTGAATCTTCCCTTCATCTAGCTGAGTCATTGACCAAGTCTCGCATCCATTGAGAGTCACGGGTTGAGTTACAGTTCCGTAAATCGTTATTTTGGCTTCGCGTGAGAGGTCTCTATCTCTAAAAAGCTTCTGTGAGGAGCCAAAACACCTATATCCTGCGCTTATTCTTTTACCAAACTCTACTTTCATATTGTTATCGCGCCTAACTGTTGCTTCAAGATAGGGGAAGAGAGGGAGTAGTTCAGGGGCCACTATGGGCCGTCAAAACATTTTCCATCACGTACCCGCGCGGCGACGATTGTATGAATCATCACTGTACGGGCACGCGCGGAGGCGATGCAGACGACTCATAGTGACCCCCACTCTTTTTCATGATTGTCCAAATCACCATCTTCAGGATAATTTGAAATGTGGGCCTGAGGGGCCGGAGTCGTGACTTTCATGGCTCCGAGGCGGGCAAGCTTCTTGGCTTCATACTTACCACACGGGCTGTCGGGGCATTGGCCCTGGATGGACACGGCACTGACTCGAGGTTTGGAACCAGAAGGGTTCGTACGTTCCATTTTGATCACAGGAAGATGCTTCTGACACCGTGGACACAATGACTTTAGAGCGAATTGCATTTGGACTTGGTTTGGGGTGGCGGTGTTTGGATAGGAATGCGAATGAGTCGAACAGACTCCAGATTGAATTGTGCCGCGTCTGCCGAGGTGCGAAACACTAATGCTACACACACATACTCATCCATACTTATTACACTGATTTTACGTGAAAGAACTCGAACGCGTTCATCGCGGTGACCGTAGCACGACCGGGTACGACAATCTACAGGCAAGGTACAACCTGGTTGGTGACGTAGGCGTGGAGGCAGTGGGTCGATGAACTTGGAGCGTGCGGGCCGGTGACTGCCGCGTCGGGAAGCCGACGGGCCTGGTGACGAATTGACGAAGACTCGGTGTGTTGTAACGTGCAGAGAGACTGAACTCGACTGAGCATGCTGAGCCAGAGGGGCTCGGGCTTATATAGGGAAGCTGCGTCCCTCGAATGTCGCGGATGGTTGAAGTGTTTGAGATGTCCGGTACGCGAGGAACGCAGGAAAGCGTGGATATCGTCCAAGTCCCGTCCATTCAGCGGCGGGGACGTCGGGTTCGTCCATCATTTCCGGGACGAGGCCTTATGGCGGTTCTATTGTATTGGCGGTTATAATCTCGGAAAGTCCAGGATTTCCTGGACTCGGCTTAATGACTTTATGGTTCCGCGTAATGGGCTTGTTTTTCCGGGCTAAAGATCCCTGAAAACCGGGACAGGAGCAATGTCCCGCACACAGAGGGCACGGGACAGTTTGCGCGTCCGAGATTTTCAGGATCAAGATTTATGAGCTTGTTTACTTGTTTTGAAGTATTTCCCGTTTGAAAACAACGACCTTCTCATTCATTCGATAAGGCATGAATCAAGGCGTAAATTATTGTAAAAATTGGAGTGCGTTGCGCACGTCAACGTCATTGATAGAGAAGGCTTACATAAGTCGATAGATAAGGTGAGGGCAATTCATGAAGCACCTAAACCAAAAAACCAAAAGCAGTTGTCATCTTTCTTAGGTTTTGTGAATCTTTACGCGAGATTCTTAAATAACAGAGCTGACAAATTGAGACCTCTATTTGACTGTGCAAAGAGAAATAAATTTGAGTGGGATGCTGATTGTGATGAAGCATTTCAGTGAGTCAAGAATGAAATGATGTCACCGAGAGTGTTGGCTCACTACGACGACAATGAACAGCTAGTACTTTCATGTGATGCATCTCATTACGGGTTATCTGCTATCTTATCTCACAAATATAGGGACGGCTCTGAAAAGCCCATAGCATTCGCGTCGAAACGTATTCCAGAAAAAGAACTCAACAGAGCAATTATTGACAAAGAGGCTAGTGCGATTGTTTTCGGTTTCACGAAATTCTATGATTTTGGTTATGGTCGCAGAATTATTCTGAGAACCGATCATAAACTACTCGAGACGATTCTTGGACCTAAGGAAGGTTAACCTCAAATAGCCCCTTCAAGATGACAACGATGGGCATATTTTCTAACGGGTTTTGAGTATGATATAGAATGGATAAAAAGGACACAAAATGGTAATTGTGATGCTCTTTCACGATTACCTATTGAAGATGATACAGACATCTTTTCGAAGGATTTTCACTTCACCTGTGAGAACGCGAATATAATCGATTTTAGCCAGGTGAGATTTGAAACTAGAAGGGATGAAACTCTATCGAAAATCATGAAATACTGCATTCTTGGCTGGCCAAGGTTTCAAGATCTTTCCCATGATGGGAAGAAGTATTCTCTTCTTCGAAACAAACTTTCAGTGGAAGAAAACTGTTTATTTTGGGGTATTCGAATCGTTATACCAATCACGTTGAGGGATCAATTACTGGACGTATTCACATAGCTCTCATATGGGAATTGTGAAAATATAACTAGTGGCACGCTCATACATGTGGTGGCCAGATATTGATAGAGATATCGGAAATATGGTGAAATCTTGTAAAATCTGTATCGTGAATCAGGAAATACCTCCTCATGTACCTCTCACCTCATGGCCATGGCCTGAAAGAGTGTGGCACAGAATTCATTGTGATTTTCTTTGCCCATTTTACAATGACATGTATTTGGTAGTGATCGACTCTTACTCAAAATGGCCAGAGGCTGATGATTTTCAAGCAAAATACGAAATCTATGATGTTAATAGAATTTTTCCAAGATTCATTTTCGAGACACGGGCTACCAGATCACATGGAAACAGACAACGGACGACAGTTTACGAGTATCGAATTTGGAAGTTTTTTGGAACATTGCGGGATCAAATATACTTCTTCTCCACCATAGGACCTAGCTACAAATGGAGCTGCCGAGAATTTTGTCGGAACATTCAAAGATAAGTGTTCGAAAATTGTCAAAGGGGGAAAGGTGGTAGATGTAGCTGTAAAAGAATTTCTGTTTGATTACAGAACGGTTCCATATTATTCTACAAGCAAATCTCCCGCGTACTTACTCTATAAACGAGGATTAAAAACGCGTTTTGACCTACTTCGCCCGGACTTGCGTGCGCGGATGGACGATAAACAAGAATCTCAGATAGAGTCTTACCGCGGGTCGAGGATTATGGATACTGATGTAGGAGATGAAGTGATGGTGGATAATTACGGAACATCAGGTGGGAAACGCATAGAAGGGACAGTCGTTGAGCGTTTATCCCCATCAACTTTTCGTGTAAATACAAAGCCAATCAAGGTCATGAAACGGCATAAGAATCAAATTGTCAGAACGGTTCGCCGTTTAAAAAGTTTAGCAGATAAGTCCAAGAACTCAACTTGAAGCAGGGGAGGAATGTGGTATATGCAATGAGATACCACGCATCCTCTCTGATGCTCTACTCTGAAGAGTCGCGGTCAGCATTTCCCGGATGCTTGATGCGCCTTTCGTATGGGCAGGCTTCATATCTAATAGTATATAAGACACATTTGCATTGGTGGAACTCAGTGCATACTGAGCCGCCGCTTGTAACATCAGCCTGAATAAACAAGTCTCCACACACTACAGGAAGGAAGTGGTTTTGTTCCAATATCAGCTAGATTTTCTTCAGTATCAACCCATTTTACGATAACTTCACCTTCGCATACACACTGTTTGATAAAATCACCATGAGTGTCAGCCATCGGACGTTTTGTACCATGTTTCTCTCTATGACTCAAATATTCTGGAATCGCTTCAATACTATCGTCAAATGATTTTAACTTGTGACACCCATCCATTTTTGTGCAATTTCCCGAGGATTCATCGTCACACCAGACAGTAACTGGATATAAAGTGAATCCCAAATCATATCGGATTGATTTGTCAATAGAAATGAGTTCCTGACAAGATTCACTCATAGCCAAATACTCTACCTGACATGTTGAGAGAGTCACCTGATTTTGTTTACGACTCTTCCAAGCAACTGTATCTCCAAACAATCTAATAATATAACTTCCAGTCGAAATAGAGTTTCCACAATCTCTATAACTCGCGTCTGTAAAAAATTCGTGGTAATTCCCCACTGAAAATGCTCAAGTACGGCGGGACGTGCAGCGGGACGTCAGACGGGACTTGCGGCGGGACGTACCGCCGGACGTCCGGCGGGTGGTGACCGATATGGTCGATTTCCTTAGCTCCCGCCACACGTCCCGTCTGACGTCCCGCCGTACGTTCCGTAACTAGTGGCTAAGTTGACTTCTTTGGGATGCATCTAAGAAAGACTAAGATGAGATACCGGATAATACTGAAGTAACGTATCATGTACGGCGTAGTAGATTGAAGGTATACTCGAGTGAATCGAACATTGAACAGTTATCGTCCCTTTGTCAAACATAGTGATATGAATTAGTCATCGCCTTGAAGATGATCAAATCATCAATCATCTGTTGATGAATTATTTATCAAATCATATGTTCTCAAATTGAGGAAGGAACGCGAATACAATCATCAGTAATCTCATTATCCACATTCTGGTATCTGAAAAGAAATTTTTGCATCCAATCCTGGTATTGTATCTCGCGGAAAATAAGAATCGCAATTTTAGATAATGTTATAGTTCCCCATTTTATTCAATCATGTCTTACAGATCATGCGCATACAAATGCATCGTTATGAAGATGAATCACAAAAAAATGAATGGATCAATCAGCAGATTTAGATGACACGATATATAAAAATCACGTATCACAATAGATCGCATGTGTGAAAAAATCAATGAGAGCTCTGTTGATAGTTTCTCGATAAGTATGAGTCTAGAATTCTCAAGAGGATGAAAATCTTATCGCACGGATTATCAAAAGTGCTAATAAAAATGATTCTGCTGATATAGTAATTGATGGTAAAGGCACAAGCTTCAGAGAATAAAGTCATCAAATTCTCTGATGTAATAGCAGCAAAAGATGTATCTGGAAATCTTCTGTCTCTGAAAAGACTTGCTGAATCAGGACTCTCTATTGACCTAGATGATAAAATTCTGAGAGTTTTTGATAGAAATTCAAATAAGACTATTTTCAAGGGAATCTACGAGAAACCGAATTGGATTATTCGATCCAAAGTTAAGAAGACTGTTATTGTAAACCAAAACAGTTTTTCATTTAAGAATTATTCTTGTAATGCGCGTCTAGTTTCTCATTCTGAATCATCAGATCAATTGAAGACAACTTCGGATAATCTAGAGACATCAATTCCGGAGGGAGCAATGAATGATTAATCGAATTTGGGCTCTTCAATTGGGAGGGAGATGGTTCTAGATTCAAATGAGAATCGAGTTGCTGGGGATGATTCAATAGGGAGGCTCACGATTAGTCCTGAAGAATCAATATCTTCTATATAAGTAGAAGATTGTTTTCAAGATTCTACCGTATTCAAGAAACTAAGTGAAGGTCAAGTATGGCATGCTAGGTTGGGTCATGCTTCATTAGGTTATTTGAAAATGCTTCAGAAGAAAATTGAGTTATTGAAGGATGTAGTTTTTGATGAGTCTATTCTAGAATGTAAAGTTTGCATAATGTCAAAGATGGAAAAGTTACCCATCAAAGAAATTAAAGCTAAATCTCAAAAACCTCTCGAAGTTATTTACACAGACATTATGGGACCTATCAATCCTACGTCATTTCCTGGCCATATGCGATTCATCAGTGTTTTTGTGGATGATTACTCTAGGTATGCTGAAACTTATTGTTTGAAACGTGAAGATGAAGCTGGACAAGCAATAGAATCTTTCCTTACCTCAGCTAGGAATATTTTGGGATCAAATGAAAAATGTTGTCTCATTAAATCAGATCAGGCTTTAGAATTCGAAGGTGGTAAATTCTCTGAGGTAATGAAACAAGAGGATATAGAGTTTATATTCTCTCCTTACACGCCTGAACACAATGGTACAGCCGAGAGATTCAACAAGTCATATCAAAGAAGGATTCTAGCCATTTTACTTGATTCAGGTGTGCCAAAACCGATGTGGGGGTTGGCTTCAGAAGCTGCAGTCATTACATACAATAGAACTCCACACAAAACAATGGATTATGGAATTCCCATGAGAAAATTTGCACCATTAGCCAGATGTCATTTTGAACAAATCAGGAGATTCGGATGTGTTAGTTATATTAAAGTATCAAAACTCGAATCAAAGTTTGAATCCAAAGCAATCAAAGCTCTCTCAGTCGGCTACAAAGATACTAGCTATATTTTCTGGCATCCACAATCACCCAAGTTTATCGAGTCTAGGCATGTGCGATTCAATGAAACTGAAAAACGAGGTAGGCCTCGAAAAGTTCAGAATTCTTCAAATCAAGATAAAATTCAAGTCCCCAAAGATTTTCGGGGACCCTCAACTAGAAGTAAGACAGAGAGGAAACTTGAAGAATCAGAACAAGCACATCATGTTTCAGTTGAGAAACCTGTCATAGACATTAGTTAAGCTGACTACTCGAGCCTACCCAGGTCGAATCTTTCAAACGAATCTGAAAAACGAATCAATGATGACATAGCTGGTCATATTTTACTTGCCTCCATGCAAGAAGATCCAATCACTTATAAGGAAGCTATGGCTTCCCCGAGAAAGGATTCTGGCAGAAAGCCGTACAAGAGGGATTAGATTCTATGATTTCAAATCAAGTTTGGACTCTAGTTGAAAAACCACAAACTCAGAGCAATGGTTCCAAAGCTAATATGATAGATCCTAAATGGGTTTTCAAGAAAAAAGTAGAGTGAAACGGAGAAATTAGATACAAAGCAAGATTACTTATTAGAGGATTCAAAGATAAAAATACTTATGATTTGAAAGAGACATATGCTCCAGTAGCAAGACTTTCCTTAGTCAGAGCCATTCTTATAATCACAAACAAATACAATCTCCATGCATGTCAACTTAATGTCAAAACGGCATTTTTAAATGGAGAATTAAGTGGAAAGATATATATGGAAATACCGAAAGGTCAGGATGTTAGTGATGAAATTATGAGATCTGATGTACTCAAACTTGAAAAATCCATTTATGGACTCATGATAAGTCCAAAGAAATGGAACAATCGATTCACGATAGAAATGAAGAAGCTCGGTTTAGAGAATGATTTACACGAACCATGTCTTCTCACTTGGAGAAAGAATGGTATAATGGCATTAGTTTTGTTGTATGTTAATGATATGCTAATCATCAGCAATAATCTTGAGAAATTGAATTGAAGCTCAGGATACTTGTGCCGGTTACGTTGACTCCGCTCCCAGCGCCTGCGCATCGCATCTCGCTTCTTAATGAGCGCCCTCAACTCCGGAACAACCCAAGGAGCGGATTCTTTCGCGGGTTCATAGTCTTTCGAGGCGCTAGTTCGTCCCAAACAGTTTCAATATTTCCATTTGAGCAATGTATTGCATCTCCCAAGCTGGTTCCGGGATTTTCAAGGGCTGTCCTGCTACAGCAAAGCAGACGATCATTCAGTTGCTCCGGCGTGATGTTGAGAAAATCCCTGTATATAGAGGGATTTTTCGGCGGAGCAGGAGTAAAGACGTTGATGGTAAGGTCAATGGCCGAATGCCTGCCAAAACTAGGCAAGACCCTGTTCTTGAAGTCAGTGACGATGTCATTGTCATCTACGTAAATATGATCAATCCATGTCTGAGATATATTGGGGTTGCGTTGGTGAGTCGGGCCATGCTGCACTATCAGTAGGCCTATTTCTTCTGTCAGTGCAGTCAGTGTCTTGGTGTTCAGATCATCCATTCTAATTTTGTGACTGTCATCTCCACACAGTCGGCGTAACGAGCCAAACAGCCCATCATCCTTCTGCATGGCGATTTTTGGGCGTGTATATATTACCCCGGCTAGAACTGGAGGAGAGCTGCCCCGCTGTACGATACGAAAAAGGAGTTCAGGAACTCCAGGTTCCCCTGGGCCAAAGGCGTTAGGAGATACTAATTTCTCTACCTCAAAATCGTTGCGCACATACAAAGCAACCCCCCCCCCCCCCCTCTGTTGCGATCTTGTCTCAACAGTGAGAATGGATGAATAGATGATAACCTTTATTCGCCCGAGGGCAACATACAAAAATACAGTAGCATATGACCATATGTCACTCTTACATGATGAATACATTAAATTTATAAAAAGTTGTCATTTTGGTCAAGGCTGTTAGAATTATCACAGGAAGTGACTAGTCATTTTGAGGCATCGTAAGATGCATAAGAGTCATGAGAAAGGAAAGGAAGAAAAAGTCACGTTGTCATATACATATATCAGTCTTCACAAGCAAGATTGAGGAAAAAGAAACATTCTCACGTTTGGGAAAGTTATGAGAAAGACATGGGCAACTTTGAGCACCCGCTCTCCTAGATCACCCCGTGCGGGGCGTTCTGATTGGTACCTGGTGAACATCTCAGCTAGGTAGCCAGGTTCTCCTAAGGCCCTCGACAGAAAGTGCGCGATGCTCTTTTCTCCACTTTTTCCCCCGTGTATAAGCATAGGCGCTGTAGTTGCAGTTGCCGCCACGGGCGCGCAATGGCGCTACTTCCACGGGGGAAAAAGGGGGAAGAAGAGCAAATGCGCACTTTCTGTCGAGGCCCTAAGTGCATGATTTCATGCATCAAAAGAGCTGCGAAGTACATTCTCCGCGAATCAGAAGGTAACCAACCCGAACGCTTCCTAAACGGGGTGATGTGCTCGTCTCTCCTAGCATCAAAAATATATCTCACACATGAATTGCTTAGTCTCTGTATCCGTTGCCGCTGTTCGTCGCCAGACCGTGGCGTCCAGGTCCACGACCGTGCAATAATCTAGGGCTCAGATTCATAGTCGTTAATCCGAGATTAGAGTCAGCGGATTAAGGGCGCTGCAATTGCCATGGCGAAGCATTTCACATCTGGGCACAGCGATCACAGTGCTCCTTATCCGCCGATCCTGATCTCGGATCAACGACTATGAATCCGACCCTAGGTTTGGTTGAACCAATGACTCGACTAGGCGAATTCGAGAGTTCTGGTAATACATGCCCTAAAAACCGCAGACCGTATAGGGCTCCGACGACTTTCTTACTTACTTGGTCAATGTGCGGTTTCCACGTCAATTCACTATCAAGTGTAACACCAAGACTCACGACCGTATCACTGAACGGGATCAACTTTCCCTCCTGTATCTCAACCCCTGACAAGTCCATTTCCTTCAGATCTTTGATATTTCTCTCCGGACAGGAGCCGATTGCCTTGGTCTTACCAGCGTTGAGACACAAGCCGGAAATCCTGGCCCACTCGGCGAATAGTCGTCCCATTTTGCCCAGCCGAGCGATACCTTCCCTGATCTTATTTTTCTCGATTTGGAGATGAATTTGGAGGTCATCCGCATAGAATAGATGATGTACCATTTTTCTGTCTAGCAAACCAGCCAAGTCATTCACATACAAGCTGAAGAGAAGAGGCCTAAGGACGAACCCTACGGAACACCCAGATTGGTTTCGAGCCAATCAGATTTGCCTACTCTGGAAGTGATTTGTTGGGTGCGACCCTGTAAATATGATTTCATCCACAGGAGTGCCGATCTTGAGGAGCCGAGATGTCGTAGCCTCAACAGCTTGGATGGTACGATTGTGTCAAAAGCTTCACGAAAATCGAATAGTAGGAGCAGAGTGATGTTCTTCCTGTCAATACCTACTCTGATGTCGTCAGTCAATTTTAATGGAGCTGCCTGGGTGCTATGGTGTTGTCAGGGACCAGTCTGGTTCTCGTTTTTCAAAAACTCCGTGATTTGGTCGTGTGCGATTTTTTTCCAGAACCTTGGAGAGGGAACACAGCAGCGTCATAGGACGGAAGTTCGAGACCGTTGATGGAGCGGCAGTTTTCTTTAATGCTATCAGCTGTGCTTGCTTCAAAGCCTCGGGGAAAATGCCAAGAGCGAGAGAGGAGTTAAAAATATGTACTATAAGATCACCAATAGCCGGAAGCGCTTTCGCGATCACGCTTTGGGGTACCCCATCCGCTCCACAGGCCTGTGAGGAGGAATTTTCGATAGCAAGGACTACATCGCTGAAATTTGTGGGCTTAAATTTGAACCCCTCCTCCGATGCCGAGTCAATATCGTCCATTGCTTCATTAATATTTTCGTGGGGTAAAACGAAAACTCCCGCAAAGTGTGCGTTCAACGCATCCGGTGTGGAACCATGGAGTTCTTCCTCTTTGCTCTCAGGCATGAGGCCGAGATTACGCATCTCCTCCCAAATATTCTTATGTTGATCGACAGCGTCAGGTAGATGATTTTGGAGGAAGGAGTTACGCTCTCGTTCAATGCGCAAGTCGACCTCCTCGCCGAGCCGAAAGTACTCATTTTGAAGCTTAGGACACTTGCGCCGGTTACGTTGACTCCGCTCCCAGCGCCTGCGCGTTGCATCTCACTTCTTAATGAGCGCACTCAACTCCGGACCAACCCAAGGAGCGGATTCTTTCGCGGGTTCATAGTTTTTCCAGGCGCTAGTTCGTCCAAAACAGTTTCAAGATTTTCGTTGAGCAATCTATCGCATCTTTCAAGCTGGTTCCAGCATTCTCAAGGGCTGTCTAGCTAAAGCGAAGCAGACGATCATTCAGTTGCTCCGGCGTGATGTTGAGAAGATCCCTGTATGTAGAGGGATTTTTCGGCGGAGCAGGAGTAAAGACGTTGATGGTAACGTCAATGACCGAAGGCCTGCCAAAACTAGCCAGGACCCTGTTCTGGAAGTCAGTGAGGATGTCATTGTCATTTACGTAAATATGATCGATCTATGTCTGAGATACATTGGGGTTGTGTTGGTGAGTCGATCTCCTTCCAAATGTTCTTCTGATCAAGAGCGTCTGATAACTGGGTTTGAAAGACGGAGTTATGCTCTTGTTCAATGCGTAAGTCAACCTCTTCACTAATCCGAAAGTACTTATTTTGGAGGTCAGGACACTTGCGCTGGTTACGTTGAGTCCGTTCCCAGAGCCTGCGCATCGCGTCCCGCTTATTCATGAGCACCCTCACCTAAGAACCAATCCGAGGAGCGTCATTTTCACGTTGATTAATAGTTCTTTCAGGTGCTAATTCATCTATAACGGTCTGTAAATTTTTATTCAAGCAGTGAATTGCATCTTCCAAACTGGTTCGAGCATTATCCAGAGCTGTCCATTCACAGCGAAGCAACCGGTCATTGAATATCTCCGGAGTGATGTTGCGAAAATTCCTGTAGATGAAGGAATTTTTCGGGGGAGTGGGAGTAAAGACGTTGATGGTGATGTCAATGACCGAGTGCTGGCCGAGACTGGGCAGAACTCTGTTTTGAAAGTCAGTAATTATGTCATTGTCATCTACATAAATGTGATCAATCCATATATGAGATGTATTGGGGGTTTGTTGATGAGTCGGGCCATGCTGCACTATCTGCAAGGCAAGTTCTTCTGTCAGTGCAGTCAGTGTCTTGGTGTCAGGGTGAGTAGTGTCTAACGAATCCGCGTTCAGATCTCCCATCATAATTTCATGACTGTAATCTCTACACAGCCGGCGTAACGAGCCAAACAGCCCATCATCATTCTGCATAGCGATTTTTGGGGGTCTATAGATTACCACGACTAATATTGGGGGTGAGTTGCCTTGTTGTACGCTGCAGAAAAGGGATCCAGGAACGCCAGTTTCCCCTGTCCCAAAAGTATTCGACGAGATCAACTTTTCAACTTTGAAATCATTGCGCACATACAAGGCAACACCACCACCTTCTCTGTTGCGATCCTGTCGCAACAATGGAAAACCTGGAATCCGAACAAGACACATACTCATCTAGCTTCGACTCAGCCATCCCAAATAGATGGTAGGAGGGACCGTTAGCAACGAGCAAGCGTAGATGCTCGATCTTATCTGTTAGGGAGTAAGGAATATTGGCTTTTATAAACCAGGTCCCTGCCTTTCGGCTCAACCCCGGTTGCCCCCATGGGCGCGGGGCAGGGATACGCCCTGCCAGCGCGTCGGGTTAGAGGATGACCAACACCGAGCCAGGCTCGGTGATGGCTCAGTCCTCCGCTCCGACTACCGACTTTCGGGCACGGCCCCCAGCACAAGGCCGATGCCCACCCCTCGGTGGGGGGTTTTGGGACTCTTTTAGGCTTCCTGAGAGCCCAAAGAGTCCCTCGGGATGATGGATGAGTCTTACGGGCTCGCATTGTTATCGCCCGAGGGCGATCCTAATTTGAGTCCCTAGACTCACCCACTCTCGTGGTGCCGGATGGAGATGTGCGGTCTCCTCGCTCCGGCGGGCGGTAACTGGGGCCGGAGGGTCGTCACACCCCAGGGATGAGGCGCCATGCCCCAACCCCCCTTGCGGTTTTCGGGAGAAGTCAAAGCGCCGAGCACCAGTCTCGGAGCCAGTCTTCTCCCTACCGGCTTCGGGCCTAAGCCCGGGTACGGTGTCCCAGTAACTGGGGCCGGAGGGTCGTCACACCCCAGGACATGGTGTCCCCCTTGCGGTTTAGGGAGTAAGGTTGATAAATCCCGCTTTTGGAGAACCACCACTCCCTCGTTGCTCCCGAGCAGCTATATTCAGTCAAGGAGTTCTCGCAGGTTCTGTTGCCTAATTACCTTTCTGCTCCGAGAGAGAGAGAGAGAGAGAGAGAGAGAGAGAGAGAGATTGATTGATTTGATTTATCCACCCGGGGATAATGAGTCCCATGGGGCACATAAATGGTACATAAAGTATATTAAATTAATGAAATGAATAAAAAACACGGGGATATAAAAATATAGAATATGGAGAATTCATTTAAATTTGACATATAAAATGTATGAAACAATAAAACACTAAGATGATCATTTCATACTCGGTGCCTTACCTCAAAGATGAATTTAGAGATCTTCAACATTTGATTAGGCATAGGAGTATAATACAAAGCATCATACATCGCTATTTGTATCAAGATCGAGGAGGTGTAGAAGTAAGCAATGTTTAAAATCTTTAGGGGGCTTATCTTATCTTAAGGCCAGGCCGTAGTCCGCCGCCATATTGAATGTAGCCCTGAATCCGTTCGGAGGATAAGTCAAATTTTACTCGACCAAATGACTTGAAATTTTACATACATCTATAGAATGCATGTCTCAATCGCGCTACGAAGCCAAATATGTCAATTTCACTCAAAAAAGTATCCAACCGAGATGTACACAAACGTCGTCTGCTAGAGAGCGGCAAGCTACGACATCTCGAGTAAACCTCATCTGGACACATTTTTCAGTGAGATTGACATATTTGGCTCCGTAGCGCGATTTAGACATACATTCTATACATGCATGTAAAATCCCAAGTCATTTGGTCAAGTAAAATTCGACTTATCCTCCGAACGGATTTACGTATATTCAGCGGACTACGGCCTCACCTTAAAGGAGGTTGATCGAGGCATGATGGATATAGAGGAAGAACTCCATGGTTCCACACCGGATGCGTTAAACGCACACTTTGCGGGAGTTTCCGTTTCACCCCACGAAAATATTAATGAAGCAATGGACGATATTGACTCGGCATCGGAGGAGGGGTTCAAATTTAAGCCCACAAATTTCAGCGATGTAGTCCTTGCTATCGAAAATTCCTCCTCACAGGCCTGTGGAGCGGATGGGGTACCCCAAAGCGTGATCGCGAAAGCGCTTCCGGCTATTGGTGATCTTATAGTACATATTTTTAACTCCTCTCTCGCTCATGGCATTTTCCCCGAGGCTTTGAAGCGAGCACAGCTGATAGCATTAAAGAAAACTGCCGCTCCATCAACGGTCTCGAACTTCCGTCCTATGACGCTGCTGTGTTCCCTCTCCAAGGTTCTGGAAAAAAATCGCACACGACCAAATCACGGAGTTTTTGAAAAACGAGAACCAGACTGGTCCCTGACAACACCATAGCACCCAGACAGCTCCATTAAAATTGACTGACGACATCAGAGTAGGTATTGACAGGAAGAACATCACTCTGCTCCTACTATTCGATTTTCGTGAAGCTTTTGACACAATCGTACCATCCAAGCTGTTGAGGCTACGACATCTCGGCTCCTCAAGATCGGCACTCCTGTGGATAAAATCATATTTACAGGGTCGCACCCAACAAATCACTTCCAGAGTAGGCAAATCTGATTGGCTCGAAACCAATCTGGGTGTTCCGTAGGGTTCGTCCTTAGGCCTCTCCTCTTCAGCTTGTATGTGAATGACTTGGCTGGTTTGCTAGACAGAAAAATGGTACATCATCTATTCTATGCGGATGACCTCGAAATTTATCTCCAAATCGAGAAAAATAAGATCAGGGAAGGTATCGCTCGGCTGGGCAAAATGGGTAGACTATTCGCCGAGTGGGCCAGGAGTTCCGGCTTGTGTCTCAACGCTGGTAAGACCAAGGCAATCGGCTCCTGTCCGGAGAGAAATATCAAAGATATGAAGGAAATGGACTTGTCAGGGGTTGAGATACAGGAGGGAAAGTTGATCCCGTTCAGTGATACGGTCGTGAGTCTTGGTGTTACACTTGATAGTGAATTGACGTGGAAACCGCACATTGACCAAGTAAGTAAGAAAGTCGTCGGAGCCCTATACGGTCTGCGGTTTTTAGGGCATGTATTACCAGAACTCTCGAATTCGCCTAGTCGAGTCATTGGTTCAACCAAACCTAGGGTCGGATTCATAGTCGTTGATCCGAGATCAGGATCGGCGGATAAGGAGCACTGTGATCGCTGTGCCCAGATGTGAAATGCTTCGCCATGGCAATTGCAGCGCCCTTAATCCGCTGACTCTAATCTCGGATTAACGACTATGAATCTGAGCCCTAGATTATTGCACGGTCGTGGACCTGGACACCACGGTCTGGCGATGAACAGCGGCAACGGATACAGAGACTAAGCAATTCATGTGTGAGATATATTTTTGATGCTAGGAGAGACGAGCACATCACCCCGTTTAGGAAGCGTTCGGGTTGGTTACCTTCTGATTCGCGGAGAATGTACTTCGCAGCTCTTTTGATGCATGAAATCATGCACTCAGGGCCTCGACAGAAAGTGCGCATTTGCTCTTCTTCCCCCTTTTCCCCCCGTGGAAGTAGCGCCATTGCGCGCCCGTGGCGGCAACTGCAACTACAGCGCCTATGCTTATACACGGGGGAAAAAGTGGAGAAAAGAGCATCGCGCACTTTCTGTCGAGGGCCTTAGGAGAACCTGGCTACCTAGCTGAGATGTTCACCAGGTACCAATCAGAACGCCCCGCACGGGGTGATCTAGGAGAGCGGGTGCTCAAAGTTGCCCATGTCTTTCTCATAACTTTCCCAAACGTGAGAATGTTTCTTTTTCCTCAATCTTGCTTGTGAAGACTGATATATGTATATGAAAACGTGACTTTTTCTTCCTTTCCTTCCTCATGACTTATGCATCTTACGATGCCTCAAAATGACTAGTCACTTCCTGTGATAATAACAGCCTTGACCAAAATGACAATTTTTTATAAATTTACTGTATTCATCATGTAAGAGTGACATATGGTCATATGCTACTGTATTTTTGTATTTTGCCCTCGGGCGAATAAAGGTTATCATCTATTCATCCATTCTCACTGTTGAGACAGGATCGCAACATAGAGGGGGGGGGGGGGGGGTTGCTTTGTATGTGCGCAACGATTCTGAGGTAGAGAAATTAGTATCTCCTAACGCCTTTGGCCCAGGGGAACCTGGAGTTCCTGAACTCCTTTTTCGTATCGTACAGCGGGGCAGCTCTCCTCCAGTTCTAGCCGGGGTAATATATACACGCCCAAAAATCGCCATGCAGAAGGATGATGGGCTGTTTGGCTCGTTACGCCGTATGTGTGGAGATGAAAGTCACAAAATTAGAATGGATGATCTGAACACCAAGACACTGACTGCACTGACAGAAGAAATAGGCCTACTGATAGTGCAGCATGGCCCGACTCACCAACGCAACCCCAATATATCTCAGACATGGATTGATCATATTTACGTAGATGACAATGACATCGTCACTGACTTCAAGAACAGGGTCTTGCCTAGTTTCGGCAGGCATTCGGCCATTGACCTTACCATCAACGTCTTTACTCCTGCTCCGCCGAAAAATCCCTTTATATACAGGGATTTTCTCAACATCACGCCGGAGCAACTGAATGATCGTCTGCTTCGCTGTAGCCGGACAGCCCTTGAAAATCCCGAAACCAGCTTGGAAGATGCAATACATTGCTCAAATGGAAATCTTGAAACTGTTTGGGACGAACTAGCGCCTCGAAAGACTATGAACCCGCGAAAGAATCCGCTCCTTGGGTTGTTCCGGAGTTGAGGGCGCTCATTAAGAAGCGAGATGCGATGCGCAGGCGCTGGGAGCGGAGTCAACGTAACCGGCGCAAGTATCCTGAGCTTCAAAATGAGTAGTTCCGGCTTAGCGAGTAGGTCGACTTGCGCATTGAACGAGAGCGTAACTCCTTCCTTCAAAATCATCCATCTGACGCTGTCGATCAACATAAGAACATTTGGAAGGAGATGCGCAACCTCGGCCTCCTGCCTGAGAGAAAAGAGGATGAACTTTATGGTTCCACACTGGATGAGTTGAATGCTCACTCTGCGGGAGTTTCCGTCTCGCCCCACGAAAACATTGGAGAAGCAATGGACGATGTTAATTTGGCTTCGGAGGAATCCCCAAGTTTGAACCCACAAATTCCATCGATGTAGTCCGTGCTACTCAACATTTTTCCTCCCAGGCCCGTGAGGCAGACGGGATACCCCAAAGCGTGATCGCAAATGCTCTACCGACTATTGGTGATCTTATTGTACATATTTTCAACCCTTCTCTCGCTCATAGCGATTTTCCTGAGGCTTCGAAGCAAGCGCAGCTGATTGGACTGAAAAGGACCACAGCTTCTTCAACGGTCTCGGACTTCCGTCCTATATCGCTGCTTTGCCCCTTTGCCAAAGTTTCGGACAAAATCGCACACGACCAAATCACGGAGTATTCAAAAACTGAGAAATCACTAGAACGCTTCCAGACTGGTTTCAGACAATGACATAGCACCCAGACAGCTCTACTAAAGTTGACTGATGACATACGAGTAGGTTTCGACGAGAAGAAGATCACGTTGCTCCTACTTTTTGACTCCAGTAAACCCTTTGACACGTTATTCCCATCTGAGCTGTTGAGCAAACCTCGAAATTTTGGATTTTCGAGATCGGCACTTCTGTGAATAAAATCATACTTACAAGTTCGCACCCAAGAAGTCACTCCGAAGCTGGTAGTTCTGATTGGCTCGAAACCAATCTGAGTTTTCCACAGGGTTCTGTTCTCGGTCCTTTACTCTTCAGCTTGTATGTCAATGACTAATCTGGTCTGCTAGACGGAGAGTCGGTACATCATCTATTTCATGCGGGAGGGCTATTACACACATCTTACACTTCCCACGTACGTGCATACGTACGTTTCCTACGTCACCAACGAGCCAAAAATAAACAAACATAACCTCAGAATTCATCTGCTCAAATCAATCCGGTCACCTTCTGCTCGAATACTTCATCGAATTCAGCAGAAAATTTGTGATGTTCACATTGGTTGTGGAAATTTTGCGTGCGACAAATAGGGATGGAACTTGAATTTTGTTGCACGAGGTTACATCGCAAAAAGCCGAGATGAGGCAAAATAGCTGTTTGTGAAGCAATTCTTCGTGATAATTTATGTATTTCAGGATGCTGCATGCCGGTGTATTCCTCTGATTCATATCGGGGATGAGATAAATCGATAATCCCATGCATAGATGTTAAGCTCTAAGGTAGTTTGTTTTCAATCAATGCTTGTATTCAACTTCGATATAGAAGGCAATTTCCAATGGTTTTAGCGAGCTTCAACTGGGCAGAGTTAACCTGTGAATTCAAGAAAAATCTTTTTGAGCAGCAAAAGAGATGATTCTCGTAAGATGATGTTCATTATCATTCCACAAATAAATTCAATCATCGATTGAGGATTTGGGTATTTCCTAACTATTCAGTGAAACTATCAGAGACTGCTCTTTGTGAGATAACCCTCGTGCAACAAAATCAGAGATCAAACGACCCCGCCATAAATGATAGGATTCTGGGTTTCAGCTAATGTTGCTGAATTGGGGATCAAACTATAGAGCTTGAAAGGCTGATCAAAAGTCTCCATTATCGTTAAGCCTGAAAAATTCCCATTCGTGAGTTATTCGATCAAAAAGTTGTCGATTTCTCCAAGTGAAAATAGGGTTATGGCATCGATCGAACAATAACATACGCATTCGCTCGGCAGTCGAGTTTCCCCCGGCATAGTGAATCTGATGGGGTAAGAATATGTGTTCGTCGCGCAATCCACCGATTATCTCAAGAGAATCTTTGTCCGCTGCACCTTTTGCCGAACATTTTTTTGAACACAAAAGGGCGAAACGCGCGGAAAAATCTCATCAGCTCGGCCGGCCTATGGCATATATAGTAATGTGAGTATGCAAGTGCGGATAGTGCGTTTCTCGAAGTTTGAAATGCGCCCCCTTCACGTGAGAAAACGGAGGCATATCGTCCGTGTAACGAGAGCAAAAATGTCGTATTAGCCGCGACTTTTCATCAGCGCTGTTTACGTGGTTTCTTGTGATCCTCTTTGAATTCTCACATACGATATGCCTCCGTTCTTTTCACGTGGCGAGGGCGCATTTCAAACTCCGAAATATTGACGGTTTTTCAGGAAACGAATCATCCGCACTTGCATACTCAGATTACTATTGTGACGTAGGGAGTTTCGAGCATGAGACCCTCACCTCCCCGCGCCACGCCGACGATGCACCAGCCGTCGCAAGTGCATCATCAGCTTCCCTGACGGAAACTCGCGCGTTTCCCCCCAAAGCGCAAAGGCGCGTCGCGACAGATCGTCGTGGTCGACGGGTCTCGCTGCGGCAGACCGCTCAGACCGATCTAACAATTCGGACACTCTTTCTCACTTCAATGCTTCCATTAAAGTCACTATTCACTTGGTATAGCTCGTGTTCATTCTGAAAGCGCCTACCCACGTCACATCTCTTTTGGTGCTAGGTGGGGTCATTTTCCACGAGGTTTTTTTTTGAAAAAGTTGAAAAATTCATTTTTGGAGAATTTCCCGCGGTTCTGCCTGTTGTAACGAGAATGTCTATAACGAAAAGTGACGAAGTGAAAGATGATAGGCAGAACAAACTGAACCAACGGAATCGCAGTCCTGGTGGATCATCCATTCACAACCGCAGAGGATCATCGAGCTCGAGTATCATCGATTCAGCGGGAGATAAGCGGCCGTCTCATACAATCAACGCTCATCTCGGAAGAAGGATGACCAAATTCAATCCAACTAGCCGATCATCGCCCACCCGGCCCACCCGCTCAATCCACGCAGAGTGGCATCAATGAGCACCATCAGTTCGAGAAGATGGCTAAACAGGCTATCTTCATCATCATCGATGGAATCTGGAAACAACGATAGATACCCAGCTACAACAGCACATTGCACAACGGCACGTCACCCATGCAGCAGCGCGCTTTACATCAATGCCACGTCGCAGCAATGAGTAATGTACTTCTCAAGTTATGATGTGATTTCGCAAGTCGGTACCAAGAATTTCATGTGACGATCTTTGCCATTAGTATTCAGCATTCATTTAAGACTCAAATATGCCTTTGATTGCTAAGAACACTCCGATGTTCCCCAAAATATGATTTGATTTGGGAGAGTGTATCATTAAAGAGATATAATCTCTGAAGTGTCATACAAATAATTCCACGTGAGATGATTTTTCGTCAAATCCGTGTTGTGGGAATGATATTATTGGAACAGAACCGATACGGCTGTGCCCATATGAGTTGATTTTGATTTGAACCCAACACGAGATAAAGTTTGTTATATTATTTCTCGACACGTGGATTGATATTTCATATGGTATGAACAGTGAATTGTAATTTGTGATCCCAATCGAATCTGATTTTAGGACTGAATTTTGAGTCTTCTAAAAATATTCAAAGATGGACGATATCGAAAAAGTTGAGTTAGAATGGTAGAAGATATGGCTGCAAATAGTGACAGGCTTGTTCCTACCTCGAGGTGTGAATAAAACTGTACATAGCTTTGCTGAAAGTATGAAAATTTTGCTGGGGAGTATGAATTGTGCCTGGCATGATGAGTGTGAAAGCCCTTCTGAGGAAGAAAAATTGATATGGGCACGCGAGGCCGAAAGTTTAATAACGTGGAGATTCTGGAAAAGTTGAGGACAAGAGTATCGAGCGATGCTCCCAAAGGTCGAGCCTGACTCTTTCGAAGAGGCCATTTTCATGGCTAAAGCTGTTGAATATCAATTGAATTACGTCAATTTTCGAGCTGCAATCAATTCACAACGGTACTCAATCATTTCCGGGAAAGAATTCACTTTTGAAATTTCAAAGAAAAGAACCGAAATGACTGAAAATGGTCGCGAGAGAAACCACAAGATTAGAATTGAGAAATTGTCCATATATAGAATTCATGAATATGTCAGACCAGAATTTAGTAAAATTGAGAGGAGAAAGTCAATTAAAGGAGCAAAGTTCATCGTAGAACTCGCCCAATTACAGAGACAATTGAAAATAGGACGGCTCAATATATCAGAAGGTGGTGTAAATTTTTTGCACGTTGAAGAAAATCAGATTTGCGATGAGGAACCATTCAAAAGTTCTGAAACACATGATCAGCAGAGTTCAGTAGCCGATGACACGCCCAACAGAAAATGTACGAAATTGGGAGTTTCTGAAGTTAATGCGGGCATAGCCGTGGAGCCCTGTAAAGAACAGAGCCACCAATTTAGAAAAGGAATTGTTACAACATGTAACCAGCTCAAAAATACGAAGATGAATGTTGAAATAGAATCGACTGAAATAAGTCGAAAGCTCACTCAAACGAGATACAACGATTCTCCACGATCGAAATACATCGATCGTCAACTTTTGAACGTGAGCGAGACATTAATTTTTGGAGATTCGATTGAAAATAATGAATGGACAAATTTGATTTTGAAGCCAGGTACAAAGCAAACCATTTCTTGTGCTATTAATCGTTCAATCGGAAAAAGCAAGCACGGTGAGGAAGTGCATGAAGCTCGTCACGTTATAATCGCTCAATATAAAATCTTGGAAAATCGCAGGCTTGAAAAGGAACTTGAGTACTTACAGCCCGTTTGCATGGATTTTGATGACATTTTGAAGAGCAGTATCAGCAAAACTTTTCTTTCCGAGATGCATGTTCATGAGAATTATGCGACTCAAAACTGCGGACCTGCTGCGGTAAAAAAACGCCAAGTCACAGAAATTAGAGAGCTACGTGTGCTGGTGCCCTCAGTCACGTCGGCGGTAGACATTTCTCCGCACAAATTCCAAACGAGCATGAGAACCAAGTGAGCTCACTTGAATAATGTCACGTCATCGATTTTTTGTAAAATCATTATTCACAATGTGGGCAGTGAATCAAATTTGATCTCAAACATAATCGAGTTCGAAGTTCCTTCCATTCGACGGATGAAATCATTGCAAAATCCAAAACGGATCGGCGATCAAAATCTGTCGCAGATAGAAATCAATTATATTGCCTTTCAAAACCGGCCACCTCGCGAAAAACCACCATGGCCATCTTCCACCGAGAGAAGCTCCTATCTCTCTTCGCACTTCCAAAGGAGCATTGCGCGATCCGGAGACAATTTTTCGCTTAATGTTTTGGGTCGTTTTCCTTTCAATCAAGGAAGAATTCAGAGAATTTTGGACGGCGTTCAAGCCGGCGATAGCATAACCAGCTAGCCATATATATGATTGAGCATACACTCTAGTTCTGTATTCTAAATCTAAACAGTGTCATGATTGTGTAAGTTTTCAGTCAGGAAAGCTGACGATGCATTTGCGACGGCTGGTGCATCGTCGGCGTGGCGCGGGGAGGTGAGAGTCTCATGCTCGAAACTCCCCACGTCACATGCGTGCCTGGCCGGAGTCTCGCATCGTCCCGATGCGGTGACCTATATTATAATGTTACAGCTGTTGTGGCCTCTTGGACAGCCTTCAATTCATAGGCTTTGGAATCATATAATGAAGTAGCGCTTGCACGAACGAGCGTGTGTTAGTATTAGTGTGTGTATGAAATCATGTGAGAGCGAGAGTGTCAATGTCTGTGAGTGTCGCGTTAACAATTCTTCATCGCGAACTCTCTCTCATTATAATCGTTTTTATTTTCAACTCAAATAATTCTATTCCCTTATTTCTAGATGTCCAGGATGTGATTTTTCACAATGGTCTAATCAAAACTACAAGTTTGTTTAACACCCGTTTCCAAAATCGTGAAATTATTTGATGACAAATTTCGAAAATTATTAACAGTAAGATTTGTTGATAAATAAATATTTCTTAAATTCATACTTGTTGGCATGAGATTCTATATCTCAGTCCGAAAGGTAGTTTACAAAGTTATAAAAATATTTGAGACACCTAAAAATTAGTGACAATAAGTTGTTTATACACAATGTTTCTCAATTCTAAGATTATTCATATGAGATTCTATGTCTCATTTCTTTTCCATATATTTCTACCCAACAAGGTTCATTTTTATATGAACAGTTCCCTAAATAATAATAACAATATAGATGGTAAACAAATTATATAATTAATATAAATTTCCATAGTCGGGTTTCAGTATTTGTGTCGAAATCGTGACCAGATGCGCACCTATTTTGGTGCTGACAGTAAATTTTCGAATGTAGTTTGGACCATGGAACATTGTGGTCTCAAAATTTTCCTATTCAATCATGGGTTTCTGTCGGATTTATGAATTTGATTTTAGTAATTCATCGTGAAGATATGGGTTTACCAAGTTCATTCGCTTGGTTGACAAATCTGGTAAACAATTTTCATCAGTGGCTCGTCCCTGGGCCGGAGTCTTCCATGACGGCTGAGGGCGAGTCACTCCATATTTTGCATATTAATTTCGACGGACATAATATTAACCTCTGTATAATAGTGGTTACTTTCTATGAATTTTACGTTAACAACATTATCGCAGCTAATGGAGTTCGTCAATGCCTCGTGCCTGGGCCGAAGTATTTCACGACGGCTGAGGACGAGTGCATTGCAGAATTCCTATGTTCCTATTTGCTGCATATCATGTGACAATTCTTAAGCCATACTACAACATCGTTTCATTCTTACATATAGTTAGCCTTTTTTTCTTGACATTCAAGAGGTTTTCAGATAACGGAAACGTGTTCCACTCATTATACGGAAAACTTACACAATCATGACACTGTTTAGATTTAGAATACAAAACTAGAGTGTATGCTCAATCATATATATGGCTAGCTGGTTATGCTATCGCCGGCTTGAACGCCGTCCAAAATTCTCTGAATTCTTTCTTGATTGAAAAGAAAACGACCCAAAACATTAAGCGAAAAATTGTCTCCGGATCGCGCAATGCTCCTTTGGAAGTGCGAAGAGAGATAGGAGCTTCTCTCGGTGGAAGATGGCCATGGTGGTTTTTCGCGAGGTGGCCGGTTTTGAAAGGCAATATAATTGATTTTTATCTGCGACAGATTTTGATCGCCGATCCGTTTTGGATTTTGCAATGATTTCATCCATCGAATGGAATGAACTTCGAACTCGAATACGTTTGAGATCAAATTTGATTCACTGCCCACATTGTGAATAATGATTTTACAAAGAATCGATGACGTGACATTATTCGAGTGAGCTCGCTTGGTTCTCATGCTTGTTTGGAATTTGTGCGGAGAAATGTCTACCGCCGACGTGACTGAGGGCACCAGCACACGTAGCTCTCTAATTTCTGTGACTTGGCGTTCTTTTACCGCAGCAGGTCCGCAGTTTTGAGTCGCATATTCTCATGAACATGCATCTCGGAAAGAAAAGTTTTGCTGATACTGCTCTTCAAAATGTCATCAAAATCCATGCAAACGGGCTGTAAGTACTCAAGTTCCTTTTCAAGCCTGCGATTTTCCAAGATTTTATCTTGAGCGATTATAACGTGACGAGCTTCATGCACTTCCTCACCGTGCTTGCTTTTTCCGATTGAATGATTAATAGCACTAGAAATGGTTTGCTTTGGACCTTTGCCAGTACCTGGCTCCAAAACAAAATTTGTCCATTCATTATTTTCAATCGAATCTCCAAAAATTAATGTCCTGCTCACGTTCAAAGGTTGAAGATGGATGTATTTCGATCGTGGGAAATCGTTGTATCTCGTTCGAGTGAGCTTTCGACTTATTTCAGTCGATTCAATTTCAACATTCATCTTCGTATTTTTGGGCTGGTTACATGTTGTAACAATTACTTTTCTAAATTGTTGGCTCTGGTCTTCACAGGGCTCCACGGCTACGCCCGCATTTACTTCAGAAACTCTCAATTTCGTACATTTTTTGTTGGGCGTGTCATCGGATACTGAACTCTGCTGATCATGTTTTTCAGAACTTTTGAATGTTCCCTCATCGCAAATCTGATTTTCTTCAACGTGCAAAAAATTTCCACCACCTCCTGATATATTGAGCCGTCCTATTTTCAATTGTCTCTGTAATTGGGCGAGTTCTACATGAACTTTGCTCCTTTAATAGACTTTTTCCTCTCAATTTTACTCAATTCTGGTCTGACATATTTATGAATTCTATATATGGACAATTTCTCAATTCTAATCTTGTGGTTTCTCTCGCGACCATTTTCAGTCATTTCGTTCCTTTTCTTTGAAATTTCAAAAGTGAATTCTTTCCTGGAAATGATTAGGTACCGTTGTGAATTAATTGCAGCTCGAAAATTGACGTAATTCAATTGATATTCAACAGCTTTAGCCATGAAAATGGCCTCTTCGAAAAGTCAGGCTCGACCTTTGGAAGCATCGCTCGATACTCTTGTCCTCAACTTTTCCAGAATCTCCACGTTATTAAACTTTCGGCCTCGCGTGCCCATATCAATTTTTCTTCCTCAGAAGAGCTTTCACACTCATCTAGCCAGGCACAATTCATACTCCTCAGCAAAATTTTCATACTTTCAGCAAAGCTATGTACAATTTCATTCAGACCTTGAGGTAGGAACAAGCCTGTCAGTATTTGCAGCCATATCTTCTACCATTCTAACTCAACTTTTTCGATATCGTCCATCTTTGAATATTTTTAGAAGACTCAAAATTCAGTCCAAAAATCAGATTCGATTGGGATCACAAATTACAATTCACTGTTCATACCATATGAAATATCAATCCACGTGTCGAGAAATAATATAACAAACTTTATCTCGTGTTGGGTTCAAATCAAAATCAACTCATATGGGCACAGCCGTATCGGTTCTGTTCCAATAATATCATTCCTACAACACGGATTTGACGAAAAATCATCCCACGTGGAATTATTTGTATGACACTTCAGAGATTATATCTCTTTAATGATACACTCTCCCAAATCGAATCATATTTTGGGGAACATCGGAGTGTTCTTAGCAATCAAAGGCATATTTGAGTCTTAAATAAATGCTGAATACTAATGGCAAAGATCGTCAAATGAAATTCTTGGTACCGACTTGCGAAATCACATCATAACTTGAGAAGTACATTACTCATTGCTGCGACGTGGCATTGATGTAAAGCGCGCTGCTGCATGGGTGACGTGCCGTTGTGCAATGTGCTGTTGTAGCTGGGTATCCATCGTTGTTTCCAGATTCCATCGATGATGATGAAGATAGCCTGTTTAGCCATCTTCTCGAACTGATGGTGCTCATTGATGCCACTCTGCGTGGATTGAGCGGGTGGTCCGGGTGGGCGATGATCGGCTAGTTGGATTGAATTTGGTCATCCTTCTTTCGAGATGAGCGTTGATTGTATGAGACGGCCGCTTATCTCCCGCTGACACGATGATACTCGAGCTCGATGATCCTCTGCGGTTGTGAATGGATGATCCACCAGGACTGCGATTCCGTTGGTTCAGTTTGTTCTGCCTATCATCTTTCACTCCGTCACTTTTCGTTATAGACACTCTCGTTACAACAGGCAGAACCGCGGGAAATTCTCCAAAAATGAATTTTTCAATTTTTTCAAAAAACAAACCTCGTGGAAAACGACCACACCTAGCACCAAAAGAGATGTGACGTGGGTTGGCGATTCCAGAATGAACACGAGCTATACCAAGTGAATAGTGGAAGCATTGAAGTGAGAGAGAGTGTCCGAATTGTTAGATTGGTCTGAGCGGTCTGCCGCGGCGAGGCCCGTCGACCACGACGATGGGTCGCGACGCGCCTTTGCGCTTTGGGGGGAAACGTGCGAGTGTCCGTCAGGGAAGCTGACGATGCACTTGCGACGGCTGGTGCATCGTCGGCGTGGCGCGGGGAGGTGAGGGTCTCATGCTCGAAACTCCCTGCGTCACAATAGTAATCTGAGTATGCAAGTGCGGATGATGCGTTTCCTGAAAAACCGTCAATATTTCGGAGTTCGAAATGCGCCCTCGCCACGTGAAAAGAACGGAGGCATATCGTATGTGAGAATTCAAAGAGAATCACAAGAAACCACGTAAACAGCGCTGATGGAAAGTCGCGTTCCGCCCTTTTGTGTTTAAAAAAATGTTCGGCAAAAGGTGCAGCAGACAAAGATTCTCTTGAGATAATCGGTGGATTGCGCGTCAAACACATATTTTTAGCCCATCAGATTCACTATGCCGGGGAAAACTCGACTGCCGAGCGAATTCGAACGTATGTTATTGTTCGATCGATGCCATAACCCTATTTTCACTTGGTGAAATCGACAACTTTTTGATCGAATAACTCACGAATGGGAATTTTTCAGGCTTAACGATAATAGAGACTTTTGATCAGCTCCCAAGCTCTATGGCTTGATCCCCAATTCAGCAAAATGAGCTGAAACCCAGGATCCTATCATTTATGGGGGGGTCCTTTGATCTCTGATTTTGTTGCACGAGGGTTATCTCACAAAGAGCCGAGACGAGAAAATGGCTATTTGTGGAGCAATTTTTCGTGATGATTCATGTATTTCAGGTTGCTGCATGTATGTATTCCAGGATGCTGCATCCGTCAGTCAGCTAATAAGAACACCGAATCCTTGACATTACCTCAGCACTTTTGAGAGGCACCCTACCGAAGGTGAAAGACGAGTACTGGATTCTTCGTATGTGGATGTCACGTCGATTGATTATTAGGGAAAAAGTTTCACCATCATATTAAGTTCACTCATTTTCGATGATCTGTTCTATCGTCATACTCTTGATTCTGAATCGATTACAATTTACCGATTAATTAGAATCGTCGTAATTGAGAAGTAATTGAATTGCATTTGGATGAAACTTGGAGAAAATTATTATATAATCTCTTTGAAGTCATTTTGGAATTATTAAGAATTTTATTCTAACTAAACTTATGAAATGAAAGGAGACGAGAGAAGAGAGCCGAGTGAGAGAGAGTCTAAAAACTTGCAAAATGATCGAGGCACTGAATTGTACAACTCCAAATCTTCACAGCTGATGGGAGATCAGAATATCAATCATTATTCCTTGTACTCAGTTTGTAAGACGTCAATTGTCGAGCTTTCCATGAGAACAATCAAGGAAAAACGTATCGTTTCTCTTCACTGAGAGGGAGCTATCGTTGGATTGATGTCATACAGGACTTGGTACATCAGTATAACTGCAATGATGTACATAGAACTATTGGTAAGGATCCTAAACTGGTGTGGAAGCCAACCAGTCGGAAATTCAATCGATCTTAATTCGAAGTAGGTTATCATGTGCGAGTATGGAAATGTGAAACCATCTTTCCAAAGGGATATCGAGCCAACTGGACAGCTGAGATTTTGAAATAGCTCAAGTGAATCATGATGCATGGACCATTACGTATCATTTAGTGGATGACAGAGATAATTCAATATCGGGTCAATTTCACTCGCAAGAATGATCCAAAGTGCATGATTCTAATGTCTATCTAGTGGAGAGAATATTGGGAGGGAAATGGAAATCATTTGTGAAATGGTGGGGCCTACCTTCATCTTTGAATAGTTGGATAGATCAGAAATCAATTTTGTGAATTACAGAGGAATTAAAAGAACACATTTTGATGAATATTAAACCGTTCACTTCAACATACCTCACAGATTTTCACTCGGAATGGATTGGGAAAATTAAAAAACAAAAAAAAATCTCGCCGAAACTTTGGACTCAAACCGAGGACCGAATGATGAAAAGTCAAAAGCTCTACCAACTGAGCTATTCCGGCTTGTGATAGACCTCATAACTCGCCTGTGGAATGCAATCAACACTCAAAAAATAGAAGAAAAAGAGCAAAAACAAGATTGTTGGAACTTGGATTCGGACCGAGGACATCATGATCTTCAGACATACGCTCTCTCACTGAGATACTCAAACTATCTCTGTGGTTGAATCCATAGCCGAGCACGTCAAAAGAGAAAGATTCAATATCAATCACTGTACTTGTTGTTGAGTAATGAAAAACATCATCTATTCAGGTTATCTGTTCGTCAAGATCACCACGTGAATGTTTGAGAGGTGGTGTCTTCAATACCAGATGAATCCTGCAACTTCCTTAATGTTTCTAATTTCGTAGTATGTTTTCGGGAGACTCCTGTCATAGCTACTCATGTCCTCATCAATCTCAAAAATCCCATCATCCAGCCTGTGGTGAGTGAGCACTGACAGGATTGTGTGTCCACCAGTCTACTCAAATACAATTGAAAATCTGTATAAGCCGTTCAAATGTTGAAAAGCTATACAGTAGTGGATGAATGAATCGCCGTAGACGTAATCTTGCGCATAGTCAATGAGAGCATTGATTATTTCTGGTTGTTCTGGAGAGAAGAAGAAATTCATGGGAGAGAGAGAGAGAGAAATCATTTAAATGACACTCACCGTCTCTTCCCATGGACCAATATTGCTAAGCTATTTGTTTATATCTGTGAGAAGTCATTCATATGCTGTTTTCCCCTCCCCCTCGTAGATCACATAGTCATGTATTGCTTTGAACATCATAATATTCAGGAATCCGCATCAGTATTGACCGCGGAAGTGTCTCCAACCACTCCCCACTTCTAACGCACGCCAAATTTTTTCTCAAAGAAATCAGATTCAGACTCAATACTCCAAGCGTCCATGAGGGGGAATGGATTTTCCGGATGAAAAATCTTTAGGGAACCCAGTCCATTCAATTTAGAATCCCCTACAAATCCAATGCATTAACTCATGAATCTATCGTTTATGTCAATGAGTGTACGATACTCATTCAAGTACGTTCAGTTACGGATTCTCACCCAGAAAGATGTTCAGGTACGGATTCTCAGACAAAATCCTTCTCGATTTCTACAGCATCACAAATAATTCCATGAACGCGCTCCTGTGATGGTTTCCTGTTGAACAACTTGAATAATACACATGCCAACTTGGTTCTGAGCCAGAGAATGCTAGCGAAACAACCGCTGGAATAAATTCCTTTAACTGCAGCGAACGCTACAGATCGATCGTTGATACATCTCAACGCCCAATGTGCTTTGAGGGCTACACACTCCATTGTCTGTATAGCGTTGAATAGGAAACTCTTCCTCACAGGATCTTGAATATATGTATCCAGGAGGAGAGCATATGTTTCAGTATTTTCCATTGCTATTTGGGAGCCATGAAATGCTCTTGCTACCGGGATTTCAACTTCTTGACTGTTCAAATCTGAACGAATCAGGCAGGATTTCGAATTTCAAATCCAATCATACTATGAACCAAAAGAGGAACATAGTGTTCAATCTAGTCGACAGAGCCACATCACTTTTACATAAAAAATTCCATCCCTCTAATTTATCGCTTATAGAACAACTTGTTTTAGATAAGGATTATCTTGATGATTTCACTGATAAATGTATAAAAACCAGATGACATCGTTCCAAAGATCTTATGAACAGAGCAGAAAAAATACGTTGCAATCAAATCTTATATGCCGGCCAGAACAAAGTTTGTATTCCATACCACGAACGTTTATTCGAAACATGTAATGCTCTGTTCAAACATCTCGATATTCACACTCTCCCTAAAGTTTCCAAGTCATCAAGCTCAATAGTAAAATTAGGTAAGGACCAACAAGACAAATTTAGCAAAACTGGTGTTGTTTATCAATTTCGGTGTAGAGACTGCCCAGCAACGTATGTGGGAGAGACAAAAAGACAACTAGGT
Organism: Eretmocerus hayati; assembly: GCA_029851415.1. Classification (NCBI taxonomy): domain Eukaryota; kingdom Metazoa; phylum Arthropoda; class Insecta; order Hymenoptera; family Aphelinidae; genus Eretmocerus; species Eretmocerus hayati. Next base: position 97,194,282 of record CM056741.1, read on the forward strand.
ACACGTATCAATGATCATGTTACAAAGATAATAAGTTCGTAGTTTCTGTTCACAGATTAAAAGATAAACATGATTTCTATTGGGATCAAACCAAAATTCTAGACACAGAGAAAAATTGGAAAAAACGGTTGATTTCTGAGATGATCCATATTAAATTCGCCGAAAACTGCATCAACAAAAAAGACGATATTCAAAATCTCGGTCGAATATATAACCCGCTGTGGTCAATGGCTAACGAAGCTCGTTGACCCCCGCTCTCTTTCTCTCTCCTACATGCACTACTTTTCATATATATGTCACCTACTGTATGCTGCGATCGCGCTAATATAAATATGAGTGTAAAATGAGACAGATGACTCATTCTATTAACCTGTATCGACAGGAGCCACACGTTATGTCTGTGCTCTATTACAAGATCGTTCAAAAATATCATGGCGATCTAAAGAATAACGTAAGTTGCGCATCTTGAATATTCATACATCCATCATTTGTAACAATATTTCATATTTTCTATCTCCATATGTCAAAACAGAAACCTTAAGCCTGGTGAGGTCCACGAAACTTAGTGGACGAAACGTAGCAATAAAATTCCCATCATGAAATTTTGGGAATTTATTTAGTTCCCCACCGTCCTTCAAGATCGACAAGACTAAATAGTCAACTTGTAAATTGAAATTCTGATCTCGGGGAGATGACACGACGAAACTGACTTCCCCACGAGCGACAACCGCAATTCCACCACCCAGCGTCCCGATCTCCAGATTCACACGCTTACCCCGCAACGGCAAAATATCAGCAGCTCGCTCCGATATGAATGAACTTCCAGCACAGGAATCGATAAGCGCTGTAGCATTTCCCCGATTCTGACTGCAATACGACAATCGCCGTGGCGAGTAAACGCGTCTGATCGATCGTAGCAGCGTGAACCTGTTCTGCCATATCTTGCGTCTGAGACGTGCCGGGCTTGTGACCGTCGCCCGAATCTTTTCCCTGATTCTGCGGTGGTTGATCCAAATGCGAAAGGGTATCATGGCGACCCTTGCACTCCTTGCACTTCATGTCAACTTTGTAGCATCTATCAACATAGTGACCCCCCCGCAAGCATTGAAAACAACATCGATTCGATCTGCTGATTTCTCAATGTTCTACTACTGACAGCTAAGCGAATTTCTCGCACTCCAACAATGTATGAGAACCTCCACACGTCAAACATACTGGATCTGGCTTACTGTCCGTCTCAGTGTTAGTCACGTGAGCTGTCACAGATTGAGCTTCCTCAGATGAGTTGTTATTTTTTCCCGTATTCTTCGTAACAGAATCAGCATCAATACTACTAGAAGTCACTTGCGACTCTACGTGAGCAGAATCCCACGCCCGCACTCGCTCCTCCAAAGACAACTAAAGAACTGCATATGTAGAGAAACCCCTCTCAGACTCTTGATTCTGATCCCAACTTTGACTCGTTGAGACGTCCCACTTACGAAAAATACAGTGCACAAACAAAGAATCCCACTCATCTACTCTACATTCCAAATCTCGAAAACCTTGAATGTGTTCCTCAGCCGAGTTCAACAAATCAGTCATATCTTGAGGACTTTTAGCCCTAATTGAATTCAGATTGATAAGACCCTCTAGGTGAAGGAAAAGTCGGAGACGTGGATCATTATACCGTCTACAAAGCCGCTCCCATGCAATATTAGAATTGGTACCAACGAGCGTATAGCTCTTTATTAATAACAAGGAATTGGAAACTTTTTTTCTGACCTCAAAAAAAGGTTTGCCAAATTCAACCAAATCGGGAAAAGTATTGTGCGATTCAAAAGAAAATTCCCGAAAATTTATTCGATTGAGCGCGAATTCTTCGAAAGTGTACGACTGTATTTCTGTGACGTCACACGGTGCAAGTCGTTCTGAAGTCAAACAATTTGCGCAAGATGAAGAAAATTTTTGATAAATTTCTTTCCAATTGCACAACACTCGTCTTGATTTGTTCGAATTCGCTAAACCTCATATTGTTTTTCCCCCTCTTTGAACATTGTTCAGAATGGTAGCAGTCGACGATTGTATCCCTGTGCCGCCACACGGTGCAAGTCCTCCTGACGTCGAACGCTTGCGCAAGATGAAAAAAATTTTGCGAATTTTTTTCCTAATTGCACAATACTTATTCCAATTTGCTCGGATGTGCCAGACTGAAACTTGAGGGAGTCAAGTAAAATACAAGACCTCAATTGGAACTGTTGTTCCCAAGATTCCCAGTTACACTGTTTACCAGGAAATTACGGAATAGCATGCATTTCTGCAGTCAACCGTGAAATTTTATTCATATCAAGACCTTGATGAGGTCCCGAAGCATTGAGATTTGTCTCGACTGTATCCTTGGGAATCATATTCGTCGAAGTCCCTGTGGTAAAAATATAAATATCTCCGACAGTCGAGTGAAAATCATTGACAAAGTGGTCCTCATTGAATACTAGAAAAGTGTGCTATTTCTGGTGAAAAAAAAAAATGTCACGTAGAACTAGTGTGAAGGAGAAAAATAATGAGGGGCACCGGTGTGGCCGTAATCGCGCGCGGGAATTGCCTGAGCGCGGACGATATAATTATCCGCGCGACGATCTTGCAGCTACTAACTATGCAAGCTCGCAAGGAGAGCGCAAGAGGGCTGCCAGGAAGAGAGAGCCGTTGCTGATCGCCTGATGTTAATGTTCAAATCTATTGGTACAAGTTTGCGCCCGGCACTATACTCTCTTTGTCTCTCTCTAAGCTGACCAACTCGCTCGTACTCAAACCGCGAGCTCAAATTCGTTCAGATTTGAACAGTCAAGGAGTTGAAATCCCGGTAGCAAGAGCATTTCATGGCTCCCAAGTAGCAATGGAAAATACTGATTCTGAAACATATGCTCTCCTCCTGGATACATATATTCAAGATCCTGCGAGGAAGAGTTTCCTATTCAACGCTATACAGACAATGGAGTGTGTAGCCCTCAAAGCACATTGGGCGTTGAGATGGATCAACGATCGATCTGTAGCGTTGTCTGCAGTTGAAGGAATCTATTCCAGCGGTTGTTTCGCTAGCATTCTCTGTCTCAGAACCAAGTTGGCATGTGTATTATTCAAGTTGTTCAACAGGAAACCATCACAGGAGCGCGTTCATGGAATTATTTGTGATGCTGTAGAAATCGAGAAAGATTTTGTCTGAGAATCCGTACCTGAACATCTTTCTGGGTGAGAATCCGTATCTGAACGTACTTGAATGAGTATCGTACACTCATTGACATAAACGATAGATTCATGAGTTAATGCATTGGATTTGTAGGGGATTTTAAATTCAATGGACTGGGTTCCCTAAAGATTTTCCATCTGGAACATCCATTCCTCTTCATGGACGCTTGAAGTATGTGACGATAAAATCGTCACAGCGTTTTTTCGTTTTGGGGAACAAGCTGAGCAATTCTCTCGTCCAGCCTCGAGCAGCAGCCTCAATTCCAAGTATTCACGAGGAATACTTATCTTTTTGTTGAGGTGCTGCTGCTCGAGGTGAGGACAACGACACCGGCCGGAACGTGGGGAAACCAGGGCGCCGGTATGCCTGCATACCGGGCAACCCCATCTACACCCGAAATAGCCGCTGCAGCCGGTGGCCAGGAGGCTCCCGGTCGCCCCAGCAGATGACGTACTCCGGGTGAAGCTCAGGCGAGCTACCCGGACCCCCAGCTGTTATGTGGCCCTAGCGAGGGGCCAAGGGAGGCCGTACTCTAGCCCCGGGGCTACCGCAACAGGACATAGGCCGATTGAGGACGTATAGCTCTCTCGCTCATACGTATGAGCGAGAGCAGCTGATTTTTGCTCGCCCCCAGGCCGCGCACTACAAACTCCAGGGTGTACGCGGTTGTACACCCGTGGCCGAGCTATGCGCCCTGAAGGGCTGCCTCAAGGTGCCCCGAGGGGGCACTATGGATTGATGGGCCGACTTGGGGCACGGAGCAGCAACAGCCGTTGCCCGCAGGCCCCGTGCTGCATCCACCCCGCACCCCAAGTATACACCAAAATCGCTCTCGTGAGAAAATTAGGGCACGTGCGCGGTATCTCGCGCACTTGCATCACTCCCCCGCAATATCCCGCTGGATAAATACGACGTCGCGCACCGCACCACGCACTGGTAACCCCGCGTCGTGGGGAACAATCTGGCCGGGGCGCCCTTGTCAGGGCGACGACGACGATGACGAGGACGAGCACCGCTGCTGATGGCCTGACGGTGGGGCTGCACTTGGTGCAGCTCATCCTGGGCTGCTTGCCATCACTCATACGCAGCAACCCAGGGCCAGCTGTAATGGGGCTGTATGAGGTTATGCGTGCAGGCAGCACTTGCTGCTTACACCCACGCATAACCTGGCCAAAGATACACTTGCGCACCATTCCACCACCACGTAGACGGTCACCCACGACACCGGTGACACCCAGGCCGACGCGGGTGAGCCCGGGTGGCTCACCAGAGGACGATGATCGCGGAGCCGATGTTGTTATGCGGTCGTGCAGACGACGTACTGCCAACTTGTTGCTACCGTGCTGATGGCGCCACCGGACGGCGTACCGACATCAGGGCAGGCCGTTACTGAAATAGGCCGATAGGAAAATGGATGCCGACCCGGACATCGGCCTCTGGGTAGAAAATGATGTTGCAGACGACGCACACGTATATATATATGTGTGTGAGGCCGAGATACGACCAGATGGGTATATATAGCTATACTAGATGCATGTACAGGCCGAGTTACTACCTATTAGGTGCATATAGCTATGCTGCGAATATGCACCGACATATATAGGTATACTGGCGCACGGGACGCACTATATAGTTATAGTGATACAGGCCGCGAGTAGATATAACTATACTATGCCATGTAGCGAATATCGGGTGCAGTGAAAGGCCAAAAGTGGAGGCGATGTGGGCTGCGCAGCGCCTCCACGCCGGCCGATGCTTGCTATAGGTGCAAGTGAGATAAAAGGTGGTACGAGTGGAGGCCGAAGGCAGTGCCGTACACATATGTTTCTGTGCAGTTTGGCCGTGTAATTCCTTGTGATTTTATGAATTCCGTGCGCATGCTGGCCGCAATGTGCTCTTATGCACTTCAAACTTTGCCGCGCAGCCCCGATAGAGGGTGCTGCCAGTTTTCCGGATGGAATTTAATGGGCCAATCACAGCGCGTCTTCTTCGTTGAAGAAGACGGAACTTGAAGTTGAAAAAGAAGTCGGCCATGAGGCCACTTGTTGGATAGCAGTTGCCCAGAGTACACGCGCTTTTCGCCTTCTCGCTTTTCAGCAGCCATATTCTTGCCGTGTGTTCCCCAGGAGTCCCGGAGGACAGCACACGAGACTTCAAGAGTCTAAATAATATAGAGAGAGAGTTGCAATTATTGGAAAAGATGGAAAATAACGGTGAGTCCTATTTTTGCTCATTCTATTAAAGTGAACTCCCTCGTCCTGGCCGAAACTTGAGCCTCGTGCGCGCGTACCCCTGCCGACTCCCAGCCGACCCGGACTCCTGGGGGACCACGTGCTAAGGCCGAACAGTGCGGGAAAATCATAGCACTCCCTGGGGGCCGCGAATTGTGACCAGAGGCCGACAAGTCGAGGTGAATCCTCGTGAAGACATAGTGCGCGAAGCCTATAGTGCCGTTGGGGGGAAAAGTTGCGTGGAAATTTGGGGTTGCCATCGTCCGGACGACGACGAGCAAGGCCGTACCTTTGGTGGATCGCCACCCTGGGTAACCGCGGAATACTTGGCCCGTGGAATCCGGTGATCGCGGAGCTCGTGCTCCACAAATTGGAGCAGTTGGCCATTGTCCCAACACGGTATTTATTCATAGCGTGGAGCGGCCATTTTGAGTAAATTTCGGAGCAGCGTGCTCCTTGAATTTCGGAGTCCAGCGTGAGCGAAGTCGACTAGGCCGTTGAACCAGTGACTAGGCCGATAGCTAATTGCCCAGGCCGTTAGTGAAGTGTATTTTACTTTGTATTTTCAGGATTGTGAAGTGAATTTTCGCGTTTCACAGGAAACTTTAAGAGACATTTATTGAGCAAGAGACATTTTGATGATAATTATCGAATCTTCTCGAATATTTCTGGCCGTTATTTGTCGGGATTTTCATATGTAGATTCATGTACCGCCGCGAAAAAGGAACGTGTACAGAATATAGGCCGAATTATATTATTAATAAATCCTGACTTCTTATTTGGAGTGCGTGTGCGAGCGTTCCCCCGCCCCTTCTTTCGATTTTCAGGTGAATAAGGTAGGAAACGAACGAGTGATGCAGTGAAGCCGAGTTGCTGTTAAAATTTGGAATTGCGTTCGCCGAATTTTGCGCGCGAGACCTGCGATTTAGGTTAAGAGTCCGTCAAAAATAAATTAGTTGTGCTGGCAATCCATTTACCACGTCACAAGTATTGAGTCTGAATCTGATTTCTTTGAGAAAAAATTTGGCGTGCGTTAGAAGTGGGGAGTGGTTGGAGACACTTCCGCGGTCAATACTGATGCGGATTCCTGAATATTATGATGTTCAAAGCAATACATGACCATGTGATCTACAAAGGGGAGGGGAGAACAGCATATGAATGACTTCTCACAGATATAAACAAATAGCTTAGCAATATTGGTCCATGGGAAGAGACGGTGAGTGTCATTTAAATGATTTCTCTCTCTCTCTCTCTCCCATGAATTTCTTCTTCTCTCCAGAACAACCAGAAATAATCAATGCTCTCATTGACTATGCGCAAGATTACGTCTACGGCGATTTATTCATCCACTACTGTATAGCTTATCAACATTTGAACGGCTTATACAGATTTTCAATTGTATTTGAGTTGACTGGTGGACACACAATCCTGTCAGTGCTCACGTACCACAGGCTGGATGATGGGATTTTTGAGATTGATGAGGACATGAGTAGCTATGACAGTAGTCTCCCGAAAACATACTACAAAATTAGAAACATTGAGGAAGTTGCGGGTTTCATTTGGTATTGCAGACACCACCTCTCAAACATTCACGTGGTGATCTTGAAGAACAGATAACCTGAATAGATGATGTTTTTCATTACTCAACAACAAGTACAGTGATTGATATTGAATCTTTCTCTTTTGACGTGCTCGGCTATGAATTCAACCACAGAGATAATTTGAGTATCTCAGTGGGAGAGCGTACGTCTGAAGATCATGATGTCCTCGGTCCGAATCCAAGTTCCAACAATCTTGTTCTTGATCTTTTTCTTCTATTTTTTGATCGTTGATTGCATTCCACAGCCAAGTCATGAGGTGTATCATGAGCCGGAATAGCTCAGTTGATAGAGCTTTTGACTTTTCATCATTCGGTCCTCGGTTTGAGTCCAAAGTTTCGGCGAGATTTTTTTTTGTTTCTTAATTTTCCCAATCCATTCCGAGTGAAAATCTGTGAGGTATGTTGAAGTGAACGGTTTAATATTTATCAAGATGTGTTCTTTTAATTTCTCTGTAATCCACAAAATTGATTTCTGATCTATCCAACTATTCAAAGATGAAGGTAGGCTCCACCATTTCACGAATGATTTCCATTTCCCTCCCAATATTCTCTCCACTAGATAGACATTAGAATCATGCACTTTGGATCATTCTTGCGAGTAAAATTGACCCGATATTGAATTATCTCTGTCATCCACCAAATGATACGTAATGGTCCATGCATCATAATTCACTTGAGCAATTTCAAAAATCTCAGCTGTCCAGTTGGCTGGATATCCCTTTGGAAAGATGGTTTCACATTTCCATACTCGCACATGATAACCTACTTCGAATTAAGATCGATTGAATTTCCGACTGGTTGGCTTCCACACCAGTTTAGGATCCTTACCAATAGTCCTATGTACATCATTGCAGTTATACTGATGTACCAAGTCCTGTATGACATCAATCCAACGATAGCTCCCTCTCAGTGAAGAAAAACGATACATTTTTCCTTGATTGTTCTCATGGAAAGCTCGACAATTGACGTCTTACAAACTGAGTACGAGGTATATCGATTGATATTCTGATCTTCCATCAGCTGTGAAGATTTGGAGTTGTACAATTCAGTGCCTCGATCATTTTGCAAGTTTTTAGACTTCTTCCACCCGGCTCTCTTCTCTCGTCTCCTTTCACTTCATAGGTTTAGTTAGGATAAAATTCAAAATAATTCCAAAATTACTTGAAAGAGATTATATAATAATTTTCCCCAAGTTTCATCCAAATGCAATTCAATTACTTCTCAATTACGACGATTCTAATTGATCGGTAAATTGTCATCGATTCAGAATCAAGACTATGACGATAGGACAGATTATCGAGAACGAGTGAACTCAATATGATGATGAAACTTTTTCCCTAATAATCAATCGACGTGACATCCACATACGAAGAATCCAGTACTCGGCTATCGCCTGCGGTAGGGTGCCTCTCAAAAGTGCTGAGGTAATGTCAAGGATTCGGTGTTCTTATTAGCTGACTGACGGATCCCATCAAAGAATTCCTGCCCAACTGAATCCCTACATTCCTGAGTCATTCTACACAGAACCCTGAAAGGTTCCCTGTCGGTAAATCACTCATCCATGGATTTATATATTCTTTTGGTATCGTGGAATTCTGAACTTCGAAGAAACATACTCTGACTGCATCATTCAATCATCAATAAATCGAATGAAGTAGAAGGAGAACTCCCCCAGTAATAACTTTTAGATGATTTTGCAATCAATTGAGAGGTCTTCGTTAGAGATCGAAGTTTTCCTTTTTTTCATTATACTGAAACCACAATGAAATAACAAATATCGATAAACTTTCTAACAACTATTGTTGCAACATAGACTTACACTAAACAACAATGAGAGACCCTCATACAACAAAATTGATAACATGAAACGAACGATAAATCGCATCAATCACAACTGAGACACTTCGATTCCACACTGATGAGAACGTTGCGGTGACTCGCTTAGGCCATGGCTCAAGAGTGACTAACTCCGCTGAGAGCGACCGAAGCGAAAAATCCAAAACAAACAGATCCACACTACACTCTTTACTTATAGACCATAATGCAAACATGGGATTACAACAACTATCACTACTAAGACACACTAACTTTACACTGATGATGACGTTGCTGTGATTTGCCTAGGCCATGGCTTAAGAGTGATTAACTCTGCTGAGAGCGACCGGAGCGAAAAATCCAAAACAAATTCATCAACACTTTACACTCAACATAATAACACCATTGATTCAGTATAACAGACAATCTGACATTTTCCATATTGCAACGATAGAAGTTTATTTATATTCATCAATAACATCTTCCAGATAATTAGCGAATTCTTCAATGAGTGTTGTGGCGTCCCGCTGACTTTTCAATATTGCGAAACAATGCTGAGACCAACATTCTTGTACAAGCAAGTCAGACAAAATCCATCAATGTGTAACTCCTGTCACAGATGTAACACCTGTTACAAATGCTGCAAACACCTCCTAAGTAGAACAATTCCACAATCAACTCGAGCGGGCCGAGCTTATGAAAACCGAGTGCTTCTTCAAATCATCGATCAGTATTCCAACTTTAAAGCCTCATTCATCCCGCTCGAGAGATTTTGAGCCTATTTCCCCATTCATTCCAAATGCCTAAGAAAAGTACTTGAAGTTTGTCGGATAGTGACCGCGAGTGCGACTCGATTCCGCCGAAGGAAAAGGCCGGCGTCCCAAGACCCAGCTGTTAAGGGCCAGCAGTATATACGCCCCAGGATTCGTCCGACTAGCTTATCATCATCTCAGCCGCGGGAATCTTGCAGTCTCACCGACGACTTCACAAGATCATCGAGTAGTTATAAGAGCCGACATTATTGTAAGTTTGATTCAAAATAATACTTTGTGGCCACAATATTCAAATAGCGATTTTTAGGAAAACATATTATTGTGAAATCTGAATCATTTGTATGCAGAATTCATTCATATTTTGTCTTGAATAAATCCATCTACTTTTACATCTGCTTTCTAATTCCTCTAATCAAAATTGTAGAATCACTCAAAGAGATTTAATTCCCGACATTGAAATTTCATATTGAAAATCCGAGAATTTGAAGTGTTTTCAGTCATTTGTGTTTTCAGAAATTTCAGTCTTTCTGTAGGCGAAATATTAAGGAGTCGTGAGAATTACGCATATGTGTTCTGAGCTAATGCGTTCGAGGAGGAGAATAGTTTTCAAGATTCTATGCCTGAAATTCATTGACGCATGAATGGAAATTCAAGCACTTGGATGAGTATCAATCTATCGATTAATTTTCAGGCGTGATGAATGGGCGTAAATTTTTGATCTTGTAAATTCATGGAAGTTATTATTGGAAATTGAGATATCTTCTACACATTTCATATCCACGCCAGAGAAACTCAATTTTCAAGTTCTTTGATGACTGGAAATTGCGAGGATTTCCAAGCAATTTTCAACAGCTATAGCTTGCGGCTTAGTTGTGAACCAGTCTTCACCGTAATTTGTCGTAGAGTCACGAATTTGTCACCATTGTCATAGGAGTTTCTACGTTTGAAGCCCGCTGTCTTCGATTGTGAAAATCTCCGATCCCTCAAAATTTCACAGGCTAGGGCTCTACCAATACTTAGTCTCTGGCGGAATTCAGACTCAGTTGGAGAATTTTCAAACATTTCGAACATCTTGGTGAGTGGGGTAACAATAACACTACCTTGAGAAACATGTCATTCCCAAGAAGTGTCCCTATTTCGTGGGATCTCGTAGATCGCGCGCCAGTGGTTCTGATTAATCATTCTCCAGTGTGAAGGTAATCCGTCACAGCCTTTTTTTGAGAAATTGTGGAGATCTCTCTTGTCGTGCCTCGAGCCAGCAGCCTTCGAAAACCCGTATTTACGAAAATACGTATCCTTCTTCCGAGGTGCTGCTGCTCAAGGCAACGACGATGTCGCAACCAGTACTCAATACGGGTATGCCTAGGGCAAGCGACCCGGCTTACACGCGTGTTAGCCGCGATGTTGTTGTGGAGATGACCACCAGCCTTTAGGAGGCTGGTGGTCATCTCCACAACAACATCAGCTGATAAAGCCCAGGGCGGGCTGCCCGGGCAATATGACGCGGTTCTACCCTTTTAGGGCCCACCACTGCACGCATCTACCCCGCGGCACCACAGGAGGAGCCCGTGCCAAGCTGACAACCGACGCGGAAAATTTGCCGAGGCTCTCGTTCCCAGGTGAGCGAGGGCAGATGCACACGGAATTTCGCACTAGTGCACTAAAATGCCGTGTCTGGGATGGAGAATGGTAACAGCCGGTGCCCGCAAGCACCGTGCTGCATCCATATCTCACCCCCAACAGCCGTGCACCCGATGATAAGTGCACTATCACGAGTATGTACTTCGCACCCGCATGCCACATAGAGCTACCACACTACTGCCGACCTGGGTGTGCCAGGGTAATGCCGCGGAGATGATGACGACGAGACGATGCAGGAGCCTTGCCGAAGATGCCGTATCCATGGGGGAGTCACCACAGGGCTATCTGCCATCCGGACAGATGCCCCATATACAAACAGCGCCTTATGTTGCGTTGAGCAGCTGATGTAAGGTTATTGGTGCATGCAACACCTGTTGCATGCACACGAGATGCACCAGCTCGCTGGCGACACCCACGTCATCGCGCACACACCCCGGGCCGTCACTCACACCCGGGTAAGCACACGCAACGACACCCAGACACCAGGGTGATCCCGAGAGCACCGACGACGACGACGACGATGTGCACGCAGGCTCGCGCAGACGAAACACTGCCGTGTTGTTGCTGCCGGCGCGAGGGCGCTGCCTACAGCTATAGCTACCTCAGGGTAGGTTATACCAGACTTTACCAACCCGGGACCCTGAGGATACCCGGACATCGACCGCTGGGTGGAAAATGATATGCAGACGACACACACCGGTCATTATGCGTGTGTGTGCCGATATGGTAGATTGCCTAGGCAGATGATAATAGCCTGATGTTAGCATACTACTGTATATATAGGTATAGCGTTGCCGTGACGAGTATATATAGGTATATATATATGCCTGAGTATATATATATATATATATATATATATATATATATATATACATATATATATATACTCAGGCACACGAGTATATATATATGTATATATACCCGTGTGCCTGATTGCATGCAGTGAAAGTACGCAGAGTGGAGGCAATAGCGAGTTGTGCAGAGCCTCCACGCTTACATATGCTTGCCGCGAGTGCGAGTGAGATAGGATATGCAACTGAGGCGAGAAAACAGTGCCATACCTACAATCAAGTAGATTCCTGCCGTGAATTTTGTATCTTGCTGCCGATTTGCTGCCTTGCGCTCGAACGCATGTTTCATAATTTGCCACGCCACGGCCACCAGAGGGCGATGTTAGTTTTCCGTGGATTTTGAGGGCCAATCAGAGCTTATTATGCCGGCCAATCAGAGGCTTTCGTCTATTGAGGAAGAAGAAGAGCTTTTGCCAGCAGGAAGCCGGCCATTGCGGTACTTGTTGGATTGCCTTTATAGTAACTACACGTTTCTTGTGCTTTTGCCTCGTGCTCCAAAGTTTCGCCGTGAGCCCCCCAGGAGTCCCGGGTTGCTCACTCGACGACAAGAGTCGAATATAAGAATAATTGAAGGAAGCCAATGATTTATCACCAAGCTTTGCCAGGATGTCGCATATCAGCGGTGAGTGGTCTTGATCATTCATAATAATTGGTGAATTCTCTCGAGCGTCCCTCGAGAGCCTCGTGCCCGCGTACTTGCCATTGTCGGGCTTGCCGAACCGAACTCCTGGGGAGGCTGACGGTGCTGCTGTGCACCCTGAAAATTTGCCGCTCCAACACACCGCAGCAGTCGCGGGCGTGTCGTGATCCCCCAAATTAGGGGTAAGAAATTCGTTTTTGGGCAAATAGATATCTTGCCTCGCGTCGTGAGCGCGGCGTGGAAATTGCCGCGGAGCAGCCATTTTGAGAGTGCTTCGGAGCAGCGTGCTATTCCCAATTTTGGAGTCCCAATTCTTGCCGAGATAATGTGCCAAACAGTGTAGTGTTTCTCTCCATTGTAATTCCAGGTATAATTGAAAGACAGTTATTGAATATTTATCGATTATTGAGACATTTTCAGTGTGAATAGTCTAGTTAGTTTTTGAGATGGTCGAGTCTTCACGATATGTATAATTCCATGTATCGCCGCGTAAAAGGAACGTTGTCGAATATATGCCGAGATCGTTCTACTATAAATTTGGACTTGGTTATTCCGAACGCGTGCGCCCCTACCCTTTCTTTTTTTTCTTGCCCTTTTAGGTGAATAAACGGTAAGTGAACGAGAGTTGCAGAGAGCAGAGTTCCTGAGATTCCAAAGTCGTGTCTCCATGGCGTGAAAGAATTTGCGTCTAGGGTATAAGTCCGTCTAAAAATAAATGAGTGTGATAGGTAATTCCATTCGCCACGTCACACCAGTTGTATATGAACCATAGATCTATATACTGCATTATTCACACGGAATTGTATACGAAAAACTTTGCTTTCATTCTCGTTCATATTCTTATTATCCTGATACTGGGAGAATCCATCAGACCTGTAAGTTGTGATGAGCGATCGACTATTCTCACTATATCAGTTGTCCGCCTCTAGCAAACATGCGAACATCGTTTTCATGTGGCTATTTGCGGATGTGCCAAGTGCCGTATCGTTTCTATGAAGCTGAGATACATTGTGAAGATGAGGGATTGTTCCAAATGAGGTCGAATCTGCTCCAGAGGTTTGGGGAGGCCATCTGGAACATGCTGACCGACTCCTTGATAGAGAAGCCAGAGGGAAATATAAGTTTTACGATCTCAAAACCGTCCGTCACCTCCTTCAAGACCATGGATGAAACTGTCGATCCATGCTCTTCCTTGGGACGGAGTGAGTTCATAGTCGACATCCACGATTCACAGAAGAAATCACACGAAGGCAATAATTCCTCATCTTCATAATGTATTACAGCTTCACAAGAATGGTACGTCAGTCGGCACATTCTCGAATATCCACATGAAAACGATGTTCACGTGCTTGCTAAAAGCGAACAATTGATATAGTGTGAATAGTCAATAGTCTATCATAACTTACAGGTCTGATAGATTCCCTCACTATCAAAATACAAGGATATGAACGAGATTAGAATCTATGCGGCATCGTAACGTGTATCACAGAAACCCACTGTCACACATCCAATCTTCCCTCGTCTCCGATTCCTTCAAGCCACGAACGTGGACTACGTCGATATATATCAACGGACGCACATATTTCCATATTTTTTCTCATTCATACTATACTGCCAAGTATTCATAGCTCAAGGAGTGGTCTTCGCAACACAATTTGAGAGTTATTGCGGAAATGGACGATTACTCGCGTGAATCGCAAGAAAGAGCACTTTTGATTTTCTGTCGATGGAGTTCTGACATCTTATGACATCATGAATCAAACCCTACTTCCGGTTCCAGGCGACATTCCCGGCAAACTTTTTCCCGCTAGTGGCACGCCGTGCCTAACAGTAATACTTTTGACTGAATGTAGAGACCTATGACATCTCATAATCCTCATGATAATGAGTGGTAAGACCTGACCACAGGTCAGTCGGGAACGCTCACATATATAATCATGAGGCTCATCTCTTGTCTCAGGGAATTCATCTTGAAATGATGGGATAGGCAATTCGATACAGGGTTCGAGGGATCCAACGGGCAGAATATTGGCCTATCCGAATTGATTATCTCAACCAAAATTATGCAACATGATCACGATTCACCCGCCGACCTCTTCAAGTACAATGAGAATACCCGTGAAATCTAGATTACATTACTTACGGTTCTTCCACGTATTTTCAGATTTCCATTGCAACTAGAAAATGGTCAAACAGTCGAATGCACAGTATCGAAGTATTTCCTCGACAAGTACAAAATGAAGTTGCGCTATCCTCATCTTCCATGCCTACAAGTAGGCCAAGAACATAAACATACGTATTTACCTCTGGAGGTGGACAAATTTGTCTCAAAGTACTTTTCTCGTTTCCACTCTATGTAACCGACTAGCTCCACGGATTTTTATACTTTCCAGGTTTGTAACATCGTTGCTGGACAGAGATGTATAAAAAAGTTGACGGACATGCAGACATCAACTATGATCAAAGCCACAGCACGCTCCGCTCCAGACCGTGAGAGAGAAATCAATAATCTTGTGAGACGAGCTGACTTCAATAACGATTCCTACGTACAAGAGTTTGGTCTCACCATTTCTAATAATATGATGGAGGTCAGAGGACGAATCCTACCACCCCCTAAACTTCAATATGGTGGGCGTGTGAGCTCTCTGAGTGGACAGGTAATGATTATCTCTATTCACAGACATGCATTATGAAGTTCTCCAATTGTTAGCAGTGCCACGAACAGAAATGCTTATGTCTGGGTGGTTTTTAGCGCTGTATACGACGTATCATTCTGAGAGGAATAGATGTTGCTAAAAAAATCCGCTGCTTCCGAGCTCATGAGCTATCGATATGAATCTTACAAAACCTCCTTCGTAATTGTACAAGTCAGATGAGATGAATGAATCGGATTTTGTGCCAGATCTTGGAAGATGGGAGTGAAAGTTGTGAAATGCAAAGGATGAAGGAAATCGATATCCACCCAGAGTAGAACATGGATTTGACTACTCGTTCGTCCCACGGCCGAGTTCCGAACTCTTCAAGTACAATCTGTGCTTGCCGAGCTCTCATGGGACGGGGTCGCTTTAATACACCGATCACCCATCCACATGATTCGGCAACATCTTTTTGGTCCACTGGGGACTAGCTCTTCTCATGATGGATGTCAAAATATTCTATGGAAATCTCACGGAGCTCGTTAAATTGCTCTCATAGTCAGAATTTTCGTGTTTGAAGTTCTGGGGAATATGAGCATATGCTTATTTCGAAATTATCTGTGTATTCTCTGGAATTGATTCAGGATACGACGGTAGCCGCTGTAAATATAAGGTTCGATGATGCCTATCCTCAAGACACTCTTGAGACACTACTTCATAACAAGTCCGTGAATGCGTTCCGAAGAAAGTCGACTCAGCTAAAAGCCACCACTTATTCTTTGTGACTCGAATACTCTTTTGGTCAGAAATTATGAATGGTAATTACTTTTTCATGATACCGCTGTTCTTCCACTGTTCTCCCAATGTATTGATGGAAAAAATTTCTCCTCCTTCGGGGATGACGATGTGAATACTTTACACGCGAGGAACCGTACCAGCAGTTTCTTGTATTGTCCTCCAAGTTTCACAGTGGAATCTCTGGACAATGATCTCAATGGTGCGTTCACCCCAACTTATGGGAGATAATGCTTCCAGATCTCCAGAATAGCTCGAAATTCCCACCATCAATCGATTTTTATCTCCCCTACCTCTATATTGATACCTTCTAAGGGAAAAACACTCCCCCGTGTATAAGGCATATGCCTATTCGTTGAGGAAGATCTTTCCTCTGTGAGAGGTGAAGATAGAATCTCAGGATGAATAAATTTTCCTGAAGATTATCTGAAGAACTCTCCTCTCTGTTTACCAACGTAGCCGTGACACGAATTAGAGCGTATTCTGTGGAGAATGCAATCATCACAAGATACGGGCTGTTCAAAATTGAAGATAGTCGTTACTTCCCCAAGTTGACATCGTCAACCGTGAAAACCTACCTTAAGGCCAGGCCGTAGACAGCCGCCATATTGAATGTAGCCCTGAATCCGTTCGGATGATAAGTCGAATTCCACTCTACCAAATGACTAGGGATCTTACATGCAACTACAGAATGCATGTCTGAACGGGGGCTACAAAACCAAATATATCAATTCCCTACAAAGAAGTATCCAGACGAGGTTTACTCTACGTATATGACACACACGGGGGTTATTGGACCCCAGTGACAAAAGCATGAATATCTCTAGGACTACTTGAAAATCCAGCTTTGTAAGATTTTTCCATGATAATTGGGCACCTTAATAGGATTGAATAGCCAAAAGGGTGGAATCTGCATTTTGGCGCTGAGTGTAAATTTTTGAAAGAAAAAAGTCCTGATGGCACACTGGGGTTCCGCTGGACCCCACGACGGAAACGTCGTCCGCTCATTAGCAGACGACGTTTATGTACACGCTGTCTGGATCATTTTTCGGAGGAAATTGACCCATTTGGCATCGGAGCCCCCTTTAGACATGCATTCTGTAGGTGCATGTAAGATCCCGAGTCATTGGGTTGAGTGAAAATCGACATACCCTCCGAATGGATCTAGAACTTTTGGCGGACTACGGGCGCACCTTAATAATCACCTATTTTGACCACTCCTTCGGGTTTCCATACACTGTTTCAACCGAGAAATTATTTGGCGCCGAGATCCTATCTAAATCTATTCTGATTATTAGTTCGTGTTGAAGTAGAGAGTTTTTCATAGGCAGGAATGGGGATCAGAGAATGAACTGATTTCGAATTGGTTACTTTTGGGGTCAAAGGTTCTTGTCTTGAGAGAACGAGAAAAGGAATCGTTCAGGTGCCGAGGTATGGGGTTCTCAGGTAGTTCAGAGTCGGTTGATGTTTGATGAACAGGATAAGGAATCGTTCAGGTGCCGAGGTATGGGGTTCTCAGGTAGTTCAGAGTCGGTTGATGTTTGATGAACAGGATCAAGAACGGCACTTCTGTGGTATTCGTGAATTAATCCTAGAAGGGCGAAAAATTGCTGTCAATATGGAATATTATCTAGACTACGAATCATCACCATATTCTTAATCGTAAAATCCAAGAGCGTGACGTGTTCTGACAGTATCCGGCTCTACTTTACAGAGTATGTCTGCGTGACTCAGCCCCTTTTGGTTAGCCGCGACGAGAATGGCTGCGGGGTTCCCTCTCTTTGGCTTCATCATCGCAGCCTCTCCAGTGGCATCGTTGATTCTCCCGCTTTTCTGGAAGCCCTGGCATTTGCACTCCAGAGCATCACTTACCTCTGTAACGTGGTGAGGGGTTCAGTCTCTAGAATGAACACGAGCGATTGGGTTGAAGAGTGACTTTTATGTACGAGAGATGATTGATGGTTGAGAGAGAGTGTGTGAATTATTCGGTTGGTCAGAGCGGTCTGCCGCGGCGTGGCCCGTCGTCCGCGACGATGGGTCCGCGACGCGACATCGCACTTGGTGGGGAAACGGGCGATTGTCCGTCAGAAACACTGACGATGCATCTGGTGCATCGTCAGGTGACGGGGAGAGGCGCGGGCCGGAGGCTCGAGACTCACCAGGTCACAGACCGATGCGGTGACCTATGTGACAATATATCAGCTGTGGCCCCTCGAATGCCCTTCGAATCATATGGTTGCGATCATACGTTGTATTATAGTGCTTGCGCGAGCAAGCACATGCTAGTATGAATGTATGTGTGAAGTCATGCGAGGGCGAGAGTGTCAATGTCCGTGTGTGTCGCGATACAAGTTCTTATCGCGAACTCCCTCTCATTATAATCGTTTAGATACTTTCAACCTCTCATTCCTAATCTTACAAAATGTGATTCTTTTTTGCATACGATTATGCTTAAAAGTTGAAAACATTGTGACCGACGCGATACCTCGGATAATTAGGGTGGAGGTATGCGTAGTCTATCCGGCTCTGGATTTGGGGAGAGAGCCGGATATCAGAGTTCATGACTTGATCAGAAGTAATCAAATGCTATCAGGGATAAGGACAAGATTTCTACGGTGATGTAATCGACTATCAATTCTCAAACCAATTCGGTGGATCAGGGCACCTCCTTGGGAATCAATAGTACGATCTCTGTATCTTTTACAGTTTTTTTCTCAGACTAATGGATGGATCAGGGCACCCATCAATTCCAAGAAAATCCTATAAATATGTTATTACGGTAAAACACAGCCATCCAGTGGATCAGGGCACCTTCTTGACCTGTTTTACACGTAACTTTCATTTCGGTGGGTCTTGCTGATAACAAATACAGGGGATCAGGGCCCTGCAATATATCACCAGCAAAATCCAATGGTTTGATTATGCCAACTATATAGTCACATTGTGGGTTCCATCGTGCAATTGGAGCACTTAGGATTACCCACAGCAATAAGCACACAAAGAGAATATATGTATATATAATAGATTTTATTCAAGATTCCGTTACAATCATAAGATTATATATGGAACCCTGAGGACTTCGATTTATTCGCTTTGTGAGCTGATTTTCGACTGAAAGGCAGAATCCTCGAGCACCTGGTCAGGGCTCTATTTATACTCAGTCCTCAGAGTTCCAGAACATTCTGAAGATAATTTATTCATATGCACCGTAATTATTTATGAAAACTGAAAAGCTCTGTTAGTTCCACTATAAACATATTTACAAATTATCAAAATTGCATCGATTCCAACACATATTGTTCCAAATAAAAATCTCGATTGAGTGTAATAAATGAAAGATAATTTTTAGATAATTATATAGAACTTTCTAGAAGTTGATCGAAGACACGTGTTTTATTGATGCACTCGTAAATTCACTTCGAAATGCCACAGATCTTTGGAATTTTTTGTAATATTCGTCAATAGTGAAATATATGGTCAATATATCACCTTGAATTGACGATATATTAGGTTTTTTACAGTATTTCACAATAAAATAATTTTTTAAACAATACTATCAAAATCGTTGATAAAAAATCTATATTTCATCAAAATAAGTCGAAATAACTACGTTCTAGCTTGATTTGTATTAGAACCACTAGTTAGTCTGAAAGAATCTATTTTACATACAATTTTACAAAAGCTTGAACTTTGTAAAATTGAATATTGCAAATAATGCATTGAGTTTTAGAATTTTCTTTTTAAGTACTATGAAAATAATGAATCCTAGAACTAGATGACGAAAAGATTCTTTAGAATTGATTGGATGAATTTCACAAAATCTTGAATAGAAAATCATAGAATTTTCTATGTATAATAGTATATATGTATATGTAATTATGTATATATATCTTCTATATATATGATGAGTGAGCTCGCGAGGCTCAGCTGGACTGGGGGGTAAACAGTGAGTGACATTATCGGCTTGTAAGCGCGCAAATTCAATATTACTTCGTAGAAACTTGCACGAAATTACTGTTTAAATTTTTAAAAATAAATAACGAAATTTTGGGACTATGGTTGTCACAACATGTTCGATGAATTTCTAAAATTCATAAATATGTTTGATGAAAATTTTGAAAATTATTAACAATTAATTATTAACAACTTATCTTCTCAATTGTATGAATATATGAGGTTCTATACCTTTATCCGATGCAAATGTTTTACAAAATTATAAAAGCATTGAAGTGTCTGGAAAAAATTATTAACAATAAATTGTTTATAAACAATGTTCCTCAATTCTATGGTTATTCATATGAGGTCCTATACGAGTAGTTCCGCGCGAAACAGACCTACGGAAAAGAGTCATGTCTTGAATTTCTTTCTTGACTTTTCCATTCGATTCTATGGTACAAAATATGAACTTTTCACTACCTATGAGGCCCCAAAAAAAATTTCCAGGTACCTTCAACGTACATTACTTTATCCTCTTGATTTATTTTCAACAAAAAAGTTGGATATTTTTTTCAATAAAACGAATTTTTCTCGAATTCGTTCAAAGATACAGAGATGCGGTTTGCGTCATTCGAAAGGTCTTTAGAGAACCTATCAAAATCGATCTTGTGAAGTTGATTCTGATGTCTTGGGTGATTTTATCGGGCAAAAGAGTACATAGAAGAATAAATTTGAATAGAAATACATAGAAGATTAAATTTCTCGAAAACCCAATTTTTTTAAATTCTGAAAATTCGATATTTTATGTAAAATTTTGTGTTCTTTCAGAAAAAAATAGTCCCGAATTCCTTCCCTGCGTTCTAACGCCTAATTTTGCCAATTATCACAAATCCATTCCCGAGGCTTTTGGAAATCGTCTGTTTTCTGCGCATGCGCAGAAACTTGGATCCTTGAAACCAATTCCTTTAGAAAGCCGAAAAAATTTCCTTCAACATGACCACCTGCCGAAGTCAATTCTATACATTTAAGCCAGTGTTGCGACGTTCAAAAGACCACTGAATCTTGATAGTTCCTCAGAGCTGAGTCGGAGGTACTGCAGACAGCAGTAAGGAAAATCCACGCCTGCTCCCGTTCGATGGCGTCCATCGACGTGTCGCACTCGAGCTGGAGGATCACCTTTTATACGTTGTAGATTCGGTTCAAACGCATGAAATTGACTTCGGCAAGTGGTCATTTTGAAGGAAATTTTCTTGTCTTTCTCTTGGAATTGGTTTTGGGGATCCAAAAAGGATCCAAAATCCTGCGCATGCGCAGAAAACAGACGATTTCCAAAAGCCTCGAAAATGAATTTGTGATCATTGGCAAAAATAGGTGTTAGAACGCAAAAAAGGGATTCGGGACTATCTTGTTCTGAAAGAACACAAAATCTTACACGGGATATCATATTTTCAGAATTTTGAAAAATTGGCTTTCGAGAAATCTAATCTTCTATGATTTTCACTCTTTTGCCCGATAAAATCACCCAAGACATCAAAATCATTTCTACAAGACCGATTTCGATAGGTTCTTCGAAGGCCTTCCGAATACCGCAAACCGCATCTCTGTATATCTGGACGAATTCGAGAAAAATTCATTTCATTGAAAAAAATACCCTGACTCTTTTGTTGAAAATAATTCAAGAGGATGATGTAATGTACTTTGAAGGTACCTGGAAAATTTTTTGGGGCTCCATAGGTAGTGAAAAGTTCATATTTTGTACCATAGAATCGATTGAAAAAGTCAAGAAGAAAATTTAAAACAGGACGCTGTTTCGCGCGGAACTACTCATACCTCAATTTGATTGACAAATTTTTCCCCAAAAAATTCATTTTTTGTATGAACCGTACCCCGAATGTTATTAATAAATTATACAATAAACAAATACTATACATAATATACTTATCGCTATATACTGCCATAGTTGGATATAGCATTCAGAAATTTTTATCGCTTGCAACTGTGAGATCATTTCCCGTCAGCCGCAAGAAATACTCTTTCTTTCTTGAGATGATTCTAGGTCTTATTTCGATTCTAATATTATAATATTCTTGGATCGCTTATTACATGGAGTCTTGGTTCAAAAAGCATGGCAAATAGTTCTCTCAAAACCTCAAGTTGTGAATTTCGCACTATAACAATTTCCAAAATTTGCTCTTTCTTGGAACTTTCAATCGAATGGTCAATTAGTCCTTGGAAAGACCTTCACTTCAAGCGTTTGAACGTTGAAATCGGGTCAAAATTGACCGAGTTATGACCGTTTTTTGGGTACTCTCATTCACGTACGAGAAACTGTAATTTATCTGGGTTTTCACTGTACTGTGGTGATTTGAAAATTTTTTGGTTGTCGGTCGGTTTCGATTCTACTGAAATACAGTATAAGGAATATTCATACCAATTTTCAAGTTGATATCATTATAACTTAGCGATATATAAGAAAATACGCACTCATATTTAATGCCGACGGTAAGTTTTCGAATGTAGTTTGGACTGTATAAAAATGTGGTCTCAAAATTTTTCTATTCACTCATGGGTTTCTGTCGTTGGTCTTACTTCAAGGTATTACATTAATCAATCTATGTTTTAAAATTACACCACGAAATTTGAATTCTGAGGTGAGAAATTTGAATTTTTGCATACTGGCAAATTTCGCATCGAAATTCTACATTTTTCCCTTCAAAATCCTGTGATCTCATTTTTGAAGCTCCTAATGGTGTTCATAGCTATTAGTATACTCAGTTATATAGATTCGGCACAGGAATAGAAGTCCACAACCGTGATTTGAGCAATATTCATGTCGTGGTATCGACTTTTTCAGTAAAAATACGTATTTTTCGGTTACTTTTCGATGAAAGCTCATAACGTCTCAAATTTCAATTCTAGCTTCTCTGCGTTCCTTTTGGCTATACAAATGATGGAAATAGTTGATTTTGGATGTTATCTACTGTATCTGATCTTGATACGCATCAATTTGAGCGTTTTCGGACTCTACTTTTCGAAATTCTGGAGTTGACTTTTTCGAACGTAATGACTCGATTTTTGGCCGTTTTTTCGACTTTGAGCTAGGTGTGGGGTTCAAAATGACTCTGTATGTATTTGGGTCATTCTGGACCAAGGTGAACATTTTGAAAATCGACGAAATTTAAAAATGCCTCAAACATTTTTTTCCGTTAGTACTACTAGAATATAGTTGAAAGAAATTTTTTTCAGATTTTTTTGGGACCCATGGCGGGCCCTACGAATTTTCCAAGTCCCATTTTTGAGCAGTTTTCCGCCTATTTTTCGCTATCTTGGAAAATTCGTAGCTCGGACCCAAATGCATCTTTTTCATCCTAGCTGGGCGCATTTTCTTTGGTATGACGTACACTTTCAAGAAAGAAATCGACCGGTCCAAAAAATTGATATCTGGTAGGTCCCACGGTTGCATCAAAAAAGGCCCAGGAATACGACTTTGCACCACCTTTGGAGGCGTATAGGTCGAAATGGAAGCCTCGTAGCAAAATTTTGCAGTAGAAAAAACTTGTAGGCCTTGAAAAAACCTTCAATTTCCTTTTTGGAACGTGTCATTATCTTATCTCACGTACGATCTACAGCCGATTTAAGTTGGGCATTTTTGTAGAAACGTGAAACTTCAAGGCCAATTTAAAAAAATCGTTTATTTTTTATCGACCCCAAGCCTATGAGAAAATGTTCTTTCAGGTGTCTATTTGAAGGCCCAACAATGATTTGGTTGTTCCTTTGAAATCCCGATTTTGTACGAGCTGTTAAAAACAGTCGAAAATACCGAAAATCGTGTCGAATTCGGGCCTCATCATGAAGCTTCGTGGACTGGGTCTTCCCTTGCTCTCGATTCGTGGACTCTAAGGGCCTCGACAAAAAGTGCGCAATGCTCTCTTCTCCACTTTTTCCCCCGTGTATAAGCATAGGCCCTGTAGTTGCAGTCGCCGCCACGGGCGCGCAATGGCGCTACTTCCGCAGGGGAAAAAGGGGGAAAAAAGCAAATGCGCACTTTCTGTTGAGGCCCTAATTATACAGCACTCGGCATAAAATATTGTGGAAAATGAGACCTAGAGCTGAAAAATGGCCTCTCGTGCGATGTTTTACGATGGAACCGTCCAAAACTAGAGTAAATTGAGTGAATACAAGATAAACCGAGAACCGGCCGCTTTGGCACTCCGCGTATGCCCCACACTGCATGCCATCCTCCGTTAATGCGGAAGTGATAAGTGATATTAACAACTGATGCAGTATTGTCAGGTATTATCCAGTATAGACAGAGATTAGAAGGTCCTCTAATCTCAGTTATAGACTGTTCAGTTACAGAGGCATTGAACATACTGTATTTTAATATCATTGATGAGCCCCACTCACT
This sequence comes from Eretmocerus hayati, assembly GCA_029851415.1. Lineage (NCBI taxonomy): Eukaryota > Metazoa > Arthropoda > Insecta > Hymenoptera > Aphelinidae > Eretmocerus > Eretmocerus hayati. The sequence continues at coordinate 97,218,831 of CM056741.1, forward strand.
TTTCACACAAATCTGAGTCCAGCAAAATTAATTCCTTCGTCACACGCTGCAAAGTCAAGTGACTATTTGCCCTCAGTGGAAGTGAACACAGGCTGGATATTAGTAGCTCTTATGAGGCTTTCCCAGGTCTTCAATCAATTTCCAACTTTACTTGAACATACTTTACTTAAACAATCACATGATAGTGATAACATTACAAACATATCCATAATTATTTTAAAGGTCTCAACAGAAACTGCACTAATTTTGCGCAAATATTGCCCCGATGATAACTCGCGGGTGCCCCGCGGGGAAGGCGTTACACTTCATATGCTTCACGATACATTTGGCCCATCTTCGGGGCAAACCCCGCGGGGAAGGTACCAAAATTTCTGATCGGGACGCTGACTGACACATACAATTTTCCGTGGTGGTCACTAACAACCAAAACCTCGTACAGTCTACAGTCTATAACTGAGATTAGAGAACCTTCTAATCTCTGTCTATACTGGATGATACCTGACAATACTGCATCAGCTGTTAATATCACTTATCACTTCCGCATTAACGGAGGATGGCATGCAGTGCGGGGCATGCGCGGAGTGCCAAAGCGGCCGGTTCTCGATTTATCTCGTATTTACTCAATTTAGTCTAGTTTTGGACGGTTCCATCGTAAAACATCGCACGAGAGGTCATTTTTCAGCTCTAGGTCTCATCTTCCACAATATTATATGCCGAGTGCTGTATAATTAGGGCCTCAACAGAAAGTGCGCATTTGCTTTTTTCCCCCCTTTTCCCCTGCGGAAGTAGCGCCATTGCGCGCCCGTGGCGGCGACTGCAACTACAGGGCCTATGCTTATACACGGGGGAAAAAGTGGAGAAAAGAGCATTGCGCACTTTTTGTCGAGGCCCTGAGAGTCCACGAATCGAGAGCAAGGGAAGACCCAGTCCACGAAGCTTCATGATAAGGCCCGAATTCGACACGATTTTCGGTATTTTCGACTGTTTTTAACAGCTCGTATAAAATCGGGATTTCAAAGGAACAACCAAATTATTGCTGGGCCTTCAAATAGACACCTGAAAGAACATTTTCTCATAGGTTTGGGGTCGATAAAAAATAAACGATTTTTTTAAATTGGCCTTGAAGTTCCACGTTTTTACAAAAATGCCCAACTTGAATCGGCTGTAGATCGTACGTGAGATAAGATAATGACACGTTCCAAAAAGGAAATTGAAGGTTTCTCCAAGGCCTACAAGTTTTTTCTACTGCAAAATTTTGCTACAAGGCTTCCATTTTGACCTATACGCCTCCAAAGGTGGTGCAAAGTCGTATTCCTGGGCCTTCTTTGATGCAACCGTGGGACCTACCAGATATCAATTTTTTGGACCGGTCAATTTTTTTCTTGAAAGTGTACGTCATACCAAAGAAAATGCGCCCAGCTAGGATGAAAAAGATGCATTTGGGTCCGAGCTACGAATTTTCCAAGATAGCGAAAAATAGGCGGAAAACTGCTCAAAAATGGGACTTGGAAAATTCGTAGGGTCCGCCATGGGTCCCAAAAAAATCTGAAAAAAATTTCTTTCAACTATATTCTAGTAGTACTAACGGAAAAAAAGTGTTTTGGGGCATTTTTAAATTTCGTCGATTTTCAAAATGTTCACCTTGGTCCAGAATGACCCATTTGAATGGATACCTGTGTGTGTAGTGAGCGGAGTTTGACGTGTTTCTTGTTGAGTTTCGGCGATTTGTGGCGCGGGTGATGTGTCACGCGGTGGAAAGAGGTCTTGGTGGGTGCAATTTGGGTGCACCGCGGTGCAAGCTATAGCTCCGGAACAAAACGTCCGATCGAGCTGAAATTTGAAAGGGGTGGACTTTGATCACTGAAGATGCGCTTCCGATGAAATTTTTCTGAAAATTTTGAAAATTCGGGGAAAAAATTTTTCAGTTTTGCGGGTCGGTCGTAAATCGATCCGAGTGACGCACTGTTTACTTTTTAGCTGATCTCGCACAGTAGCTCTCTTTTCGAGATTGTACGGGATCAATCATTGTATTTAGCTTCCAAGGGAGTATTATATACTCTTCTTAGATTCGCTGGCTTTGGTATGTGGCAGTGTTGCCGTTCTTTCGCTGACATTTCTCCTGGCAGATAACAAAATCAGCTGTTTGGTACTTTGAGATTAAGTATGTCTTCATGATGCAGAGCTACTGCTCAGTCCTGGCTCTGGATGTCGAATATCGCATCGGCAGTGCATTTTGAGCAGGTTCTTATCACCTCGCTCAGTGGTATTTTTTAATTTTCTCTGATTTTGTTCGGTTTCTGAGAGTGTCCGCGGCGGGTGTGGTTGAGTTTGACGTGTCTGTATCTTGTGTTTGATGTGCGTGGTTGCTGTTCGTACTACGCTGCTGGGCATTCACTAGCCCAAAGGGTGGAGCTTTGGTCCGCGATTCGGGTCCACTCTCTGGACCGTGTTCATATGACTGCGGCTAGATTGTGGCCGCGGAAGTCGACCTGGCCTCGTCAGCTCTCTGTGCCGCACCGTGGCCAGTTATCCTTCAACGGGATATGATCTTTACCTGATGCAAAAGTTTTCCTATGAGGTGTTTCACGCATGGTGAGTCGTTTGGTCGTATCATTGTGTGTTCGACAGACAGCGTTCGGGTCTCGTCTGGTCGAATTTCAGTCATGTAGTGTGAACTGTGTGACCTGTGTGTGTGTGTGTGTGTGTGTGTGTGTGTGAGTGTGCGTGTGTGTGTGTGTGTGTGTGTGTGTGTGTGTGTGTGTGATGTCATGTGTAAGTCCTTTTTTTCCCAACCTATCTTTCTAACAATTTGATTTGCCATATTGGCTCATCCGTATTTTAACTGTTCTCAACTAAATATTTCGTGATTTTTTATGTCAAAACTGGCCCTTCTGGCATTCAATCTCGTGGTATTTCACTCTGGATCTTGAATAAGCTTCGGATTTTCATGTAAATTCTCACTCAAACTATTACTGGTGGTGCATTACGAGAAATATGAATGAGTTTGATTTCGAATCAATTAGTACACGCAATTTATACTTTACTACTACAAATACCGTTGGGTTGAGATGATGATCTTCCGTGAAGATCTTCGTTGAGGATGTTACGTGATGTTACTCACCCTTGGTGGTGAGTCTACGTTGATTGAAAAGTGGATTTTGTGTTGGCTTTTGTTCATCTGTCACCTGTCGTGATCCGACGGCAAGCATTGTACTTGATTGTTGGGCTACACCACGGCCTTATTAGTGCCGTTGACTATGCGCTCGTCGTCGGCTGCAATCCGACGGCAGGCGTACTGATCGGCTTTGACCTGTGTGCGTAGAATGTGTGATTAACCACTGTGAAATTTTGTATTTCCTAAGCCAGTTTTCATTTCTTACTTCGCATTCGAAAGACAAGTCTTGGTAGTTGAATGTGAGCCTCCCGCCTGGGCCGGAGTTTCGACGGCTAAGAACGAGGTCGCGAATTCTCCTATGGATTTATCTTGTTTTATTTCTATAAAATGTTGCAGATTGCTCGATTCTTCCTATTACCAATTCTTCTAGCTATTGACGTGATTTTGACATCTTTAGAAGCACGTCCCTGGGCCGGAATATCTTACAACGGCCAATGGCGGCTGCACTGAAGCGTCACATTCAAATTGCCCAATCTTAATAACAAAATTCTGAATCTCTGAGCTGTAGAGGTTGCTTTGGAGGTACTATTTTGCACGTCTTCTTCTCTTTTAAGTGAGAATCTGAGGAAAGTTTCTGTGAAGTCGTTCATGATTTTCATATTTTCAATCGAAAAATTTGAATGCCTGACCTTAATCAATTTCGTAAATGCAACTGGTACTTGACTGCCACGAGAAATCATCAACTCGTGCGCGTACTTATCTCTCCAAAAATACAGAGTAGTGCATAATAAATTGAAGGAATAATTGGAACGATACTCGTCATGCTTATTTAGGAGAGTAGCTGAAGCCTGCTTGTGTGGCATTTGGATTGTTGTTCGGGAGATGGCGTCATCAGATTTTTCCATGGAATCCGTCTGCTGCTGTTTCCTAGGTGCTCTGGCTCTCCACTTAAATGTTAGAATTGATTGTGGGCAGCTCGTCTTCTCATTTTTTATGATGTTGATGTGCCAAATGAATCGTGGGAGAACCATATACCAATCTGAATGGTCTGCTCGGGGCGCCTCACGTGATTTTTGGGAGGTTAGGTGGCTTTTCTCGATCACGGAAATGTCCACTGGTGCTTCAGATGTACCATGATGATTCAACCCAAAAGCTTCTGCGAACTTGAAAAATATAGTATTAGAAATGTTGATTTGATAACTCAGTGTTATACCTGACGGCTCGAAGTACGCAAACGGTTTCAGCAAAAGTCCAGAAAAAACTTCCACCGGAGTTATTCTGTTGAAGAAATCAGTCGTCACCCGAAAAATCGCGAATGACCAGATTTGGTTCATTCCAATTGATACCGAATAGCCCACCTCTCTATTTAGGATATCAAGGGGGAAATAGCCAATATTCCACACTTTAGCTACTTGGCTTATAGCTGCACGTACTGGCTCGTACCTGTCAATACTCGCAGTTGTAATTGCTGCTACCTACACAGTACGGAATGAGTATGTGATGGATTTTGGAGAGGCGCTCCAAAGGCATGCATCGGTAGTCGCCAGTATGTGACGGGTACTGAACAAGTACGTGACGGATTCTGGAGCCCTCGCTCAGTGAGCCGCGTGACAGTAAATGCGTGTATAAGCCTTGTACGTTACGAGTACGTGACGGACTCTGAGAGCGGGTCACGGGGTACCATGAGGCAGTAGTTGCCAGCATGTAACAGGTACGGGACGAGTATGTGACGGACTCCGTTAGCGCAGCTGATCCGATTCAACGTACCTTGAATGACGGTGTGTCCTGCTACGTGATTGTCACATAGTAAATATGTGATGACACCAACGTACGCAGGGAATCAGTGAAGTGCTGTAATGGCTGGCATATTTGAAGGGTTGATACAATGCAAATTAGCCATGCATACCACGAGTTAGCTGACTAACATGACATCCATTCATATAATGGATTCACAGTCAATTGGAGATGATATATGGGATAGAGTCCCAAAAACAACTCACATATAATCAGAATACTCTCCGATCAATCTTCCTTTTTCAAAATTCAGTCGTCTTTTCATCAAGACGATCGTATTCAATTTGAGCAATGTCATTTTAGCACTGATCATAGTTTCATAACTTACCTAGATTGTGAGGTCAAAGTAATGAGAGATTACACTTCAGGATGGGAGCATTAATTGTCATGGATAGCCAAGTTGTTGGTTTTTTGAACTCTATGGGTAGGCAAATTTTCTCCGTGATGTGAGCCACATACGATCTTCCATCGACGAGTAATTGGGTGGTCGAATCGTGATCGATGATTTCCTTATGGAAATGGCATCAAATTGGGATGAATGAATGAATGAATAGAAGCTGAAGCAGAAAGGAATGGTGGCTATGCAATGCTGTTCCGCGTATTGGATATCATAACTTTTCAATCATACTCCGCAGAGTCTATTTTGGTTGATCCTTGGGGAAGGCCAGTTTGTTCGCGAATTCATGTTGGGATATTATACATGCATCTGAAAGGAATTAACCCGAAAAGAGAGTCTCAAATTAAAGTCGTCTGTATCTGATTTTATGCACACGGGTGTTTTGGCGAAACTTATGAGATAATTATCGAATGAATCATTGAGGGTATCTCTATATATATTCTTGCTGTGTCGAATTACGAACTTCTGAATGATATTCGGATTAACATCAAATTTGGTTTGATGGTTGAAATGTTCCACGAGCTATTATCATGAGTTTTGTGCTCAGAAATTCATATTTATAGTAGTAGTGGGTGGGTTCTTAACTTCGCGATTTCTCCTTGATTTCTGACGCTTCAGTGGACCGCGAATTTAGTTTTTACGTGCGAAAATACATAAGAAACGACGGTTGGCACGATGATCGAGATCACGGGGACACCCTTCGCTTCATTCGATCAGTTTGAAAAATAACCTAACGAAGAGGAAAATACGCTGCTAAATGGGATTAGCAGAATGCTTTCTCTTAGCGAAATAGTTTAAGAGGTTCACTGAAATTAATGAGAAATTTGCAAAACTGATCAAATTCCAAAATGATGATTGGGATTCCTACAGAATAGTTTTATTTTTAATCTAATTTAATTGCATTTCATATCACACTCACAATCCAATGATTGGATCCAACCAATCGATGTACAATGAGGGAAAAGTATCTCTCTAGTCCATGAAAAGGTGGATAGATTAGTTGTAGAGGGAGATATGAGGATAAAATGGATTTCAGCTGCAATTTTCTTCTAATATTTTGGGTTATTATTACGAGATTTACTTTTAGGGGAATTAAGATGACCTAAACTGGGGTTTTTCCTAGAAGATATCTAGTCTGGTTGAGGGAAAATTTTGATATAGTTGGTGGAAAGATCATAAAAATGGAGTTTTTTAAAAAAAATTTGGATTTTTCGGGAATAAATTGGATTTTGAATGTATTTAAAAGGATTTAGAAAAATTCGTCATCAACTAATCGATTTAGAACGATGAAAAAGTATAAACTTAGTTGAGTAAAATTTGGATATATTAGTTTAGGGGGTGGGTAATAGCGGAAAATTAATTTTAGATGCGATTTCCTTCTAATATTTTGAGTTATTATAAGGAGATTGGCTTTAAGGGGAATTCAGATGACCTAAACTAGGGTTTTCCATGGAATATATGAAGTATGGTTGAGGGCAAATTTTAATATAGTTGGTGTAAGGATTATAAAAATGGAGTATTTTGGAAAAATTTGGATTTTTCGGGAAGAAATCGGATTTTGAATGTATTAAAACGGATTTTGAGAAAATTTGGTATGAACCAATCGATTTAGAACGATGAAAAAGTATCAACTTAGTTGAGTAAAATTTGAATAAAGTAATTTAGAGGAGAGAGATGAGTAAAGTATGAATATTGAAGAAAATATTTGTATATTCTGAGTTATTTTGCTTTCTCTAAAGAGAAAGCTTTGTTTTCACCCCAACGAAAATTTGATCAAATTTTTCATTAAAATCAACATATTCTTCAACAAAATCCCTCGTATCGAAAAAAGCCAACGACCATTCTCTTCCTCTCGCCAAAAGCTATCAAATGTAGGTAACACTTTTCCTCCTAATGTCCTCCCAAATCTGCCAAAGACTCATCTTTCCACCCCATTTTCCGTGTTTGTGTGTGTGTATGTATGTATGTTGTTTCATATTGGACACGCTTTCTCTTTTACTATTCGCCTTATCAACTTTTGGCTGTCTACAAGTTGTAGAGAATCCAATTTCTGAGAGCCCAGTGATTTGGCACCTTTCGGCTCCCAGTCAAATTTGATCCATGGGCTTTTTGAACAAAAAGTGCTCAAATTTCAACTTTTAATACATAAATATCTTTCTCCCACACACTCTCACAACAAATTGAGTCACCTAAACTATGATTTTTTCTGCGAGATCTATCGATTGGTTAATACCGAAATTTCATTTGATCTCTATAGATCTCAAATTTTCAAAAAAATCAAAATTTTCACCAAAAATTTTTTTTTGAGCCTTTTTAAACCTACCGCATCCAAATTCTGTCTCAACCAACTAATAGATATCATCGAAAAAACCTAAGACTAGATGGCTCAAATCCTTCTAAAAAGCTCCCTCCAAAAAATAATTCAAAAAATAAAGGAAAATTTCCCTTAATATTCAATTTTTCCTCCTACCTTCCTTCATGACTCATTTATCTGAATCTTGATGACCTAAACTATGATTTTTTCTGCGAGATCTATCGATTGGTTAATACCGAAATTTCATTTAATCTCTACAGATCTCAAATTTTCAAAAAAATCAAAATTCTCACCAAAAATTTTTTTTTGAGCTTCTTTAAACCTACCGCATCCAAATTCTGTCTCAACTAACTAATAGATATCATCGAAAAAACCTAAGACTAGATGGCTCAAATCCTTCTAAAAAGCTCCCTCCAAAAAATAATTCAAAGAATAAAGGAAAATTTCCCTTAATATTCAATTTTTCCTCCTACTTTCCTTCATGACTCATTTAACTGAATCTTGATGACCTAAACTATGATCTTTTCTGCGAGATCTATCGATTGGTTAATACCGAAATTTCATTTAATCTCTACAGATCTCAAATTTCCAAAAAAATCAAAATTCTCACCAAAAATTTTTTTTGAGCCTCTTTAAACCTACCGCATCCAAATTCTGTCTCAACCAATTAATAGATATCATCGAAAAAACCTAAGACTAGATGGCTCAAATCCTTCTAAAAAGCTCCCTCCAAAGAATAATTCAAAAAATAAAGGAAAATCTCCCTTAATATTCAATTTTTGCTCCTACCTTCCTTCATGACTCATTTATCTCAATCTTAATGACCTAAACTATGATCTTTTCTGCGAGATCTATCGATTGGTTAATACCGAAATTTCATTTAGTCTCTACAGATCTCAAATTTTCAAAAAAATCAAAATTTTCACTCAAAATTTTCTTTTAGCCTTTTTAAACCTACCGCATCCAAATTCTGTCTCAACCAACAAATAGATATCATCGAAAAAACCTAAGACTAGATGGCTCAAATCCTTCTAAAAAGCTTACTCCAAAAAATAATTCAAAAAATGAAGGAAAATTTCCCTTAATATTCAATTTTTCCTCCTACCTTCCTTCATGACTCATTTATCTCAATCTTAATATGATTTTTCCTGCGAGATCTATCGATTGATTGCCGTTCGTATTTGATTCACAGACTTTAATCAACTCCAAAATATTGTTCAGGTATATTCAGTCGATGCAGAGATTTCTCTTCTTCCAGAATATGGTATCAGAATTTGGATTCCATGGGATCGGATAGGTCAAACTGCATTTCAAAGTTGGTAAAAGTACTTTGGGCTCGTAAATTTGCTTGAATAGTGGAAATGGTACATTGTGCGTATCAGTGCTATTTGTGTCATAACCAAGAGCAGATCGTTATAAAGATAGCAAGAAGAAATTCTGCTTGATCGACAGGATACCCGATCGATACTATTATCAGTTGTCCCGGCTCAGCCGCGCGCCACTACGTCTCCGTCTTTGTTAAGGTAGTACTGTCGTGGAACGGATTTTTGTGTATTGGCTCCCATTCTTTTTCACGTCTAGAGGAAGGTACTTCCTTTCTGCAGTCAAAATTTCAGCAACTTCAATCGTCTCAAAATTGAAAAAAAAAATTCCAAAAATGCTATCTTTTGCACAGCGCTTATGGAAATCACAACGCAAGAGTAGCAACTAACTCGAACCAAATCTCCTCCCTCGAAAAGCTTCCTGTTTATCATCTTAAAAATACAGTATGTTATAGTTCATAATTTCATCGACCTCCATGCAAAATATGGTTGAAATCTATTGTCTGGTTGTCAACTTATTCCAGCAAACAGAAAAGAATAATTGGAAAAATGAGAGCTCCGCGCGCATGCTAGACCAGCTGAATGAAAGCAGAAATAGAGAGAGGAAGATATATATTGATATTAATAAAGATACAAAAAAGTATAATATAGTTTCAATTATCATGTGGAAAGGAATTTCACATTATATTTTCCATACAATTTCAGAATGATGATGGTCTGGTTATTCTAATTATCATCATATGACGCTTGGAGAAAGCTTTCTGCTAATCACTTTTAGCAGCGTATTTTTGAGGAAAATAGTTATCGGGATTTCGGATACCTAAAGTGAGGTTTCTTCAGCAAAACGTGTAATTTGGTTAAAACAGAATTTCGATAGAATAGGTCTAAACATGCTCAAATTGCTGTTTTTGTTGGAAATTTTGGTTTTTTTATAAAACTTTACGTTGATGGAGTTTGAATGGAATTTCAGTATTAACCAAAAGATAGATTGAGCCAAAAAAACCATAGCCTAGGTAATCAAAATTGGGGTAAGGTAAAGTTAGAAAGAGATATTTTAGTATGACAGTACACAATTTCAGCGATTTTACCTCAGAAAACGTTTCAATTATATTCGATTTGGAGAGAAGACCAGGCAAATCACTTGTCTCATCTCTGAGTGATTCTATACAACTTGTAGTAAAGCAAAAATCGATAAAGTGGAGTGTAGAAGAGAAAGCGTGGCGCAAAAAAAACAACATACATAGACACACACAGACACAGACAAAGGGCCGGAGAGATGAGTCACTGGGGGGTTTTTGAGGATTATAAAGGGAAAATTGTTACTCACAATCGTTAGATTTTGGCGAGAGGAATAAGATGGTTAAAGCACTTTAGTGATGAGATGAATTATGTTCAAGAAAAAATTGAGTTGAATGGAAAAATTGATCAAAAATTTGCTGTGTCGAAAACGAAGCTTCCTCTTTAGAGAAAGCAAAACATGTAAACTTCAGTTCTGATCGATCTTGCAGGACTTTGTCCTACATATTCAAAAACACGAGGACGATCAACAAAAGTCATACATGGGAGAAAGAAACCTACATATTTAAAAATCTTCAGGGCTCTTTATCCATCAGAAAACCTCATTCAGAAACCGGAAAAAAGTTTTCTCATTAGCACGCGCAAAACGACAAGAACTGTGAACTCAAGCGTAACGATTTGAAAAATTTTCCATTTTCCGGTCCACCTTGATGTATATGGATGAATTCACCTCGCATTGATATTTATGCAACTTTCCGATGTTTGAGTGCTTACAAAATTGCATGAAATAGCATTCGCGCCTCGGTCATGAGGTTCCTCGCTTCCGAGCGGTTATCTTGACCCTCGCCTGCGGCTCGGGCCGAAAACCAATCGCTCAGAGGCGAGCTACAACCTTATAATCTCGGTGCGAAATCTACTATTTCAGTTTCGATTGAAGGCGACATTGTTCAGCCATCACTTTCGCTATGGGCAAGCGTGCCCCATCAATTGGCAAGACAAATCCCTGACTAGTTGCTCCGGTATTGTGATAAATATATCGCGTAGGACTCTCATGAAATTAATAAGTTTTCTTCAGATATATCAAATCGCTACGCCCATTACATTTGCGAATCTAGGAGTTGGAAATAGAATGAACTACTTTGTGAATCCAAAAAACACAACTCCGCGTGTCCAACAGCGCACTAGAAAGTTGGTGCTCGATATGAGTCTCTCTATCCTCGATTATCCTGCTTCCAGCGGAATCAAGAACTCAAGTCTCTCGACATTAGCGGATCTATTTTCGTCTATACTCCTTCCAAATTATGTTAACCATATCTTCTCGTGGGTGTAGTTCACAACAGGAGTTTCTCAATGAAGATTCTGATTTTGATAATCAAAAAAAGAGTATGCAGAAGTATGTTTATTTTGAAGATTTCTCCATTATAAGTGATTGTAGAGCCCATATCACATATATTGTGAGGATACTTATAAATGTATTTCGTAATGGTGGTGAATTGTCCATTTTCACAGTTCAGATATCCAAAATGTTGGAAATAACCTCAAAAAAGCACTAGATACATCTGAATATGGGAAGTAATGATTGCCGCATACTCTAATGATGAACATACCAGTGCTTGACTTTATTCGGAGAGTCGAAAGGCTACTTCTTGATACACTGTGCGTACAAGTGTACTTTGCGTACAGTTCGCTGAGTCAAACTCACAGTTCTTCAAAAAGTATAGTTCGATACAGGGGGTAGAATCTATTTTTCGCGTCATCGTGATCATTCCGATCCTCACCTGAGGCTCGGACCGGAATCTTATCACTCGAACGCGAAGGATATTTTCATACCCTTGTATCGAGATGTACTATTTTACTTTGAGATAACGGTGAGATTCACCTCTAAACGTGATTTTTTTAAAAATGCCATTAACTTTCAGTAAATTTGTAAAACTATTAATAAATATTTTCTCAGAATTTCGTATTATTATGAGCTCCAAAGTCACTGAGGACACCAAAAGAATACATTTCCACTCTCAGATTGCCGTAATGTCTTACTGTTGCATCTTACATTCGTTCAAATCTGAGCGTTTGGTGAAAAAAACAGCTTTTTCCTTCATGTTAGAAAATACGACGATGTCAAGAGTATTCGACTTCAATAAAGGTTCATAGTCTGAGAATCAGGCGAATTTTGTCTTACACATCTTCTGCTGCATGAGCTATGTTCACACATGTGAAACTGTTCAAAGTTGGATATTCAACCGCTCTATAAATAATTTCGTATATGATTGTGATTTCTGTGTGTTCGCGAATCGTCGGAATCTTAATCGTGGATTCATCAGAGGCTTAAAGAGTACATGGAATTATTTTCCTATCTCTCGCGAAAGAAGTATGATCTAACCTATTATGAACATAAAAATGCATCCGTGAGCCTCAGAGTTCTGCAGTTCAGTTACGAATGATGCTTGCTGTGAGATCAAATCCCGCTTCAGACGGAGCGTTTGCTCATCTTGAAGATTCTCATCTCACATTTGTCGCATCTTGCGGTAAGAACGAAATCAATCTGACGGCAAGGACTTCTTTTTGAAGTTAAGGTGGGGATTCCATCACTGTACACAGACATACCTCTATATACCCTTCCCCTAACTACGCGAGTGACATCATTTCCGTGAAACCCCATCCGACTTCCTCCTTCGATTCTGTGGGTGCAAGTTGGCATGTTCCAAATACTTGCTAACCACTCTTTGATCCTACATCCATTTCTAAACATAAATTATCAAGTTTGTGAAGCCAAAAACTATTTTTTCCCGTATGACGATATGTTATGACGATATATCATCGATCATCCTATGGTTTTCAAGAACAGGCATCGACTGAAGTTACACTGACATGTTCAATCCGATAGTTCGTGTGATGAGGTAATTGCAAAGATTTGATTCGAGGTTGTCTTCTTGTGGATCAGGCTGCTTCTTCGCTGGTGTGCTTCTGCTAATGACAGCTATAGTTTCAATGACCCGTTGTGAGGATGATGCACTTTGTAACTCTATGCATATCGTCTGAGAAAATACTGAAGCAAGGTATTGTTCCGAGAGAAAGGATTCCAGAAAAGGAACCAAAATTTCTCGGTGAAAAAGCATTGCTCGTATATCAACGGGGTTGATGTACTTATTGACAATACATAACATTGGGCGGTTGTTTGGAACTTATACGCGACAATATTGGAATTTCCTCACTCAATCTCTGAATAAATATTTGCAGCCCACCTACCAGTGTCTCCTTCAATAACTACCCATTGAGCCATCAGTAACAAACGAGCGGCAAAAAATCACCTCGCAATTGATTGTAGTATCCTTTTATCTGAAGGTGAATGTCGCTCGGAGACCGAGTCAGATGGGAGGTACTTTGAGACATCCTCTCTTATCCGAATGGAACGCAAGTTTCCTCGGAATCTGAATGAAAACTCTCGCTGAAAAATTTTGAGAGGTTGTACTGATTTGCGTTGTATCAATCCTCTGAAGATTCCATTTGTTACAACACTCCACCGATTCCCTGCGTACGTTGGTGTCATCACATATTCACTACGTGACAATTACGTAGCGACACACCGTCATTCAAGGTTCATTGAATCGGACGAGCTGCGCTCACGGGGCCGTCACATACTCGTCCCGTACCTGTTACGTGCTGGCAACTACTGCCTTATGGTACCCCATGACCCGCTCTGAGAGTCCGTCACGTACTCGTTACGTACTTGGCTCATACACGCATTTACTGTAACGCGGCTCGCTGAGCGATGGCTCCAGAATCCGTCACGTACTTGTTCAGTACCCGTCACATACTGGCAACTATCGTTGCGTGCCTTTGAAGCGCCTCTCCAAAATCCATCACATACTCATTCCGAAATGTGTAGGTAGCAGCAATCACTACTGCGAGTATTGACAGGTACGAGCCAGTACGTGCAGCTATAAGCCAAGTAGCTACAGTATGGAATATTAGCTATTTCCCTCTTGTGGGATGTGAGGTTCCCGGTTATAAGAAGATTCCTTGATGCTCAATTGCAACAGATTCATGCTAATGAAGTTTATGAGAAAAGTGCAGGAATCAAAAAGGTTGCATTTTGTGAGTTGATCAATTGTATTTCGGAACTGAATTTGTTGAAATATTTCCAGGCCCATTTTATGCTTCTGAATACACACTCCAAATGTCTCGACGACTCCATATACATTTTCCGAAGAAGAAAATGAAATACTCGCTTTATTACAACATGAACGATATTTTACTGCGAAGATTCTTTGCGAAGTTCGCGCTCCCTCGTTGTCGCCAAGTGCCCAAGAAGGCTTCTCACGTGGCGGTCGAGCGGATACCACTTGATATTTTTCAGAAACTGCTGAATGCGATTGGACGCGACTGTTTCGCACCTCAGAACGCCGCTGAACTTGAAAACTTCTTGAAGACTCGTTCCCACCACTTGGAAGGTTTTTGGCTTGACGTGCACGGTCGAGTCCATTTACGTCGAGTCCGCGGTTCTCCTCGCCGGTATTGCGTGGAATTGCGCTCGCGGATAGCTGAGTCGCGGGCAGCGATGTAAGATTTTCACAAAATGAATCTGAATGCGAGTGATTATATCCTCCAGTCTCGCTCGCGAGCGTATGAATTCGACCGCGCCTACTTTGAATTTGAAGAAGCTGTGCCTCGGCTTTAGGGGTAGTTATGTATAATTTGCGAATATCGTGTATAGCATCGCCCCCATCGATGCTTTCCATATTTCGAGAGAATATGATAATTTTCCTCAGTTTTGCTGCTATGAATTTGTTACAGTTTTCTGCGATGGAGTTTCCGAGATTGATATCTCCGGTAGCATGTGTGACAGACACTTGACTCTTTCTTACAGGACTCATGTATTCGAGATCCATCATTTTGATCCCTTTGGTGGCACTCTCATGTTCATCCCATTCACAACGGGAATTGAAAGACTCTTGAATTTAAGGCAGCGGGCTTTGAGGTCTGAATTACGTCCATATTTCAACAAATGGTTCCTACTAATCAATCCATCACATTTCGCTAGTGTGGTGTCGGGGACAACGGAGAATTGCCTGCGCATGCCATTCATTTGTATAAGATTGATTCTCATTGAGTTGAACTCATTCTTGGCCATGTCATGAATGGATGAAATTTCAAATCCGTCAATCGTATTAAGATGCTCGACTTGACTCGGCTCGCTTATACACTCATCTGTCCCGGAGTCTATACATAGCATTGATACTTCGTCTATCATTTCACGACTCTTGGAGTCTGCAACTGGGAAAATTTTCTCAATTTCCAAAGATTGAGTAGAAGAATTCACATTAGTTTGAGACAATTTTTTTCAATTTTACATCCCGATTCGTCATCAGACGATACCTTCTCATTTGGAGGTGGTTTGAGCCGTGATTTTCTATAATTTTCCTCTTCGCTTACTGTAGACGCGATTCTGATTGAGTCATCTACGCGCCCGGCGTCGGGGGACTGCGACGGACGATCAATTAGTTCAATTGCCTATCCCGAATCACTCACTGATGAGTTTGAGATTCAACTAACAGCGATTGTAATCGTTCTATTTGCACTTGAGATGCTCGTGTGTCTGGTGTGATTGCGTGATTTTGTGGAGGATCACGGCAACCGAATTCACATGGCCGTTATCTTCTTTATTGCACTGTGCAGCCTGGTCTTGCTTGTGATGACTGCGATAGTTTCTGCCGTTTCTACCCCTGCTGTGATAACCGTCGCGCTTTCCGCGATATTTTCTCAGGTGACCAATATATACTTCATCTTTCCCAAAATCTGACCTTAATTTGGGACACCCTTTCGCCTCGTGACCCGGTTGATCGCAGCACTGACAGACGGATCGTGAATCTAAGAAACGCACACTTCTTTCATTAAACACAGGTGGAACCGGCTGCGAAAATGCATGAGAATCTATTTGAACATTCGAAGAATGTTTGCGCTGTAACTCTGCCTGTTGCGCGATTCTTATCGCTTCACGATTGTTACCAGGACGCTGAGTTCACACTACGCTTTCAAGTTCTTTTCCAAGACCAATGCTGAATCGCGTCAAGGCTACCTCATCTGCGTCGCGACAGCGAGATTCTTCCTCTGCATTGGAATATTCTCTCTTCGATGCTGCTGAACTTTTGAATCTACCTAAAATCAGTTGGACTCTCGGTCCGTACGCTTCTATTGATTCATCATTATGTTTTGCGGTTGCTTTCAATTTTGACATTATTTCATCGAGGGAGTCCACTATAGTGAACTGCTCCTCTGAATCTTTCAAAAATTCTTCGACTGAATTATATGCACTTATTGTTGCTGCAGATAAATCTTGAGCTGTCCCGCGTAATTTGTTGGCGATGGCAATAAGAAGCATACGTCCCGATCCAAAATTCCCACATAGTAATGCCGCATATCTCACGGCGCTGCAAAATGTTGCCAAGTCTTGAAAATTGCCATCAAACTCTTTTATATATTTCAGCGCCTTGAAAAAACTTGCATCTATTTCTGTTTTTGAGTTTGTTTCCACAAAGTTATTTCGAGTTAACTGTTTCGATTGAATCTGATTAGTTTTGTGCAGAGTCTGTGAATTTTGTACTGGAGCATAATCAATCAAATTTGACTGAACATATGCGTGTGTTGAGTCAAAAATTCCGTGACGGCCCTGATTCTTATCTTCATTTGACTCCATGTTATGAGCGTGTTGGGCTGCTCGATGGACATAGGGAGGTGCACAATGATCACGCATAGCGGATAGAAGGCCCCGTTCTGTTTGTGTCATTTCAGTTTGAATTTCGATCTGATTTGATTCCAAATTTCGTACATTTCAATGAGTTCTTGATAGCTGACTTCTTCGAAAATATTCTTCAATGAAGTTCCTTTGAGATTACAGTTAGGCTCGACGAATGGCACCCTAGACTTCTTATTGTGGTATCCTTACAAATTTTGAGCAGAGTAATCTTGGAAACATTTTGATTGGTGGCTCGATGTATGTTGTATATTTTGTCTGTTGTGATCTCTGCTCATGGGGAAATCCCATGGAGTTTGTGGAAAAACTTGCTGTTGCTCATTTTGGTGTGAAATATTGTGAGATTTCGGGCGAGGAGGAGTCAGTCGACTTCGATCGTCAAGAAATGCATGTCCTGAATTTTGAACATTGCTTCCATATCCTCGAACCGAATCTCTTTCGTGGAGTGAATTTCGAACTGTGGGAAGATTCTGACACGTATTATAAATATCCGTTGGAGGTCGTAAAATTCTGCAAGGAATAAGATCTCCATCTTTGTCCTTTCTGTAAACCATCGCTGTGTATGGCATAAATTGGACTTCTAACCGTGTGGAATTTTCATTTGGGACTACTTTTGAGAAATTCTGACTGATCATGGGTCCAATCCCGCGTCTTAGCTGCGATTCAAAGTCAACGTAACGCACATGATCCTTCGGTGTATTAGAACCGCTCATTTGTGTCACATCTCTATCTCGTGAGTTGCTCGTATCGTTTGCATTGATTTCCCAAACTCCGTCCATCATACTTCGATCAAAACTGCAGTTTATTAGATCATAGTGACTGTTATTGCTCATATTATTGCTTTGATCGAGTATTTTTGTAAGACTACCGGTTGCTATTCGCGAAGTAGCAGTTTGAGTTGATGGTTCATGATCTTCGATCTCTTCCGAGTTTTGGTTCTGAATTCCGCTGCGGGAATATATGCTACCGTGAAACAGAGCACTTTATGAGATAAGAGTGAGATGAGTCAGGTGTATTTACGTCACCGAGCGGCTGCAATTGATCCTGATGTTGATGGCTGCGTTGAGCTGCATGAATGTGCCTGGTCAGCAGAAAAGGTAGGCAGGCGCTCGGTGGTGAATTCCAAAACGACGGGGTGGATTTCGATGGCTCTCTGCTGATGTCTAGGCGGGCGGGTGGGCAGGTATTGAAAATCAGCTTGGCGGGATTCTGCTCGGCTCAACCCCCATGTTCTCTCTTGGTCACTTCTAATTTTTCACGGCACCCTCGTGAGATTGCAGAATCCGAGAGAATTTTGAAAGAAAATTCTTCTAGCTTCCAAAAAAAAATTCGAACTCGCGGAAAACTACCCCACCTAGCACCAAAAAGGAGATGTAACGTGGTGAAAGGTTCAGTCTCCAGATTGAACACGAGTGATTGGGTTGAAGAGTGACTTTTATGTACGAGAGATAATTGATGGTTGAGAGAGAGTGTGTGAATCATTCGGTTGGTCAGAGCGGTCTGCCGTGGCGTGTCCCGTCGACTGCGACGATGAGTCCGCGACGCGACATCGCACTTGGTGGGAAAACGGGCGATTATCCGTCAGAAACTCTGACGGTGCACCTGGTGCATCGTCAGGTGACGGGGAGAGGCGCGGGCCGGAGCTCGAGACTCACCACGTCACACCCCATCCATGCAGAGACCGCCGAAAAATCTATGCAGATAATCAAGAACGCCCTCCCAGAGGTGAAATCCCTAAGAATTCCGAGATCTGGATCATTCACAAGAATGGTACAAATATCAAAAGTTCCAATTATATTGTTGGACCAAACCATGATTAAGTCAATGGCAATTCTACTCCTGAATGAGGCGGGATACGCCCTGTATGGAGCGTCGGCATTCCCGATTTCCCAGGGGATTGATACCAAATTTTTCAGTTTTTTCGCATACATTTTGAAACGCGGCTTTCCTGCTATGAACAGACAATTGAATTCTCACTTGACGTTGCTTTGTAGTAATCTAGCAGTATGCGATGAGCTTCGCGATGCAGAAGTTCACGGAAAGTCACCGCCTGTCAGAGAGATCTTGGCGAAAGCTCACTACGAGATCAAAGTGGCATCGGATCGATCTACATCCGTTCTATATCACCAATTATGATGTCAGAGTCATGCAGATGCACGGAGCCTACTAGATGAGACGCCATGATTCAAACACTTGGGTCTCCTTGACACTAGGTGAGAGAAGACGTCCCATCTAATGCTCAGCAGTGAGCATTCGTCCACTCCGCTCAATGAATCGAGAATATTCGAGTCATTACCAGGTTGTCTTATTACGACAGGCAACGTCTGCCTAACCGCATCAGAAGGAATTTTTATGTCTACGAACGTATATATTTTCTAAGCAATGTGTTCAAATCCAACCTCTAGACTCTAGCAATTCTTCTTGAGAAAATAAGTAGCTGAAACGAGGGATCTATAGTCATGGAAACATTCGATATGTCAAGAGGATTATGCGAGGACGTGGCTATGCGGGATTCATTGATTAGAAAATCTTTGGAGGCACTGACAATGGTATCCATAGTCGTTATAACCCGCAAGAGTTAAAAATTGATCCGCGGGTTAGGCGCTGTAATCGGCGTGGACAAAAAATGAGCCTAAGTCACTGGTGTTTTGCTGCATTTGGACAATGTGAGCTGAATGAACAGTCTATGGTTTATTCTTCTGACACGCCGATTACAGCGCCTAATCCACGGATTAATTCTCAACTCTCGGGTTATAACGACTATGAATACCAGTGTGAGAGCATCGATATAGATCTGTTGCTGCCTCAGCAGGAGAATTTCCCCTCGACAAAATCAATTTCAAACGTGAAGTCCCCATGAGGAATGATTTCATCACGAACTCTTTCTATCTTGTCGAACCACTCTTCTATCTTAAATATTGAAGTTGGTATCTTATCGATCTTAAAGGACGTTGGGGAATTAAATATTCCCAAAATTTCTTGATCGAAACTTCATCACGACGTTTCTTCTACAAAGATTCGTGGACCTCATCAGGCTTAGGTTTTGTTATTCTTCAGATCGTCATGGTATATATTGAGCGATTTTGTGCTGGAGATCAGACATAATCCCTGGCTCCTGTCAATACAGTCATCATCGATATCGACGACATATCAACACGATCAATACTCACTCTGTTTACCTGTATTGACAGGAGCCAGACGTTATGTCTGGTCTCCAGCACAAGATCACGAGCGTCCGGTGGCTCAGTTGGTTAAGTGTTGGGGAGCGCTTAGTCGGCTGAAACTCGGGGCGCTCCAGCGGCGCGGGTTCGAATCCCAGTCGGGTCAGCTCGAAATTTTCCTGGGGGGTGGGGAATTTTTCGGGCAATGTTCCCGGTCGGAATAAAAATCCTGCACTGCGAGATACACGAGAAACAACATCCACATAAAATACACCACAAAAAGTTCTGAATACTCATAACTCCTGAGTGCTAAGAAGAATTCCGATTACTCGCGCATCGCGCGAAAAGCCCGTTGATGGCCGTAACAGAAGGGGGTCCTCAAGGCTTCCACCTGGGATGCCAACAATACACACACACACGCGCGCACAAGATCGCTCAATATATACCATGACGATCTAAAGAATAACAAAACCTAAGCCTGATCGGGTCCAGGGATCTTTGTGGACGAAACGTCGTAATGAAATTCTCATCATGAAATTTTGGGAATTGATTTAATTCTCTACCGTCCTCCAAGATCAATCAGACACCAACTTCAATATTTATCATCAAGGACGAGAGATCCGCAATATCTTTCATGACTACTATCTAAGAAATTCAGATTTCAGCTCACCAGTGGTCATTCCCCTTCTTCCTTTTCTCTTGAGATTGGTAGAAGAATTGAATAGTATATTACGTCTCGATTGCTGGAAACCGCGTGTTTCCGCGGCTCGTGCTGCCGACGTCCTGCGCGAGCTCCGCGGAAAAAACGCGGTGGCCAGCAAGAGTGACGTAAGATATTTTATATCATGAGTGCTGCACCACGGTTCCCCCGTCCTAATTTATTGTGATTATTGTTTAATTGTCATTAATCGGATTTCGTCTGCTGCAGCTCTGTCGGTGAGAGCCGTGTTTCTGTTTCCATTGCGACATATCAATATATTTTTGTTTCTGACCGTTGTGCTATATCGTGCTACTCGATAATTTCTCCCTCAAATATCTCTAGACTCACATACGTGCTCACACATGCACACGCGTCGCGCATCTATTTCTATGGTTCTGTATACCTATGTATTTCTGTTTCTGGGCGTTGTGATTTATATATGGCCCACGCTGATGAATGTTTGTCTCCGTTAGACTTGATCCAAAGAAGACATGCAATTGATGATGAATGTTTATAAAAGGAAAAGCGATGAAACATAGATTAATGAAAATGATACAAATAGTCATTTTGTGAGTATTAGGCAGTAAAATTCAATGATTTAGAACAAGAATGACATATTTTGTGCAACCATTATGAGACAAAATTTTGAATCCATTTCAATTCAATGCCCCTATAATCAATGTGAAAAGTTGACGAGTATATTGATGTGTTGCTGAAACAACTGAATCTGATACAAATCTGCTCAAGATGTACCACCAAAGAATGATGATGTCTGATATGTTGCTGAGAAAACTTTATTCCAAAGATTAGACTACTCTTAAGCAAACGATCATACCATGCGTGCAAGTTCAATTCCATGGTGGATGGATTAGAAATCTGTGCTCATGACATATTTTGTGCAACCATTATTAGACAATGTTTTGAATCCATTTCAATTCAATTCCTCATTCATGTAATCAATGTGAAAAGTTGACAAGTATTGATGTGTTGCTGAAACAACTGAATCTGATACAAATCTGCTCAAGATGTACCACCAAAAAATGATGATGTCTGATATGTTGCTGAGAAAAATTTATCTCAGAGATTTGACTACTCTTAAGCGAATAAAAATGTTGGCGTCTGATATGTTGATGAGAAACCTCTATCTGAGATCAAAATCTGAGGAGTGTATGTTTTGATTCCATGCTTGAAAGTTGGGTCATTGCTGAAGAATCCTACGGTTTAGAAATAATATTCTATATCCAAGCGTAATCAGTTAAACATACTTTGTGTGTGCCTATATTCCAATATTCTAATGGTATTAATGAAATGTATCATTCTTGAACTGGTTTACTGAAACTCATCACATGATTTCTGAAATATCAGTTTGGATTCATTTTTCAGCATCTATAACTTTTGGAGGTTATGGGTCGTCTAGGGAAATCTAGTGATAATTCAATCGTGTAGAAACACAGCACCCACCTTCGCGAAAAACGTCGAGTTTCTAGGAACCCCCGCCCGCGTCAAGACCCCCAGAAATTGTGGTGTTTCCAGCACGCATAATATAAAATCTTGTCTACTCTCGATAGATGCAAGACGACAAATTCTTCTGAGGACATCTCATTCAAAGACGTCATGCGATATCGTTGAGGCGATATTGTTGTCATAGAGATACGCATCGAAAGATTGGCGAACGTTGAATCGGACCGATCTTATTCGTAGTTGATTTTACAAGGTTTCCTTTCTCATTCCTAGAAATATTTGAAAGATTTTTGTTTGAGTAAGCGAGTGAATTTGAGATATGGGTGTTGCTCCAATGAGGTACGAACTTGGAATGATTCTCAGATTCGGACATAAAATTGAAATCCTAAAAGAATTCGATAGCGTAACTGATCAGAGTGATCACTGATGGAAGAGCAGGAGCTTCTTACTTAAAAAATCAATACAAGAAGAACTGCTCTTGAATTGAGTGATTCAACGATTGCTCATAAAGTGAAATCGTTGTCATATATTGATACGCTAGATTCTTAGGAATGTTCGGATTGACCTTACTTGACATTTGAAGCACTCGTCGTCATTTTGGACTAACAAGGGGGACCCACGAAGTGCGGGTCACCAAAGCTCACCAGACTTTTTTTACAGTCTTTTACCGCCTAGAATATGGAGAATCCAGAGTAACTCCGTCAAATGGGCCCTCTGTCCGACGTTACAGCCTACGATATTAGCATTGCCCATATAGGCCCATGTTAAAAAGTCATATATATAGATAAACTGCAAATGCCAACATTTTCACTTGTAGCTCTGAACAGGAGGCCCATGTGACAGAGTTACTCTGTATTCGACATGTGCTAGGTGGTACGAGCTTGTGAAAAGAGTTTGGTGAGATTTGGTGACCCGCACGTCGTGAGTCCCCCTTGTATGTGGTGATGCTCCTCGCTCCACTGGTGGCTGTGACAAATCCCAATAGAATTCATTGCTTCCATAACAACATTCTGAAACCACTCAGCAATAATCGATGGAACTTATGTAGATCCACGCAAACTGTATTTTCAGCGTGGATACGGCTCGATGGAGCAAAAAATGTTTACTAAGTCGGTTGTTGGGTTGATCAAAAAGACAGAATACTCAATCTGTTCTCTTATTGAGTAACTTTCATTGATCTCTCGCACAAATGTCTCTCATTGCGCAAGAGACTACATTCTTCACGAATCTGCAATCCGACAATCAACCGGAAAGAAAGTGAAGAGTAAGCCGAGGCGGCTCGTACGTAGCGAGTTGAATATCCAGGTCACGCAAGTCCTCAATCATCAAAAATATGAGTTTGACGAAAGTATTGCATGTGAACAGGCACATATTGATTCGAATTCTACAATGATATACCATTCAATTGAACATGCCATGAGTCGTCGATCTTGCGAGCTTCAAAGGGATGACGAGTGGGGCATGATTTTTGAAATTCCCGATCGCGAAATGAGCCACACTTCTTGTTCACATCCTTGCTTCAAATCTATCCGTTCATTCTACTACGGCCGAAATCCATCCTTTCTGCAGATGTATGTACATTTCCCCGGTATGCGTGATCCATGAATATTGATAATGTGTTAGTCCATTCTCGACCGTTTGCTCGCTTCCTCAAATCTTGGGCTCAGCGCTCATAATTCTTGTGAGTTTTTCTGAAGGGAATGGGATCACATGAGCATTCACCACCGTTCGTGATGTGATTCAGTCCAAATTTATTCTTCACGAGACATCCATGATGACTGGAGATGTTGAAAAGGGAGAAAATTGTTTAGAAACACCTTTTTCTGAGTCATACAAAGCTCTCAGCTCGAAGACACTTTCTGATACATCATGTCATCCAGTACCATCAGCAGCCATATCTAGTCAAGGAGTCTTTGCTGATTCCGCTGCCGAAACTCCACTTCGCTTCGGAACGGTAGTGCAGCTCTGGGTGTTATTAGAGGATGCACAGGCACGTTATGGAGCACTTTGACGGGCCGTTTAAATGACCGGCAGATCAGCGAGAGATTCGAACGTATGCGCTCGCTCACCATTTTTCCGCCTAAACGAGGAACGTCCGCCACTGTGCCAGACGTATTTTGGAGCCGAACCGCGTGCAATCGACTTCAGTGGTATATATTCTCTGTATTTCTCACGGGGGAGCATCTCATTTATGAGGATTTTACAGTCCGGCACATGAGCTTTCGTATCTGAGTTGAGTTAGCCAGGCTGGATATTATTAGCCGTGAACTAATTATTGGTGATTTAACGTTCAGCCCGAATCACTTTTCCGACTAGTCGACTACTGAAGAGTTGGATTACGCATGATGGTAGAGTGCGCGAGATCGCAGCTGGAGCTCGGGAAGATAGAACCGAGTCGCAAATACCTGTTGGAGGCCTTTTCCTAGACGCACGCCCAGGTTGCAGGACGTGGACATCAGCAATGTCTGCCCTGTCCAGTGAGGGAAAGACGGACTTGAGCACTGCGTGAGAAATTTCAGATAATTGTACCGACGAGGCCTCCAAATTTCCTTTTGAAACACCATTAATAATTAGTGTACAGCGCTCAAGACCGTCACTGCCGTGTCCCTGTTCCTGCTTCCCAGCATGTGAATGGGAGGACTTCTCCATCCTGCAACCCAGCGAACTTTTTGCATTTATGCACTGCGAAAACTCAACAGAATCATAAAGCCAAATGGATTGATAATTTGGATAGTAATCAAATAACAATTCACTAATTGAAGGTTATGTTTTCACTAATAATTCATTCTTTGATCGGTGAAACATCCAACTAATCTACTCGAATGAAGTTTTTAAAATTTACCGCGTTGAATTTCAATGGAAGTATGTGGAAAGGATAATAACGACCGTAAGCATGACGCATGAGTAATAAGTATGCGCGACTTTGTATATGGCAAGGCAGGAGGTGAATAACAGCCCAAGCGGCGATCGCGAGCCGCCGAATTCTTAGAAGTGGGAGAATTCGGAGGTTCCGCGAGCGCGAGCGCGTGATGTCTCGAGGACTGCGTGCTGAGGGCTGGACAAGATGACCACGCGGGGATCATCAGCTGGGGAAACGATCGGCCACACCAATCTACATGGGAGACTTTTCGCACACCGCTGCCCTGGGCAAGATTGCCAAACTCAAGTCCAAACTTCTTTGACAAAATCGCTATCAACATCGGCCCAGTACCCTCAGCATTGCGATACTCCTAGGTGAGAGTAAAAACATGCAGCGATGGGCTATTTCATACAGGGAATAGATTCCTCATGAGAATTATTGATCTTCTCACCGAAATCTAGTTGATGCACTAGGACATATAGGTTCTAGACCCTAGATTTCAACCCGCGACTCGCGACTAATCTCTTTTCTCACACCATAACTTGATAACCGAGCCGAGAGGAATGCTTACCCAATACCAAAAAGCTTCCGAAATTGCCCAGTAAAATCCGGTTATCAAGGGGAAAGATGGATCTTCCGAAACGCTCTATTTTCGAGTCATTCTCAATCGCGTCACTAACATAGTAAAATTTGCATGGGAAAATAGTTCAACTCAGAGTTATAATTATAAAGGTTAACGTGCATTCTTCTTCATGGAATGTTCCCGATTTTTTTCAGAATATTTTGCAGTTCGACCAGGATTTATTGTCAACGAATGATGAAGTTTCGCTGTGATCAAGTTATGAATTTATAGTACGATTATTTTTGAAATATCTGAAAAGACAGTTCGTCGAGCAAAATTATCAATGAATTTTACTCATGTTCCATTCTATTTGCTTGAGTTATAATTCATCCAACCACAACCTCAACCCTTCACTTGAACCCCAATGATTTTAAAATAATAACTTTATTTTTCAGTAGCAGGCTGAGGCAAAGTGATATACTAAGAAGCTAGTGTATAATGAGAATTGCGGATCGGTAGCGTATTTTTTCATTCAGTTGAAGTCAAGTACGAATAAGGTCGAAAAATAACACATACCGGCATAGCACTTTTGCCGGTCAATGATGCACTACTGAACGCACGTTGCATTCCTAGGTGGAATAATAGGGATCGAAGATAGATTTGTCGACTCGACATTACTATTCTCATTTCTCCTACATTCGCTATCTCGCAGACTACCCTGACTATCTGTTAATAGCTCATTCAGAGTGGAAAACTGGCTTTTTATGGTAGAATTCTACTCCAGAAGGAGCTGGTGATCCAAGCGGAGCTCCTCCAGCTGGGAGCTCTGCTTCTCTATGAGTCTCTCGAGAGAGGATACACGTACCAACATACGATCATCCACCTCGTTCACTGCTGGCGTGGGAGGTGGAGAGGGAACGGCAACGTTTTGTCGCCTCACGGGAGATTTTATTTCGTCGAGCTCATTCTGGAGTATGGCATACGGTTGAAAAGAGAGGTCGAGAGTAGTCTGCGTTATAAGTACCCATTTGGTGTCCGGAGAATCCGTCGGTGTCGAAGTCGGTGATATTGCAGGTCGTTCCGAGACGTTGAGGCTGTTGCTCTCCATCGACCCGACAACGTGGCCCACAGGTGGTGTAGATCCCGAGATGTTGAGGCTGTTGCTCTCCACCGGCCCGACAGCGTGGCCCACAGGAGGTGTAGTGAGCAGCGACTGGTTGGTAGTGGCGGGCCGCGCATCTGTTTTCTGCTTTTGAATATCTGCGGGCTCTATACTGGTGGACTGGCGAGAGGTGGCACCACATGATGGAGACGAAGCACTAGCTAAAAGAGTACCCCCGCTGGCGCAAGCTGTGGACTCCCGGAGTTGAATAGAGAGGCATTGGACGTGGGGGGCTTCGCGCTGCGGCTCGCGGCGGTGGTATGCGGTCCGGGGGGAGATAGGCCCGATGCAGCACACGAGCTGAGCCGCGTGTGTGAGATGGGCTGATTGATCACACGTCTTTGCGAGCTAGTATTCTCCTTCTTCCTCTCTCTGGCTGTTTCCGTGCTGAGGCGGAAAGTCGAAGTCGTCTGCTTCGATGCACTCGATGATAACTGCGCAGCTAGAATTTTGCTCACCTGCAGGAGTTTTTCGCATGTCACTGCTCCTTGGGATGATTTCGAGCACTTGACATGTGCTGATCTTTCGCAAATGCTGCATTCTCTGCTGTCCGCGCGTAAAGTGTTGTTGCAGACACAGCAGGTGTTGTCGCTTATCGTGCAGCAGACAGAAAGACAGCATAGCAGACGATCTCCAAGCATGCGCACAAAGCTGCCAACTCGGTGTTGTTGTTGGAATTGCGGAATTGGAATTATTCCTCCCAGGCTCGAGCAGGAGCCATGCAGTGATGTTGCAGTTGTATGAGCCTGCAGGGGGAAGTCCAATCTGCAAAAAAGTGCCACTCGGGACGCCGTTTCGTTGGTTAAAAAGATGTTTAAGCACGTAAAGCGATGTTTGATGTGTGTAGAAACACTTACCGCCAGATAGAGAGGAGGGGGAGGAAGGGGAGCAGATCTCTTTTTATCCTCATGAAAGTTGAGAGGGAAAGTCATGCTTGTCACTCTTGTCCACGATTGCGGAATTCTCATAGAATCAGATATCTTGATAGGAGAAGGAGAAAAAAGGACACGAACTATGTTTACATCCAATTCTATCCGGACTACAATTGTTGACTTGGGGTGGCTGTAGCTCTGCTCTAAGAACTTCCCAGCGTTATTTACATCAACAAGGTTCGAAAATGGAAGTCACACACCAAGACTAAAATGATCTAGATGATATTCCCGACCACCCAACTGCCTTTTGTTCTCCCACATCTCATATCTCTCACACACTACACCACCGCAAGAATCTAAATCGCTCACGGGGCACTTCTTTCGAATTGAAAATCACTCCCCCCCTGTTTCATCAACATAGTATGACAATTAGCGGTTTGGCCACGAAAGTCCGCTATTCCTCTGTAACTCGAAAAATATTCATTCCATTGGGAAATGTATGAGGTCACGTTTGGTAGGGTTTTTCAAGATTTACAAAAAAGTTGAATAAATAATTCCTCGAATGACACATCTATTTTGCGTCATAAGGTAAACTAATTCCAAAAAATGAATGAAATATTGTATAATTTATAGAATGAAAAGAAAAAGTTCAAGTAACTAATAATATTAATAAAAAAAAAGTTTGCTAGATTTTCATCATCCGTCGTACTCTATATTTCATGTTCCTAGCATATTGATCAAAGACGGGATATAATCCGGACCCAGTCTTCGGATATACTCGATAAACTCACGAAAAAATTGCACCACAGGATTTCTCGACCTTCCTGGAAATTCGAGGAATATGGAACATGGAGTATATTCAAGGACGGCAATTTGGCAGAATCCAGAACATTCTGACAAGGATGTCTCATAAATGAGATTTATCATCCAAGAAATGATCAAATACTTCCCCTGTAGATCTTGAGAAGTCCTAAAAATAGTAACCCAATACGTTTTCGGGATGAATGGATATTGTCCGCGTTACAGAAGAATAGCGGCGTTTTATGGGCAAATCGCTAATTCTTTTCCAATGTTGATTGCATAGGCGAATATTAATTCTTACCTCAAAAGAAGTGCCCCGTGTGCGATCTTGATTCTTGTGGCATTCTTTAGTGTAGGAGATATAGATCATGAGAGAACAAGAATCATCCGAGTGGTCGGATGTATCATTCAGATCATCTCGGGCTGAGTAAGGCTTACTTAATCCTTGACACTTCGTCATATTCTCAACTGTCCAGTCCTCTCAATAAAGCCATCGCCCAATAACTGCAAATGCTCAAGTATAAGACTCCGCATCGTAAAGTCACTATAACTAGAATCTAGCGGGAATATCCCAGACAATGTAGAGTACTACTCCCAGCACCAGCGAGCCAACCGTTTCCCATTCAAAATGACGAATTCGATACATCGTCGTAAAGGAATCGGATAATTTTAACAATATTAAGGTAGTTGTACACTAAAATGCAAAATATACCAGAATGTCACCAAAGTTCGTGAGGATTTAGTTCGAGTGTTGATGAAAATCTGTGCAGAATTTCAAGATGATTGACCGTTTTGTTTCAGAGTGGTAGTCATCAGGATTCGTAACTTTTAGCATGGCGCTTATGCGGGATCGTCGACTCTCATATAAACGCAATGTTAAAAGTGTCGGGTTTTTGATGGCTACCACTCCGAAACAAAACGGTCAATCATTCTGAAATTTTGCAGGTGTTCATTAACACTTGAACTAAATCCTCCCCAACTTTGGTGATTTTATGGTATACAGTGGAATTTCCCTCAATGGATACCTCCTATGAGCGGACACCTCTCAATAACGGACAATTTTTTGCGACCAGCAGCAGTATGATCACAGGAATGAACCTCTGATTAGCGGACACCTCCGGGTAGCGAACAGTTTTGATGCAACCTGAGGTGTCCGTGCGACCGGAGATTTCAATGTATTTTCAGCTTTAGTGTACAACTACCTTAGGCTACAAGGCGCCTTTTATCCGTACGGAATCCCTATACCAGGCTCGCCAACATAAAATCAAATCAGGGCTGCCAACTTGACCAGACAAATGTCCCTAGGCGAGTGTAAATGTCCCTAGGCAAGTGTAAATGTCCCTAGATTTGTTTAGATCGTTTGTAATATATTGATTGATGAACTGGTGGATGGGTGGATTGGTCGGTGGGTCGGTGGGTCGGTGAGTGTGTCTATTTTTTTGTCTTGGGTTTGTGATAATGTGTGTAGAATCCTCCTTTGTTAGGCAGTACAGTACACGTACACTTACTAGACGAATATAATGAATATATCCACATTTTACGGCGTGCTGTCACCGGCTCGAGGATATGGATTCGTGTTCGTGTGTGTGTGTGTGTCTATTTTTATCTCTTGTGTTTGTGAGTGTGAGTAGAATCCTCTTTTGTAAGGCAGACCGGTACACGAGATACATTATGTATCCTCCTTACCGCACCAACATATATCTTAAATATTGACGTCTTTACTGCGTGTGGGAACCGGCTCGAGGATATAGATTCGGTGTTTTATTTATGTTTTTGTGTGTGTTCGAGCATGTGCTGTGAGTGTGTGGACACCGGCTCGAGGATATGGGTATGTGTTTGTGTGTTTACGCGCGTCTATTCTTGTTTCTTTTGTTTGTGAATTCTTTTATGTGAGGCAGCCCATGATACATACACTCATTTTACGTGTTTATTACTGTATCACCATCATATTACTCCGGAAGAATTCTGAGAATATTCGTCTTTTTGAGTAATATATAGTATATATTCGAAATTGAAAATGGAATACTATTGAAAATGATTTATCACCCCTGATATATAATTTTGAGTATATATATTAGGGTGGTCCTTATTTCCCAAGTTTCACAGATCCTTTCTCTCCCCCTTTGGATACCTTCTTTGAGCCGAAAAAACATGGGGAAAATTTTCCCCGAGCCCCTAGGAAGTGATTCAATAGTGCCTCAAAGAGCATCTTGCTTTGGAACTCAAGTAAAAAATAACGCTTCTTGTGATTTTTCTTCCCTATGTTCGAGCTCTTGAAACTTAGTGTTCCTTCGCGAATGTAAAAGTGGGGATACATGTTTCCACGTAAAATTTGATGCTGAATCGAATTTCATCGTGACATTTGAACTAGGATGCCACCCAATACTCGTGAATTGCGTTTTCCGACGCGGAAAACATTTTTAGCGCGACTTTCCATCTCATTCGAGTGTCTCAGGCGTCACTTACTCCCTCAAGATTAATCTAAACCACCTATTCCCATGTAAGAAAAGACGCTGAATTGGAATCCATCGTTGTTTCCTAGGTATAATGTCGCCCAACGTGAGGAAAATGCGTTTTTCCACCGAGAAAGCACCTCAAGCGAGTCTTTCACGCCCGAATCGAGTGTATCAGGCGTCACTCACTCTCTTGGGATCAATACGAACGACCTAATTCCATGTAAAAAAACACGCTGAATTGGAATCCATCTCCAATCACCAGGTATAATGTCGCCTAACGTGAGAAAAATGTGTTTTTCCAGTAAGGAAGCACCCTAAGCTCATCTTTTACGCAGGAATCGAGTGTCTCAGGCGTCACTTACTCTCTCGAGATTGATCTAAACGACCTGATTTTATGTAAAAATCTACGCTGAATCAAAATTCATCGTTATTTTTCGGGTACAACGACGCTTAACGTGAAAAAATCCGTTTTTCCTCCAGAATGCACCGAAATCCACGAAAGATGACGAATTCCTGGGTAAAATTCATAAAAAGTCTGGAATCAACCAAGTCAATTTGAGAGACAGCTCGAAGTCCCTACAAACCATTGTGATTCTTGAAGAACTCAGTCATCATTCTCCACCAGAACATTTTGACACTCGACACAAATAGAGATATCATGAGTCAAAAGGATTTACACCTCAGGCATCTATTGGAAAAAAAAATTTACGATGTCTGATTCGGATGGGATAGTCGATACTCTTTATCACGCATTGACTAGGGAGATGCATTTATAAACAAGAGTGGAGATATCGAGTGACTCAAGTTAACAACATAATACGAGTCCTCGGCTCATAAAATTATGAAGATCTTTCCTCTTCGATCCTCATCTTTTTCAGAACGGTCATCTTACTTGCATCTGGATACTGTCTTTTATCCCTTGTTAAACTTAGCTGTATAGAATGTAACTGGGTTTTTGATCGTCTGTGCGCAAATGAGTAATTTGCACACTGTTTTTCGCTCTCCATTTGCTCACAGAAGACCAAAAAACATAGTATGATACTCGGGCGCAATGATTTTCTCCTTCTCATGACTATTTAGACCCTCACCTGCGGCTCGGGCCTAAAAAAGTCACTCGAACTGCGAAAACCATCGTTTGCGCCCTTGTATCATAATATACTATTCTGGTATATTTTGGCTCTGGAAATCATAGTCACAGCAGAAGACTCTTTTGTATAGTAAAATTTGACATGGATTCAGACTTGAAAGTATACCAGAGAGTAATTTAGGGAAGCATTGTGATTCCAGAATCTCGATCGGTTCCCCAGGGACCTACTTATTCGCAACTCACTAAAATTTCATGAGAGCTTGACGTTGCTCGTCGTTAACTGCCAAAACGACCGACGTGAATCGACTCTGACAAAAGGCTGGGAGCAGGGCCTGGACTACTGGAGCGGCCATAGGATCCCATTTTCACATAAAATGCTAGGATTGCGAAACGTGTAAGGTTTGGTTCGATGACCGGCCGCAACGCACGAGCAAGGGGCGCTACAATCTTCGCGTGAGATAGGGACCTTACCCGTGAGGGTTGGGTTAGAGTAAGCCCGATTGATCTCTTTCTGGATTAGGCGGCCGGAGTGCATAGACGTTTTCGTACGAGATACTTTTATCTCGCGCTGATTGGAGGTGATTTCAACAAGACGCCATTGACGAATTCGATTCAGCCTAGATTTTCATACGATAGTCAGCGCCTTTAGGAATGGTTGTGAAGAGAGTTTGTCACGGATCCCGAAAATCCCATATGAGGCCAAGTGAAACAGTTTTTCGATTTTGTCAGGAACTCTCCCTTAGGTCTCTTTGCAGAGACCAATTTTACGGCAGAAATGATGGTGAACTCTGATTTGGCATGGATTTGGAACGTTCTGACCATTCCTACGTGAGACAGTGACTGCTGAGACCCTCGAATCGAATGGAAGAGACATTTTGGTCAATTCACATTAGTCTCGAGAGAGTGAGTGACGCCTGAGACACTCAATTCGGGGGTGGAAGATGCGCTTAGGATGCTTTCTGGGTGGAAAAACGCATTTGTTCCACGTTAGGCATCGTTGTTACTGAGAAATGATGATGAGTTTCGATCCAACGTGGTTTTTTACATGGGATCAGGTCATTAAGATCAATCTCGAGGGAGTGAGTGAAGCCTGAGACACTCGATTCCCGCGTGATGGACGCACTTAGGGTGTTTTCTCAGTGGAAAAACGGATTTTTCTCACGTTGAGCGTCGTTGTACCTGAGAAATAACGATGAATTTTGATTCAGCGTGGTTTTTTACATGAAATCAGGTCGTTAAGATGAATTTCGAGGAAGTGAGTGACGCCTGAGACACTCGATTCCCGCGTGAAAGATGAGCTTAGGTAGCTTCCTTGGTGGAAAAACACATTTTTCTCACGTTAGGCGACATTATACCTGGTAAAGAACAATGGATTCCAATCCAGCGGGTTTTTTTACATGAAATAAGGTGATTTAGATTAGTCTTGAGAGAGTGAGTGACGCCTGAGACACTCGATTCGGGCGTGAAAGATTCGCTCAAGGTACTTCCTCGATGGGAAAGCGCATTTTTCTCACGACATTATACCTAGGAAATAAGGATGAATTCTAATTCAGCGTGTTTTTTTACATGAAATTAGGTCGTTCGTATTGATCCCGAGAGAGTGAGTGACGCCTGAGACACTCGATTCGGGCGTGAAAGACTCGCTAAAGGTGCTTTCTCGGTGGAAAAATGCATTTTCCTCACGTTGGGCGACATTATACCTAGGAAATAACGATGGATTCTAATTCAGCGTCTCTTTTTACATGGAAATAGGTGGTTTAGATTAATCTTGAGGGAGTGAGTGACGCCTGAGACACTCGAATGAGATGAAAAGTCGCGCTAAAAACGTTTTCCGCGTCGGAAAACGCAATTTACGAGTATTGGGTGGCATCCTAGTTCAAATGTCACGATGAAATTCGATTCAGCATCAAATTTTACGTGGGAACATGTATCCCCACTTTTACATTTGCGAAAAAAAACTAAGTTTCAAGAGCTCGAACATAGGGACAGAAAAATCACAAAAGGCGTTATTTTTTACTTGAGTTCCGAAGCAAGATGCTCTTTGAGGCACTATTAAATCACTCTCTAGGGGCTCGGGGGAGATTTTCCCCATGTTTTTTCGGCTCAAAGAAGGTATTTAGAGGGGGGGGGGGAGAAAGGATCTGTGAAACTTGGGAAATAAGGACCACCCTAATATATATATTGTTGTATCTGTACATATTTAAATACTTGACGTTCGCAACCGTTGGTATTTATCGATCGGTCGGTTGCTAGTGTGTGTTTGTTTGTGTTGTTATGTTTTGAAGTTAGTCTGCTCGTGGCTGTCACGAGGATAAGACGCTCTTGTTGTGTCAAAGAAATAAAGACACGTGTTTTTTTGATAATTCGGTGGCTCTAATTTATTGTGTTACGAGTAAGTTTAACAATTTGGGGTCTCGTTCGGGATTCAACAACCAAGGATGGTAGTGTGAAGCAGCGAAATGAGGACCCGGAATAACGAGTATTTGCTGCCGGGAGATCGCACGGACGCTGGGTCATTATCGTTTTATGTCCCGATAAAAAGCCCAAGATCATCTGATGCTGCATCTGGTTTCCGTGGATTTCCAGGCGAGTGCAGTGACCAAGGCCCTGTTGTCATGCGTGAGCCGACCACTCATCGCCCTGCGGCTCCTTCCGTGGCTGAGATGATCGACGCGAGGGCAACCCGCGGTGACAGCGGCAACGCCACGTGTGATGCGGCCGGTGATGGCTTGCAGCCTGACATCTCGGGTGACCCTGGTTCTACTGCGCCTACCGGTGGTGCTGCGTCTGTCATGCCTGCGGATACGGAGCCTTGTGCCGCCGCTGTCTCTACACCTGCAGCAATCGGCAACGGTGGTTTCGCTCGCCCTGGTGTCTTCGGTGGTGCTGTTCTCAACAACGCTGCGGACCGAGGCACTGCGACTGCGGGCGGCATTTTTGCAGAAGTCGCTGCCGTCGAACGAACCGTCGGCGCAGCGGGATCGTCCTGCGCTGCTGTGACAAACGGTGAAATACGGCACGATCCCGAGATTGACAACATGGCTGCTGAGCTTCGCCAACGAGATCGTGATTTCATCGCTGAGCGACGAGCATGGGAAGCAGAGCAGCGGGTTTGGATGGAGGAGCGACGGTTACTCATGCAGCGGATTGAGCTTCTTGAGCAACGACCACGACAGCTGAGTCCAACCAATTCTCACACCATAACACATAACGCGATCCCCAACATTTCTCACACAAATGAATTACAAACGGGCTCAGAGACATTCAAATAACACGACACAAAAAAGACAACTCCCCACTTGCTGGTCGTGTGGTCTTGAAGGACACATCCGCTCGAACTGCCCAACGAATGCTGACAAGGGAAACTGAGACACGTCAAGCTAGACGAGGCAAGCTTGACAACATTGACTCCAGTCCTCGGCAAAAACTCGATGAGTGGCTCTGGTTTTGGGAGAACGAGGAGAATTACTGGGAGTTCTAGCGGGGCTAACTGCTATCTAGGTTCATTGGACGGCATGCCTCGTAATTTCAAAATTGATTCTGGATCAGATGCGTCAATCATTAGTAAGAGATTCATGGTGAATGGAAAAATTCGAACAACCAGAATTTCTCCGATTTTGAGATATCCAACGGGAGAGAGAGTGAAAACTATTTGTAGAACGTCGGTTCAGGTAGAAGTTGGTATTCACAGGCTTAGTCTATCAGTTTATGTTACTGATATGGAAGATGATTGCATTCTGGGTACAGATTTTCTTGAGAGAGTAGGCGTCACGACGGCAATTGATGAGGTTATTCTAGGAACATCTACATCCTCAGGCCAGTCGCGTGAAGTTGATCTTGGAGGAACATTTATAGGTAGGATTCTATCGGAATCGCCGGAGGTTGATAGGACGTTTCAGGCTCCAGAAAAACTTCCCCCTTTCCTTCTTGAAGTTTTTGAACGCGATTCCGTTGGGTTGACTCCGGATGAGAAAAATCAATTTTATAAATTGTTGTTAGAACACCAGACGCAATTCTCTCACGGTGAGGAAACAGGTAGATGTGATTTGAGAGAGCATAAAATCGAGGTGGTGGATTCAAAACCCATCAAACAGCAAATTCGTCGAGTTCCTATGCATTTGAGAAGCAAAGTAGAAAAGGTGATAGAGGAAATGAAGAGACACGGGGTGATAAGCAAATCCAAAAGTTCTTGGTGTTCGCCAGTGGTCATAAAGATTAAGAAAGATGGGTCTATTAGATTTTGCATTGATTACCGTAGACTCAATGCTGTGACCAAGAAGGACTCTTACCCATTGCCGAAAATCGACGAGATTCTGGATACTTTGAAAGGCGATTCTTTGTTTTCTACGCTCGATTTAAAATCAGGTTACTGGCAAATCCGGATTCGGCCAGAGGATAAGAAGAAAACCGCGTTCTCAATAGGCAATGGATTATGGGAATTCGAAGTTATGGCATTTGGTCTCTGTAATGCACCTGCAACTTTCGAAAGATTAATGGAAGAAGTGCTGCCCAATCTGATCAACATAATTTGCATGGTTTATCTAGATGACGTTATTGTCAAAGCAAACACGTTTGAAAGAATGATTGAGAACCTTAGGATCGTTTTCTCTCGATTCAGAGATGCAAATTTAAAGTTGAACGCGAAAAAATGTCATTTTTTCAAACGTGAAGTCTTGTATTTAGGACATATCATTTCAGCAGAAGGAGTGCGAGCAGATCCTGACAAAGTGACCAGCATCTTGAACTGGCCGACACCGAAAAATAAGAAACAGGTTTTGAGTTTTCTTGGTTTAGCGTCGTACTGCAGGAAATTCGTTCGACATTTTTCGGCGATCGCTAAACCTCTGTATGCTTTGACAGGGCAAGCAGCCGTTTTTTTTGGACACCCGAATGTGAAGATGCGTTCATGAAACTCAAAACAGCGTTAAGTTCTCCTCCAATTTTAGGATATCCTGATATGGATGCCGAGTTCATTCTGGATGCTGATGCTTTGGGGCATGGGCTGGGCGCAGTGCTGTCTCAAATACAAGGAGGAAAAGAACGAGTTATTAGCTATTTTAGTAAAATTTTCAGCAAATCGGAAAGAAATTACTGTGTGACTCGACGTGGGCTACTGGCTGTTGTGGAATCTGTTGAAAATTTCGCACATTACTTGATAGGAAAGAAATTTACAGTAAGAACTGATCATAGTGCTTTGAAATGGTTGCTATCTTTTAAGGATTTAGATGGACAACTCGCGAGGTGGGTTGGAGAGCTGAGCAAATTCGATTTTGGAATAATTCATAGGAAAGGCGCATCTCACGGCAACGCAGACTCGCTGTCTCGCAGACCGTGCGAAGAATCATCGTGCAAATATTGTGATAATCTAGAAGCTAGATATGACTCAGATCACACTTTAGGTCGGATCCAGTTGTCACAGGGGAACGAAATCGAGTGGAGAGATGCGCAACATACAGATCAAGTCCTACAGAAAGTCATAGAATACAAAAAATCTAATGAGAAACCGACATGGGAAACCATATCTTCCCAGAGTTCCAGTTTGAAATTCTATATCCAACAGTGGGATTCATTGGTTCTCAAAAACGAAATTTTATATAGACGATGGGAGTCCACTGACCTCAAAACGAGTACTGATCTTCTGGTAGTGCCTAGATCAGAAGTTTCTGTCGTTTTGAGAGAAGCCCATGATTCTCCTGGTGGTGGCCATTTCGGTCAGAAGAAGACTCTGATGAAAATACGCCGTTTATTTCATTGGGACCGTTGTCGTAAGGATGTGGAAGAGTACTGCAGAACGTGTGATGTATGCATGAGTAAAAAGGGTCCACAAGGCAGTGGTAAAGGGAATTTGAATATTCATAATGTGGGTGCGCCGTCAGAGAGAATTCAAATAGACATCCTGGGACCGTTTCCACAATCATCATCGGGAGATAGGTACTTGCTAGTAGCTGTCGATTGCTTCACAAGATGGCCTTGGGTTGTCGCATTATCGAATGTTAGAGCAAAATCTGTAGCTGACGCGCTGGTCAATAACATCATTCCTGAGTCAGGCGTTCCTCTAGAAATCCATACAAATCAGAAGGAATTTCGAGTCAAGGTTGTTCAAAGAATTGACTGATAGGTTGGATATTTTGAAAACCAGAACCACTCCATTACACCCACAGTCCAATGGTATGATTGAAAGACTAAATAGATCAATCCTTCAGTATCTCTCATTGTTCGTTTCAGAAAACCAAAAAGACTGGGATAAGCTGATACCGTTCTTCCTACTGGCATTTCGATCTTCCCAAAATGAGAGCACTGGATTCACACCTGCCGAACTCCACCTCGGCCGAGACCTTCGTCTTCCTTTGGACATGATTCGCGGAGTACCACCGGACAGCGCTCGAACATCTACGCCTGGGTATAGCCAAGAATTGCAAAGGAGACTACAGAGAGTACACCATCTTGCTCGAGAAAGAATGACAACCAAATCGGCGAAAACAAAAGCACGCTACGACTTGGACGCGAAGACGAAGAAGTTCGAAGCAGGACAGAGAGTTTGGTTCTATCGCCCAAAAAGATCAGTCGGCAAAACACCCAAACTACAATCATCTTGGGATGGACCGTACCAAATCCCGAAGAGAATCAACGACAACGTCTTCTGTATCCAGAAAACACCAAGACACAAGAGACGGATCGTCAATGGAGATCGACTCGCACCTTACTTAGATTGAGACAAGAAATTGCCCCACCTGAGGTTTTTGGCTGGTTTTCCCTTCAGGTGTTCTGGCAAATGCCGGGGCAAGGGTTGTGATATCCAGCATTCAACATCTTCTATTACAAACCCGAAGAACAAACACCCAAGGACCCTCGAACAGATAACACCATCGAATCACGAATACTTCGAAACCCCTGGAATCAGCAGTTGGATTGGAAGTCCTGGAGCTGCTGTTGGAGCAACGGAGATGAATTCGTTCAACAATCTCGAATAT
This sequence comes from Eretmocerus hayati, assembly GCA_029851415.1. Classification (NCBI taxonomy): domain Eukaryota; kingdom Metazoa; phylum Arthropoda; class Insecta; order Hymenoptera; family Aphelinidae; genus Eretmocerus; species Eretmocerus hayati. Next base: position 97,257,634 of record CM056741.1, read on the forward strand.
GGACCTTCATCGCGTCCTGGAACGACGGTTGGAGCCGTGATGCATCCTGGAGCCGACGTGGATGTGGGAAGATTCTCCATTGCAGAGCCTAATTGACGAGGACGTCAATTGTTCGAGGGGGGGATAGTGTTGTATCTGTACATATGTAAATACTTGACGTTCGCAACCGTTGGTATTTATCGATCGGTCGGCTGCTAGTGTGTGTTTGTTTGTGTTGTTATGTTTTGAAATTAGTCTGCTCGTGGCTGTCACGAGGATAAGACGCTCTTGTTGTGTCAAAGAAATAAAGACACGTGTTATTTTGATAATTCGGTGGCTCTAATTTATTGTGTTACGAGTGAGTGTAACAATATTATGATAATAGTAGTGGTATGAGTGTTGAGAAGTGTATTCTGAGTAGTTGGAACTTCACGTCACATGGACCGAGAGAGACATGATCAGATGAACCTGACACGTACTGATTACCTTCACGGGCCAAGGGACGATGTTCAGATCAGAGGAAATCCAACAGTTTGATCTTGAGAAGTTGTGTCAGTGTAGAATGTTGTTTAATGTGAAATTCATCAGGATGAAGGTGTATGAGTTTCAAGTCTTTGTATTTGTTATCGGGGAAGTTATAAGTTGTTTTTAGGATATTGAGAGCCAATGAGATTAGTACTATAGTTATTTTTCTATGGAGCTAGATGATGGCGATCAGTTGAAAATTTTTTAACAAGTTATTCGAGATTGGAGATCAACATATGTTGGAATATGTCTTATTGAAAATTTTCATATGACGTCTTAGAATTAATAATTGAATTCTATTTGATGATTCGCATTCACTCTACGAACTTTCATTTTTAGTCAAACAGTGGATATATAGATGCATAATTTCAGATGAAGATTTGAAATAGTTCTATCGAATTTCACTAAGACTTTAGATGTTGCGAACCGGATTTTCTTATATTCTTGTAAATTTTGAATATTGTGGAGGGTTATTTGAAGGTATTATCTTGTTGATTATAGTATGTTGATGATATTGTATTGGATTTTTTGCGTTGGTCGCTCTCAGCGGAGTGAGTCACTCTTGAGCCATGGCCTAAGCAAGTCACCGCAACGTTATCATCAGTATTGCATGTAAATGTTGTATTTGTGGCGTATGTGTATGATAATTCTGTGTATGATAGTTAATAATGTCAAGTGTGAGTTGTCGGAAAATCAGGATTGGATTTATTTGCGTCGGTCGCTCTCAGCGGAGTGAGTCACTCTTGAGCCATGGCCTAAGCAAGTCACCGCAACGTCATCTTCTATGTCAAGTATAATGTTGTGAAGGTGTCGTGTATTTGTCCATTTTGCAACATCTTAGAATATATTATTGTGTTATAATGATTTTAGAACCCTTGAAATAACTCACTTGTTTCATCATCTCAAAGTTGATTGTTCTGATTGTTATATAAGAATTGACAGTTGGAAAACTAAAGTGAAACCTTATATTGAAGAAAGTCAATTGACACAAGGAAACTGGTGAGCATGGTGGTCCGAACAAAATCATATTTTCCAACATATGTTAGGATCTCACATGTTCTTTATGAATATAGTGATACTTGAATCATATTCAAAATATTTCAAGGAGTTGAATATATCATTTGATATGAGAATTTCAAATTTCATAAAATTATCTATTTGTTCCATCATCACAACATTAGATAAATGGAATCGCTGAAATTGTTGTATGAAAACTGAACGATGATGAACGTTATTAGAAACTTACATTAGTGGAGATGAATTGACACAGGAGGACTGGTTGGGATGATGTCCCCAACCGAAAATATTTTTTATTATACCACCTTTCAACACATTCAAAATTCTACATAATTTTCATATATATACTTATGACCTTCTACAATTATCATATATTCATAAGATCGATATATTAACTTTGTATTATAAATTAATCATATTGAAGTTTTTTCAAAGGATCTTTCATACTTCCGTCATTTCGTCATTTTTTGTCATCTCTCATACTTTTGTCATTTCATGAAAGCTGAACTGATTATGATGGTGAATTTTTCAATTTTTTAATCCTCATTATTCCTTGATGAATGTATCATGATAATAGTATATGGGTATTGAGAAATGTATGATGTGTATGTGTAACTTCACGTCACAGTGACTGGGAGACTTATGATCGAATGAACCTTATTCGTATTGGTTATCCTAAACGGGCCAAGGGACGATGTTCAGGCCAGAGGAATCTTACAGTTCGATCTTGAAGTGATGTGTCAGTATGCAATGTTGTTCATGTGGTGTTTTGAATCATTTGAAAATATGAGGATGGTGATAAATATAAGAAATATATTTAAACCATTCAAAAAAATAAGGATTCTGAGACGTTGATTATATCATTATGATATTAGAATTTCAAAACTTTTGATATAATTCACTTAATCCATCATATCAACGTTGGACGGATGAGAATGTTGAAATTGTTGTATGAGAGACGAATGACAATAAACGTTATTTCGAGCTTACGTTAGGAGGATTGAATTGACACAAGGAGACTGGTTGAGATGATGTTCCCAACCAAAAATATTTTCTATTTTACCTTGTTACACATTCAGAAATCCAAATAATTTTCATGTATATATATACTTACGTCCTACTACATATATTATATATTGATAAGATAGAGATATTCATTTTGAATATTTTGATGGGAATGAAAAAGTACTTATATACTGATTATTAAAGCTTTTTCAAAGAATTTCTAATATTTTCCACATTTCTTCACTCTTCTTAATGTGCATATTGAATTTAAGATGAAAACTGGAATGATCATGATAGATGAATTCTGAAATCCTCATTAAATGTTGATGAGTGTATCATGATGATAGTATATGAGTATTGAGAAATGGATTATGTGTTGGTGTAACTTCACGTCACAGTGACTGAAAGACTCATGGTCAAATGGACCTTATTTGTATTGGTGATCCTAAACGGGCCAAGGGACGATGTTCAGATCAGAGGAATCTAACAAATTGATCTTGAAAAGTAGTGTCAGTGTGCAATGTTGTTAATGTAGTATTTCAAAGAATATAAGAATTGTAGTTGCTGAGTGTCGAGTTTCTGTAATGTAATGTTGAGGAATACACTGTTTTGAAAGAAAATATGAGAAAATATTACTTGACCGATCAACATTATGGATAATATTACACATTTTGATTAGTGAGAGAAATTAGAAATTCTTTGTGGAGACAATATTGATTAAACTATCATGTGAAAAAAGCATGCTCATATACTAATCGATGGGGCGTCGAGAAGATTCATGGGATATACGGAGGATTTTTCCGTCATCGCGAGGATTTCTATTCTTTTCTTCTCAACTGGAACGATTACAAGGATGCCGAGGATGGTTATTAAATTCTCACTAACCTTGTGTCTCCATAATGGCTGAGATTGTTCCTAATCTTATCTCCTTACTTCTCGATCTTAATCATTCAATATAATGGATTGCATACATTGATAAAATATAATAACAATGAGATAAGGTGATAGGATGGGAAAGGGGAGAATCTTTTATTATTTTCATTTGGGATTTTCAACAATTTCATATAAAAATTGTAGAACTCATTCATTGTTCCGGAATCATCTTCTATGATAGGCAACGTCGATAATAATGAAATAAATTTTGACACTCGATCGATATGATCGGATATCATATTTATCACTCGCGGGAATTTCAAATCATGAAGATGTAATTTTTTCGGTCTTTGCGAGTTAAAGTCAGCAGATATTGCTGACGTTTTTGGCATCAATCGAGAATGGATTTTACTCCACTCTCGATCAATGCACCTTTAGAGCCTCGTATGGTTCCGAGGATGCATCTAAAGGATTTTGATGGAAAGGAATGAAAAGTAAAGATGAGAAAATGAGAAACTTTATGAAAAAATTTTGGATTCTACGCTGATGTTATGCGTGTTTCGCCCTTCTCTCATTGCTCGGGCTTTTCAAAGTGGTGGAAGAGCAATGAAAGTTTACCACTGACACGCGGCTCAAGTGGCCGAATGTGCGATGGTTTGAACGCCCTTATATACGAAAGTTCATCTTCGTTATGTGCTTGCGAGAAAGGTCAATTTAACCCGCTATTTCCATTTGATTTCTCAACATTTTTACTCCGGCAGCTCTTCGGCCATCTGCCGGAGATATATGAAATAAATTTTGACACTCGATCGATATGATCGGATATCATATTTATCACTCGCGGGTATTTCAAATCATGAAGATGTAATTTTTTCGGTCTTTGCGAGTTAAAGTCAGCAGATTTTGCTGACGTTTTTGGCATCAATCGAGAATGGATTTTACTCCACTCTCGATCAATGCACCTTTAGAGCCTCGTATGGTTCCGAGGATGCATCTAAAGGATTTTGATGGAAAGGAATGAAAAGTAAAGATGAGAAAATGAGAAACTTTATGAAAAAATTTTGGATTCTACGCTGATGTTATGCGTGTTTCGCCCTTCTCTCATTGCTCGGGCTTTTCAAAGTGGTGGAAGAGCAATGAAAGTTTACCACTGACACGCGGCTCAAGTGGCCGAATGTGCGATGGTTTGAACGCCCTTATATACGAAAGTTCATCTTCGTTATGCGCTTGCGAGACCGAAAAAATTACATCTTCATGATTTGAAATTCCCGCGAGTGATAAATATGATATCCGATCATATCGATCGAGTGTCAAAATTTATTTCATATATCTCCGGCAGAAGGCCGAAGAGCTGCCGAAGTAAAAATGTTGAGAAATCAAATGGAAATAGCGGGTTAAATTGACCTTTCTCGCAAGCGCATAACGAAGATGAACTTTCGTATATAAGGGCGTTCAAACCATCGCACATTCGGCCACTTGAGCCGCGTGTCAGTGGTAAACTTTCATTGCTCTTCCACCACTTTGAAAAGCTCGAGCAATGAGAGAAGGGCGAAACACGCATAACATCAGCGTAGAATCCAAAATTTTTTCATAAAGTTTCTCATTTTCTCATCTTTACTTTTCATTCCTTTCCATCAAAATCCTTTAGATGCATCCTCGGAACCATACAAGGCTCTAAAGGTGCATTGATCGAGAGTGGAGTAAAATCCATTCTCGATTGATGCCAAAAACGTCAGCAATATCTGCTGACTTTAACTCGCAAAGACCGAAAAAATTACGTCGATAATAATGTTCTATCTTCGTGAATCTCGTTGCATCTATCATGTTTCAGGATCCTGAAAAAATAAAAATTCGCACGAATGTTTCTCATTAATATCATTCTTTATGACATTTTCTCGTTCCTATTGCGTTAGTTACTTAAACATAATTATTCGCGATATATAATATCCGCTGTTTCTCTCATAAGATTCATGATCTAAATATCTGTATTGTGATAGAACTAATAAAATTCACAAAGGAAAGAAAAATCGAAAGATTGAGGATATCAAATGAACGTACACGTAGTAAACAATGATGAAAAGTTTTGAAAGTTCAAATGTATACCAATTTCGCGGTAAATATACACTATATAAAATTTCCCGAAATTCTATCCAACTAGTTAAATGAAAAATTCAGACAGCCGGTTGAAAGCCAATTCAACCATTTGGTTGAAAATTTAACCAGTTTAGTTGGAAATTCACCGAGTTTTCCAACTATTTGGTTGAAAATTTAACCAGTTTAGTTGGAAATTCACCGAGTTTTTCAACTATTTGGTTGAAATTGCTATCAAATAATTAAATTCTTCATCCAACCAATCAGGAGATCTTTCATTCAATCAATTGGTTGAGGTCTTTATGAATAATACGAAAATATTTCCGTATTATTAATGAATTTTGTTAATACTACATTCTCATGAGTTCACATCGACTTGTGAAGATATCCCAAAGGCAGAATGTAATCTCAAATACATGCATTTGAAATGTAATTTAAATATTACTCACCCCTTAATCCGTTTCATGGATCTTATCATTGTCGCCTTGTTTCTTCCTTGGGATGAATAGATGTTCTCTCTCATCTTCCTTCCGTTCTACCGACTTCGTTTCGTTGCTGGTTCAACATATCTATTGCCTGTCAATTATAGAGAATTATCATATGTATTATATCTGTATGTTTATTATATCTATATAGTGAATACTTATAATATTATGGTTATATTTGTGGCATCTTATTTCATAAAATATAATTTTAAAGATTCAACTTACTTATTAGATCCGTGAAATATTGATTTATGAGTTTCTAATGATCCATCTGGTGGCTCTTCTCCATTTCGAGCTGCTCATTGCAGTGTCATCGTGCTATAAATCTAGAAAAGAAATTAAATTCATATATAGAGCATTATACTCATAATCTCATTTCAATTTGGATATAAATGAATATTTCGCATGTTACCTTAGATATAGTACTGCATTCTTCAATCTAACCCAAATTTCCAACGCACCCGTGTGTCCGCGAGGAAAGCAAGTGGAAGACTGAGCTCTTCAGTTAGTCAGCGCACTAGAATATGTGCTATCCCCTCCCTCATCCCAACCGATACAACAGGGCAGTCAAGCGTGGTAGAGTCCTTCCCCTCAAGCCCCTCCAGTCATGTGTAGAGCGCGCCGCGGCGTCGCAGGGGAGGGGCTCCTTCGCCGCGAGCCGAGACGCTCTTTGCACTTGACTGGAGGGGCTTGAGGGGAGGGACTCTACTACGCTTGACACCCCTGCGATACAATATATATTTCATCGGTATGCGGTGATGCGAGTGGGGGGAGAGGAAAAAATAAACTATAGAGCCAGCGAAAAGCGCGTGCCGTTAGGCATTTCCCCCACTCTCTTATATGTAGATACCGTAATATAGAGCATAAACTGAGGCCACATTGGCGCCAATGATTTTTGTGCCGGTTATATGATGCTGCGGGTGACTGATCGCGTATTACATTCTCTGTTTATGTGTGAAGTTCATGCCTGTGTGTACGTGTATATAAATGTGTGTTACTAGGAAAGCGGATAAGTGGGTATTTGTGAGATGGGGTTGGGGTGCGTGTTTGTATGAACGGGTGTGTGGACGTATGTGTGTGTTTGAGTGTATGTGTGTGAGTGCGATGAAAAGAAAATTGATAGATTCTAAAATAAATGTGTACGAGGAATTATGACGGGATAGATTTTAAAATTATTCTGATTTTAAAATATTTTCAAGATGTCCTCTATGTCATGAATTAATGGTGTTGTATCGATGAATGAGTTGAGTGTGTTCGACTGTAGACATTGAAGTATGAGTGTGTGTGTGTGTGTTTGTGTGTGTGATTGATTGTATATACAAATTTTATTAGAGTTATATTTACACTATACATACATGAAAATTTCAGATTCTTATATCACTTGTAGATTATTAGATTACTAGTGTAATGCCTCGCGTTGCTCGGCCTGTAAGAGTTCCCGAGAGGCGTATTAGTTTCTCAAAATGCTTTTTCAAATCAAATGAAAATATGTTCTGTACCATTTTTATATATTGAGTTGAGTGATGGTATTTTTTATGGTCTCCATGAGTTCAAAACCATGTGAAAAACCATCGCTCAACTGAATATATAGAATTTTTGAGGAACAATTCCTCATTTGATTCGGAAGGGCGTTTCCGAAAACTAATACGCCTCTCGGGAACACGTACAAGTCGAGCAACGCGAGGCATTACGCTAGTTACCAATACAGTAAAATGCGCATCCGATCAATTCAATATTCAGTCTGAAACACCAGAATGTTGGGATCTCACCAATATCTCATTCCACTACTGTGATCACTGCCAGTTGATTCCAGATGTGGAGAGATTGTAATGACAGTCATGAACTAGTGTATTACTAAACTGTCCAACTCGGTTCATTTCGCAGGTGACTGAATCACGAGTTCACTTTGTGAGGGTGAAAATATGAGCTCTGGATCTCGGGAGAGAGCCGTATTATCAAAATTGTCAAAGGGATGCCTCGGCAGAGGTGTGCGTGTATGCATGGATCGATATTCAGACAGGTGAAGTGAATATTCTCTCAATCAATTACCCATCCTCGGGTACTTAGGTCCTCGGACGGAATGAAAATTGATTAGGGAAATCCAATGACTTCAGAAGGTGAATGGAGTGGGTACTTAGGGCCACTCGCACATTATCCCCCAAAAGTCATGAATTTTGAGTGTCTCAGATATACGTCGATGAGGGTGGTACTAAAGGCCACCAGCCCATCGCTCGATGATATCTCACTGGTGGTGAATCAGACGATTGATTCATCGGGAGGGCGAGTTCTCAGGCCCGTTCCACCACCAAAACTTCGTCTTCGAGCTGCATCGAGATTATTATCCAGTTTAGCAAGGAAAATGCCGAGGCTATATATCATGAGCCATTTATCCAATTTATTCATATGAAATTCTCGAAAGCTAGAGGACCAAGCTCGATACAGCTCTGAAATTCAACGGAGCATAAGCCTCCACAATGGCCCAACGAGCCTGCATTTATTCTTGGAATACTAGCTGTACAGTATATCTTTATCGTGGGTAGATGAATGAATAGATTATTAGACATCCGAAGAACGGTTATTTCATCGAAGAGTTGAGATCAATTGATTTTTCCGAAAAATCTGCTCACAATATTTGATTCTCCATCTCAAAAGGTAGGATTTTGCTCTAATTTGAAAATTAATAAGATCGACCGAAAATTCGAGTTATTTTTATACCGCGTTATTCTAATCATCGATGCTTTCATGTGAAAAGGGCTATTTCATTCACAAATCCATTTTGCAATGATTATTCACAATATTCACAACACCCCTGATTTTGGGCTTATCTTCATTCAAATGAGGAACTTTGCGATAGATTATGTATTTTCAGAGTATATATGGAATGATGTATCAGAAAAGTGGAAAGAAAAAACTATCATTGCTTTTTTACAAGAACATTAAGTCAAGTCAATTAGTTCTGAAGAATAATCATTTACAGTTCGTAGCTAAGAAAATGAGCTTTATGCTGTCTAGGAAAAGTTTCTGATTTCATGAAGTTTTATATAAAAAATTCCTCATAAAAACTCATGGGATATTCCAGAGTTTCTAGGTATCAGTATATACATATTCACACCTACGTGTGTGTCTATTACACCACGTGCCCCAGTAGAAAGAAAAAAAACGTCTCCATTACCGGCTTCGAAACGCGCGAAGGTTTGAACATTATAGAGAGACTAGTAATACGTATCTTTCTGGGAGATGCCTGGAGTAAAAACTGGAATTTTGGGGTCATGGCTTTCACATGCCCCCCATTGAAATTTGAATCATTAAGAGAAATGGAAATTCTGATCGAAAAGTGACATTCTATAAACTCACAATCTTGGTACTGTTGATGAATTTCATTCTCATCCAAATATCGAAAGGCTAGCGCTGATTCAGCTAGAGGATTGGCACTGATCTGAGACCACGGAATTTGTGGTCTCAGGTCGATCGAATGCGAAGTTCCATTCAACACTTGTGCATCCCACTGCCCCTTTGAACCGGGTTTGCGTGCGCATATGGTTGATCGCCGTCTCTTCGAGAACGTGGCTCCAATCAGCCTCTCGCTACTGGAAATCTTCAGCGGGTGGTGCAAATGGCACTCGGGTGTGTTCTCCCGAAGGTAATTCATTTTGGCCTGCCTCCGAAGCGAGTTCTGAGATTTTGGATTCATTTTCATGTGGGTTTGAATCCACTCCACTATGAATTTTCCGAGTTTCTACTTCCCGATTCTTATGATCGTTTGAGGGTAATTTTCCGAAAGCAGAACCTTCATTTAGTAGGTTGCTCGGATGAGAGGAGACTGCTCCTCCATTTGAAAGCGAGTTCGTCCCGGTTGCACATTTGTGCATGTTGTACCACTCGACTTCTTAGTTTGATTCGGATTTTGATTTTTAATGAATTCCTTAATCTCTTCAATCTGGGGTGGAACAATTGGAAGGGTCGGGGATCTGGTTTTATACCCACTGCTCAATGGTTTTTCAGGACAGGCGTTTATGTTGGATTTTATTTCTCCAGCTGCACCTCGCCTTCTGTCGGATCGACAATTATCCTGTGGGTCCGAGGAACAAGATGCAACTACTGCGCGTTTCCCGGACCCGAAGATTGATCTTTTGGGACGTCCGATTTTTGATTCTCCTTGGACTCAACATTCAACCTGTTCGAAGACCAAAAGGAGTTTTGCTTCTGTTGGCGATTCTTGTTCGACACGTCATCGCAGTCAAAATCAGCCCAAATATTGAAAAAGGTAGATTTGGTTTCCGCGGGTTGACATCAGAGGGCACCTCTCAGATCCCGTTTGAAGTGAAAACTGAGTTGGCTCATTACGTCAGCATCATTTTGCCCCTCGTCAACTTCGAGAGCGATATTGAATAGATTTGTGGCGTACTGAAATGTCGTCAGTTTGCCGTCGGATTCAAATTTCCCAAATTCTAATTTCATTTTGTATTTCCATCGAACACTCTCATCCCAGAAATGTTCTAGGAAAAGACTTTTAAGGTCCACGAGAGACTCAATTTCATTCTCATGGAGATTATACCGGCTTAGAGCTGGTCCCTCTAAGGATTTCGAAAACACCAGATGAAGTTCTTGCTCATCCAACTCGATGGTCTCAATGTACCGCTGGAGTTCCTTCAAGAATCTCATGGAACGCTCTGTGTATCCGATCGTACATACAATCTCAATTACGATCGCGCGTACGATCGTGCGTCCGTTCGTCATAACGATTGCGCATACGATCGTACACGCAATCGTGATACGACGGCTTGTGGTGATGAGGGCGGATTGACCTTTGGCCAGTAACATCAGATCGTGCATATGATCGCGATAACGATCGTGGTATGACGGCTTGTAGTGACGAGGACGGATGGAGCCTTGATGGGTAACATAAGATCGTACATGCGATCATAATAACGATCGTGTACATTATCTTGCATCCAATATTGTAAGCGATGGTACTTCATATCGTGCATACAATCGTTTCCACTTCCGGGGCAGGGGTATCCAACACAACTCACACTCCGTACGTACGCTCGTACGTATGTTTCCCCCGTTACCTACAAGAAAGAAAAATAAACAAACCTAACCCGAGAGAGATTTTTTTCGTCTGCAAAGAATACTCAGAGCAGCTTTTGGTTCATTTATTCTCCAGAGTGAGCAACAACTCGGGCTCATGTCTTGTAATAATTGAGGAGATGGATCTTGGAATGGATTAGACTAGCTTGATGAACTAGTTCAATTATATACGGGGCCAATTTTCTTCTGTGAAGTTTCAGGAAAGAATCTCACATGTAACCTCGTTGCATGATGCTACATGGTGAAAAAATAGAGTTCATCATGCGGTTCTCGTGATCACTCATGAATTTCAGGGTGCTGCTGCATTCCTCACTCTCGCCAAAGAGATGATACGTATTGCCGGTTAAGTGCGAAGGAAGTTTGGTATCATTCAATGATTGTATTCGAGTCAAAAGTTAGATGCAGTTTTGGAAGTTCTATCCACTTGTTGAGGGAACTGAGCACCTAAATTTTGAACTAGTGACTCACAAGGGGAGTCCAGAGTCTCCGGGTCCTGAATTCTCACCAAATTTTTTTTACAGTTTCGTGCCACCTAGAATATGAGGAACCCAAAGCAACTCTGTCAAATGGGTTTCCTGTCCAGAGCTACAAGCAAAAATGTTAGCGTTGCCAGTATATCTATATATATATATATCACTTTTTAACATGGGCCTATATGGGCAATTTTAATGTCATGGGCTGTAACTTTGAACAGGAGGCCCATTTGACGGAGTTACTCTGGATTCTTCATATTTTAGGTGGTACGAAACTGTGAAAAAATTTTGGTGAGATTTCAGGACCCGGAGACTCTGGACTCCCCTTGTCAGTTGGAAACTGGATCTGCCTCGCTCAAATCTCATTACTTTCAAAGCATCAAAAACGATGGACCTCAATTGAGTGATGGTGTCTTTCATCGCTCCTCGGATGGACTAAATCACTAGTCAAAGGTTGAGGTGCACTATTCTCATGGAGTTCTTAGTAGTGTCACTGACTTGTTGAAGAAATATTGCAGCTTAATCTTTGACTGGTGATCATTCTATGTGTGAAGTAATCGAAAACATCCTCATTCGAGGTCCACCTATTTGATGCTCTATAAAAGAAATGGGATGTGAGCAAGTCAAATCCAGTTTCCATCTGAGTCACCGGTACAAGATTGAGATGCACAATTCTCTTTACTAGTAAAGAAAACCATCAGAAACCGCATTCAATCCTAAACTTGGATACAGACATTCATCGAATACAAACTATGCTAGAGCTTGGCGGCCCTGTGCGTAGAAGTTGGGTAACGGAGAGCTCCATGAGAATATGTTTATCAAACAGTGTTTGTATTCGAGTTACAAATTGAATGCAGTTTGTAGCAGGTTCAACTGATGATTAAGAAAACAGTGCACTTGAGTCTTCAACTGGTGATCCCGTTTGTCTGTGTGTTCGAGTCCAAAATTCAATGCAGATTCTGAAAGGACTCTTTTGATAGTCCTATTCTCAAATAAAGGAAATTGTGCCCCTCAATTTGCAACTGGTGACCCAGTTGCAAACTAGATCTGACTTGCTCACATCTCATTATAGTGACAGCGTCCAAAAAGATGGACCTCAGATAATAGTTCCTCTCATCACTCCACAGATAGAATGCAACACCGGCTAATAAGATTGAGGTGCACTATTTTCTCAACGAGTGAATAACTTCATTGAGAATTGCTGGGGAATAATACACCTCCATCTTTGACCGGTGATGCAGTCCATCTGTGGAATGAGAGAAGCAATTATTTGAGGTCCATCCTCTTCGAAACTCTCAAACTAACCAGATGTGAGCAACGCAGATTTAGTTTTCAACTGAGTCACCGTTACAAGATCGAGGTGCACAATTCCCTTCACTAGTAAAAGAACTATCAAAAACTGCATTCAATTCTAAACTTGATTACAAACATTCATCAAAAACCAACTATGATGGTGCTTGGCAGTGCTGTGCATAGGAGTTGGGTAACGAAAAGCTCTCTGCCAATATGTTTTTTGAACAGTGTTCTCATTTAAGTCCGAAATTGAATGCAGTTTGTAACAGTTGTGACTAATAGTTAAGAGAACAGTGCTCTCTAGTCTTCAACTGTTGGACCTGTTCATCTGTGTATTCAAGTTCAAAATTCCATGCAGATTTTGATGGGGCCCTTTCACTACTTCTATCCTCAACTTGTGAAAATTGTGCACCTTAATTTGGAACCGGTAAACCATTTGCGAAATAGATCTGCATGGCTCACAGCTCATTAGTGTGAGAGCATCGAGAAAGATGGATCTCGAATGATGGTTTTTTCATCTCTCCGCAGATGGGCTGTAACACGGGCTAATAAGATTGAGGTGCACTATTTCCTCAAAAAGTGAATAACCCTATTCAGAATTGCTGGAGAATAGTACACCTCCATCTTTGATCGGTGATGCAGTCCATCTGTGGAGTGATGATGGAAGCCATCATGTGAGGTCTATGTTTTTCAATGCTCTCAAACGAATGAGATATGAGCAAGGCAGATCCAGATTTAAACTGAGTCACCAGTACAAGATTGAGGTGCACAATCCTCTTCACTAGTAAAGAAAGCTATCAAAAAGTGCATTCCATTCTGAATTTGAATACAAACATTTAGTAAAAACAAACTATGCTGGAGCTTGGCAGTCCTGTGCATGAAAGTTGAGTGAAGAAAAGTTCCATGACAATATGTTTCTTGAACAGTGTTTGTATTCAAGTTCCAAATTGAATGCAGTTTGTGACAGGTTCAATAAATAATTGTGGAAACAGTGCACTCCAGTCTTTGACTGGTGGTCCCGTTTATCTGTGTATCCAAGTCCAAAATTCAATGCAGATCTCCATTGGGCCCTGTCAAAAATCTATTCCTAAGTTGACAGAATCGTGCAACTCAACTCGGAACGGGTGAACCAGTTGCAAACTAGGTCTGCATTGCTCACATCTCACTAGTTTGAGAGAAGAATGAAAAAAATGAACCTCAAATTATTTTTCTTCCATTACTCCACAGATGGACTGCATCACCGGCTGAAAAGATTGAGGTGCACTACTTCCTCAACAAGTAAATAACACTATCGAGAACTGCCGGAGAATAGTGCACCTCAATCTTTGACGGGTGATGCAGCTCATCCGTGGAGTGGTGAGGAAAACCATCATTTGAGGTTCATCTTTCTCGATTCCCCCAAACTAATGCGATGTGAGCAATGCAGATCTAGTTTGCAACCGGTTCACCCGTTCAAAATTCACGTGCACAATTCTTGCACTAAGAGCCGTCGTATCACGATCGCGTGCACGATCGTACGCTCATCCTTGTAGAAAGAGACTGCGTACGTTTAAGTGAGCTTTTTACGCAAAAATAGGGTTTTTGGCACTTTTCAATTTTTTTCGAGCTGTTGTACCACCTAAAAGACTGAGCTAAAATTTTTTCCCTGTGGAATACACAAGAACACACTACAGAAATTTTTTTTCCGACCTGCACCTATCACCCCGTTTTCTGAGTGAATTTTGGAAAATTTGAAAATTTTTTCCAGCCACTGTGTGACAGTTGAATATCCTGGGAATGTTTCTTTCATATTTGTTGCGTTGAGACAGATTTTTGTGATTTTTTCCGGTTTTTTAGTCGATTGGTCTCGCCACACTGAAATGAATATCGATAAACAGGTTTTCCGACCGTATGGCGGCCTGGAGAGTTCCAAGGGTCTGAATTTTTTTCTAGAGGTATGTTATATACATACCAACTGAACCCGATAATTTTACTGGCGATTAGCCTGGGGCCGATTTCACCATCGTATCCGGCTATACCCTTTTCGACAAACTGTTTGATCGCTTAAGAATATGATTAATTTATAAGTTCGAATTCTAGTGGATGATGTACGTCGATAGTTTTGACTGGTTTCGGCATACCATCATACATTTCTAAATCTACAATAATGTGATGTATGGCTATGATACCATGTCATGTATGACTATGATCTCAAGTCACGGAGATGAATCTATCACTAATTTTTTCGATAAAATGTCATTGCCCGAAAGAACTGTGAACATCTTATTCATCACATCCACACGCGACTTATGGCACTGATATTAGAGTGTATTACACGCTTTCAGTGCTTGCGCTCGGTTGAAGTGTGCAACGCCCAGATATTTCATGGAATAACTAGTCAGAGCATTGCAAAATCAAGCCATTCCACACTTTTACTAAAATGGCCCGTTATTCATCAAATACCTAGTGATTTCATGGGATCACTGAATTTAACGCTTGAATTGTACATATACATATGAAGCATATCCATATTCACGCCTACGTGTGTGTCTATTACACTACGTGCACCAGTAGAAAGAAAGAAAACGTCTTCGGCTATGATTGGCTAAACGAATTACCGGCTCCAAAACGCGCGAGAGTTCGAACACTACAGAGAGACTAGTAATTCGTATCTTTTCAAAGATTTCTTAAATGGAAATTAAAATTTTGGGGTTATTGCACTCACAACTTGTCGCGCATCCGTCTGTGTTGAGAGTATTCTCCAGTCTCTCCATCATCACGCATCTATTCTATCTTTGTTGATACGATGCAGTTCATGCATCAGTGCTGCCAGTACCCTACCATGTTTGCTGTTGTTATGCTATATTCTTGTTCTTTCCAATTCCGGGAGCTCATTCCTGTACCGTAGCGTTCGCATTCTTCGGTTGATAATAATGTTGATATTAGCAATGACAGAACTCCTGCTTCCCATGATATATGTCCAGCATCAGAAATTCATCAATAGTGATATCAGCATGATGTCATCGATCTTTAGGACCTACAGTACCCGTCACAATTAATGAATCATGCATAGTCTCAGTCACTGAGCGATAACTCTGGCCCATTTGGTCGTTGAAAAATTCTGGAAAGAAGAAATTGAAGATCAGGAAAAAACCTATCGATTCATGGGTTTAGAAAATTCTTTTCACTTTTTTCATGGGGTCGTTAGTGGCGACGAAGAAACGGTTCGTTTTCCTTCAATCAAATTCAATCGAACAGCTGTAATTTTGACGCGCATCATCCGATCGTAAAAAGCTTAACGGGATTTTGTAGCTCTTTCCAAGACCTCCAAATTCCTTTCTTTAGACTTTTCTCTGGGATTTTTCCCGTCCGACTGGCGAGCTTCAGAAGCATAATTTCCCAAGCATGAGTTCTGATGGAGGCATGGGAGCTCGCGCCGACTTGATTCCTCAATGCTCGTGGTCCATGCAGAAAGTCATCTAAAAAAATTGTGTCAATCATGATTTCGACGTAAAATTTTCTGATCTTCCAGAATATGCCATCAGGTTGCCAGTTTAATACGCCCCAACTTTTTTTTTTCATCTTGAACAAGACAAAAATCATACTAGACGAAAAAAAATTTGGGGCTCATTAAACTGGCAATCTGATAGCATATTCTGAAAGATCAGGAAATTTTACGTCGAAGTCATGCCTGACACAATTTTTGTAGATAATTTTCTGCATTGACCACGAGCATTGTGAAATAAAGTCGGCGTGAGCTTCCATGCCTCCATGAGAACACATGCTCGGAAGAGTATGCTTCCAAAGCTCGCCAGTCGGGCGGGAAAAATCACAGAGGAAACTTTGAAAAGAGGATTTCGAAGGTCTTGAAAAAAGCTAGAAAATCCCGTTGAGCTTTTTACGATCGGATGATGCGCGTCAGAATTATAGATGTTTGATTGAAGAGAAAAAGAAGGTTTTTCGTCGCCACTTACGACCCCATGAATAAAGTGGGAAAATTTTTCGGACCCATAAATCGATAGGTTTTTTCTTGATCTTCAATTTCTTCCCTTCAGAATTTCTCTACGACCAAAAGGGCCAAAGTTTTCGCTGATTGACTGAGACTATGCATGATCCATTAATTTTGACGGGTACTGTACAATTCAAATGGTATCCCCAACGTGGTAGAAGACGCAACGATTTCACTCTCTGTATAACTAGGATAGTGATGTCACATATCCGTTCATCATGTCAGGGAGGATATGGTTTACTCATGATGATTTTTCATCCATGAGAATCAAGTAAAGTGAACTGAATCTCATGTGAGATTCGTGAATAGATGTTCGAAAACGGCTTCAGCAATGGAGAAAGCACACAAGTATTTCTTGCTATTTGATCTCTCTGAAATTGACAATCAAATCCGTATTCATGAACATTGGGATTTTTCCGAGCATAGATGAGTACGTCCATGTCAAATTCAAACGGTTTCTGCAGCTATTTTTTTAAAATTCCCATACCATTTTTTTTCGACGTGGGGTACCAAAATAAGATGTTTCCTATAGTTTGTAGGTCCAAAAAAATTTTTTTGTCTCAGATAGGCCTACAAGAGTGATTTTACCGAAAAATCAAAAATTGAATCTATCCTACCGTATTTTGCTCGCAACTTTTGATTGCTTCGACCAATTTGGATTTTCCAAAAAGTATTTGAAAGGTGACTTCGGAAGCTATCGATTAACCACTAGTAAAACCTCTCCCAGTTGTTTTTTGAACATCCGAAAGCTGAAATACTCAAAAATCACTGTTCGGCTCATAACTCTTTTGACGGATATTTTGATTCTTTTTATTTCATTTTTTTTCCATTTGTATAGTAATAAACTACCTGCAAGAAATTTTCAGTCAATATTTTTACTTTTGGGGCCTCCTAGAGCTGTTCAAGTGCGCAAAACCATCTCAAAAACTCGAAAAATGCGTTTTTACCTCGTTCAACTTTCTCGGGGGACCTCGCAACTAATTCCATTGTGTTTGCAAGACTGTTTCACCTCAGAAATGACTGTTCTGAGTATTTTTTTAGTGTAACAGATGAACAGATTCGTAAGAATTTATCTCAAAAGCAAATTTTTATTCAATAATTAGCATCTCCTGCGCATGCGTTGTTCTCTACGTCTCTGAAAATGTTTCCAATCGATAGCTAGTTTAATTTCCTTCAAAAAAATCTCTTGCTGAAGTCAATTTCATGCAGTAGAATCGGAGCTACAGCTGTCAAACTAAAAAGAACTGTCTTAGGTATCAAATCCGTGAGCCTGGAGAAAGATTGTCGGTCTCGTCTGCCGGTTAAAGCGTGTATTTCCGCTTCTACTCCATCAAATTAACCTCAACAAGGGGTCATTTTGAAGGAAATTGAGTCAGCTACCGATTCAAATTAGTTTTGAAGCTCTAAAGTCATTTGCATGCACGAGAAATTCGAATCTAACGAATCATTGCCAGCAATTTTTTCCGACTCTGATCAGACGATTGTGAAGTTTCTGCGCAGGTAAATGATTTTGGTGCTTCAAAAACGATTCAGATCGGTGGCTGACTCAATTTCCTTCAAAATGACCCCTTGTTGAAGTTAATTTGATGGAGTAGAAGCGGAAATACACGCTTCAACCGGCAGACGAGACCGACAATCTTTCTCCAGGCTCACGGATTTGATACCTAAGACATTTCTTTTTAGTTTGACAGCTGTAGCTCCGGTTCTACTGCATGAAATTGACTTCAGCAAGAGGTTTTTTTGAAGGAAATTGAACCAGCTATCGATTGGAAACATTTTCAGAGACGTAGAGAACAACGCATGCGCAGGAGATGCTAATTATTGAATAAAAATTTGCTTTTGAAATGAATTTCTACGAATCTGAGCATCTGTTACACTAAAAAAATACTCAGAATAGTCATTTTTGAGGTAAAACAGTCTTGCAAACACAATGAAATTAGTTGCGAGGTCCCCCAAGAAAGTTGAACGAGGTAAAAACGCATTTTTCGAGTTTTTGAGATGGTTTTGCGCACTTGAACAGCTCTAGGAGACCCCAAAAGTAAAAATAATGGCTGAAAATTTTTTTGCCGGTAGTTTATTACTATACAAATCGAAAAAAAATGAAATAAAGGGAATCAAAATATACGTCAAAAAAGTTATGAGCCAAACAGTGATTTTTGAGTATTTCAGCTTTCGGATGTTCAAAAAACAACTGGGAGAGGTTTTACTAGTGGTCAATCGATAGCTTTCGAAGTCACCTTTCAAATACTTTTTGGAAAATCCAAATTGGTCGAAGCAATCAAAAGTTGCGAGCAAAATACGGTAGGATAGATTCAATTTTTGATTTTTCGGTAAAATCACTCTTGTAGGCCTATCTGAGACAAAAAAATTTTTTTGGACCTACAAACTATAGGAAACATCTTATTTTGGTATCCCACGTCGAAAAAAATGGTATGGGAATTTTAAAAAAATAGCTGCAGAAACCGTTTGAATTTGACATGGACGTACTCAGATGACAAATAATTAAAAGTGGATTGAACTTCGTCCCCAGGGGTACTCCAGACCAGATATTGATAATGAGTATGGATTCACGGTCACGAGAGATTGTGATCAGGGTGTCTGCAACTTTTAATAATCCTCCAATTCACATATCACGATCAGATACAATTGCATAACGCTAATCAGAGGAACTGATGATGAATGCAAAAGCAGGAGGTAACTAGCAAATCACTTCCATATGGAGCATGAAAGGTATTGTATTCTCCGGGAGGCAGAAGATTGTTGAAATTAAATCAGAATTTGAAATCGTTGATGATTATATCATCTGAATATATGTATACAGATTCGAAATACGACGTTTCATTAAAAGGTGGGGTTTGTCAAATTATGGTTACACATTAGGATCAACTGAAATAAGTTCACACAATTGGAATAACTCTGACATCGTCAAGGTGAAATATGATCACACAACGATATTCATCCACATTTAAACATGCTTATTAACATTGAGAAATTGTATGAATACCATGCATTGCTTACTGTTCAGGATCGATGAAAAGACCTGACTCATAGAAAAACTTGTTCAACAAAATGACTACAATACTTGCACTCGAATCTGTAAAAGTGGAAATGAGAGAAATGAAAAGAAAACCCAAGCTAGATGCATAGCACGTGGTAGCTGCATATAGCAGTGGCCATTTGCCTGATGTCTATAAAAGACGATCGAAAACTAGCCATTACCTCCAGAAGGCAGTATGGATTATTGTCCAAAGCTCTGACTCGATGACTGCTGCAGACTTGAGTGACGATCGCTACCACAGAGCCCGATGATCTTTGATACAGACGTATATTTCACATGAGTGTACTCTGGGTGGCCATCTGTTGGCGAAATGTCAACGCCAGGGGATACAAAATCTGAATTCTGCGGGTAATTCAAATTGATGATGTAATACTTTGTTGATAACTCAAATTTCCATTGTTGAATATTGATGACATTGATATTGTGATTTCTCCTTCCAGGTTGCGACATGTCTGGATCATTGACACGATGTTCGATTAATATTCCCATGGGAAATCCTCATAAGGAAGTCCCATATATTTGAACCTGACGCACTTGAGCATGCGCAGTATGATCAATCAGTTTGACCAATCAAGAGATAGCGATATACAGCAGACGACATCGAAATATCCAGTGCATCAATCACATGGTTCGTGGTTATGACAAGTGTTTGTTTACTCCCAACAATCAGCTGGGTATTGTGAGTATTGCAAAATAATCATAAATAAACAGCAGCAGTGGGTAAGTAAACCTGAAGCATATTTCTAAAAGCATTTGTGAGCATATCATGGGTGTTAGTACTCATGGTATGACGCGATGTAATATATTAGCGGTGGTTGTGATTTTAATGCTGTTCTTGGACTATCCTTTGGAATATCCTCATGATTAGGTAAACGACGTTTCGGACCTCTGATTAGATCCTTCTTCAGATTGAATTTATCTTATGCTAGAGAGAGAAGATTGTGAGAATATGATAGATATAATATCTCAAATTCTAGGACTCATCCACGCAGGTATGGTGCTTTGTGATCCTCTCGGAGATGGAACCTTGTGCGGATCTCGACGCTCATGGGCCTGCATCGACTTTTTTGTAAATCGTCTGTAAGACCAAGAGGCTGGCTGGTTTCCAAACGCACTGATCCACTCACACAGTCACGAGGATCACTAGACACTAACGCGCACTCGGTAACTGATATTACTATCGGACTGTTTTCCTAATCATACGTCAAAAGATTTCTTGAAAAAGATTCGTTCCCATCAAGAGACGGGCTCGAACCGCCGGGCCGTGGAGTGCCGTTGGATGTGAATGATGGTGGGTTGGATAAGATTTTTGTGTGTAAGAGTGTGTTTGTGAATATTCAGAAAAAACTGGAGTTACTCTGCCAAAATCTATATTTGAGAAGAATTCAGTTTGAACTATTCGCTCCGAGCCGCGCGCTTTTGAGATTCAAAACAGGCGATCGTGCGCTGTAGGTGGCCACCGCATGCACTACGCTTCAACCAGTGTTGGGGGACGCTATATGCAGTGCAGCATGCAGCGTGGGTCTTCTCATAGGTTTAACTCAGAAACCATAGCTCAAAAGTGGCAACAGTATGCGAGGAAGTTGTAGGGTTTTCAAAAATGAAGAGTTTGAGAGGTCGTGATCCTCAATCCGAGCAAAATTGAGTAAGTTCGAGCGACTTTAAGATTTGGCCCATGCTTGTTGCATGGGCGGTCGTGGGCGCCGCTCGAGACACCGGCTCACTCCGATACTTTCGAGTCCTGTAAGTCTTCCAATATTACTCTGATTGATGTCTACAATAGCTCAAAATCTTCGTAATTAAATACCCAACAACTTCCTCGCTTACTCTTGGTGGGTTTGAGTCACGGTTTCCTCACAAACAGACGAAAACCACGTCCACGCCTGATGCTGCATATACTGGGAAGTTTGGAAGACGCCGCTAGGCAGTGCTACGCTGAATTTCGGAGCGAATACTTGTGATATATATAGAATCCATATATGCTCGAAATGAGGGAGGAGTCGACGTCGCACTGGCGTCGCTGTGCTTATAAGAATTCAAATGTTCCGTGGTGCCCGTATCGCTCGATTCACAAATTCGTCACTTTTATAAGTTTTTTGGTGAGACTCCCAATGTTTACGGGCGGTTGGAGAAGGTTCACGATAGAAGGAAGAAAGTTTTATAACGATAAATTATGCTGTTCAGATCAACGATGTTCTATGAATTGCGAATAGTATGAGTATTGATTCTTTTGAACTGTGTTGAGTCAGATGGCTCTTTCGGACGGAACAAATTGTGTGTTATCAGTTTTAAACTTTCTTCGGGATCGTGATAGTTTTGAATTCTTCGATTCAAACGGCACGGTGTGCCTGAACGCATTTTTTTCGAAGTGAAAACTCCCTCTGAGATTATTTTGGTTTCTGATTCTACATTTTCGGCGCATCATTTTCCCACAAAAATTAAAATCGCGGGCTGGGCCTTTTTGAAGGAATGTCGTTCGGAACATTTTTCGGACCGTGTCTAGGAACGCCCAAGTG
The DNA here is from genome assembly GCA_029851415.1 of Eretmocerus hayati. Classification (NCBI taxonomy): domain Eukaryota; kingdom Metazoa; phylum Arthropoda; class Insecta; order Hymenoptera; family Aphelinidae; genus Eretmocerus; species Eretmocerus hayati. The sequence goes on from CM056741.1 coordinate 97,280,028, forward strand.
ATATGGCTCATCCCTCGTTAGATACGAGCCCAAAATCAAGTTTCTTCACTTTCTAACACTAGTTTTCAGAAAATGTGACCGCTTTGGATACTTCTGAGGCTTGTTGAGGTTGGGCATGTACCCTAAAAACCCTCCAAAAATGCAAAAACCAATCTCTTGATGTCTCATTTAAGAAATGACCATCTACCGTTTGGGCTCTCCAAGACGCCATATTAGAAATAATCTTGCGCTGGACAGTACAATGTTCATCACGATGTCTTTTGTGATGGAAATTGTAATGTACATTATAACGAATTCCGATAAAATCATAATGTTTCTTTGTGATGTTCAGGTAATGGCGAGGAATTTCTCATGTCAATTCATCACTATTTTACGGTGAAAAAACCGAAAAAAACTCGTCTACATAACTCGTAAATTTTGCCGGGAGTGGGATTGGAACCCACTACCTTTTGGTTCCGAGACCAAGCACATGCCTCGGGGCCAGGGAGTCATGTTGAAGGTAAGCGTCTAATGAGCTTACTTGACGTTTGACTGGCCGGAACAATCTGTTCATTCTCTCAAAATCTGATCATCCGTTCACTCAGTTCGTCATACAAACAGCTCAGAGTGGATCAGGTGGATGCTTTGGGAACTTCCGGTTTCAATGAAAATCCACGATTTTGACTATTTCGGGAATCTCATCAGTACAACGTGATAAATGATCGAAAAAACAGGAAATACCTCCTTTCACGTTCCTAAATGTGTTATAAGGTTGATGTGCCTAAAATCCCCCCATTCTCTAACATGCCCTGATTCAAGTTCTCGAATGTACCAGCTTGTAGACCTGGACGCGCATTTTTTTCATGTTCGTTACGTAGAAATGTGAGGAAATCAACGGTTTAGACCGATCCAAAATGACCCGCGCCTTTCTTACAACATTACTAGCAATATTCGGTACTTTCGACTTATTCTATCTTAATCACTGAAAGCTATGCCGAATGAGATTGATTCAATCAATTTTCAACGTAGTTCTTCTCATTCTCTATGTCTTCGTCCGAAATTAGAAATGCTTCTCACAAAATGGAAAAAATTCGATTCCTAGCCGATTCTACGCCTATATTACTAAAAAAGTGCATTTTTGGCCCCATCTCCCCAAGGGCTCTGGAGGTATGTCTCTGAGTCGTTTTGACATTTAGAGAATTTTCTGGGAATTCGTGTGGTGGTTCAACTCTCCATAACACACCTTCTGCTGGAATTTCAAGGAGCCTGTCCATTTTGTTCTCGAGTTTTCGATGTCAAAAGTTCGAGCTCGTAACACGCGAAGGATAGGAACGGCCCAGCAGAATGCAACTTTTTTGGGCCATTCTAACGAATGCTCCGATAATTCTCTAGAGAACTCGCTGAAAAATTGACATGTCATTGATTCAAGTCTTGTCTTCATCCTTGCCAAAAATAGGGACCCGTGCCCATTTATTTTGTTTACACGAGGGCTCGAATGTTTGTGATTTTTGTCTGCGCGCAATGTTGATCCTCTGCCTCGCGGAGAGCGTGAGTGTGTGAGCGTGTGCGTGTACGAGTTGCTTTGTTGTGTATACGCGATCGTCCATAATAAGACGGCGAGGTCGCGTTGCTGTCAAAACAACACGGCTCGCTCAAACTTTCCATCCTGATTGTCCCAGGAGACATACCTCAAATGAAACATCAAGAGATTGGTTTCTTGCATCTTTGAAGGGTTTTCAGGGTACATGCCCAACCTCAACAAGCCTCAGAAGGATCCAAAGCGGTCATATTTTCTGAAAACTAGTGTTAGAAAGCGAGGAAACTCGATTTTGGGCTCATATCCAACGAGAGAGGAGCCATATTACTTGCGCGTTCTTAAACTGGGTCCAAAAAATGTTCCAAACGACATTCCTCCAGAAAGGCTCAGCCCGCGATTTCAACTTTTGTGGGAAAATGATGCTCCAAACATGTAGAATCAGAAACCAAAATAATCTCAGAGGGAGTTTTCACTCTGAGAAAAAAATTCGTTCAGGCACACCGTGATGGACAGATAAGTCTCGGGAAGAGCTTTAATTTATGCTATTACACGCCTTAGTTCTGTGGAAATTCACTGAGTTATGATGAATTAATATGTACCCATTTTCATACGTGAAAAACAGTGGTTTTCATGAATTCATGCTATGTTGAAGGTGAATCCATGGATTTTGAAAGTTTGTCCGCATTCGATTCTATTTTTGTAAACTATCAAGAATAGCTGTACTGAATTTCACATCGTTGTTATTGAAATTGTTCATCCTGCAATGAAAAAACGCACTGATTTCTCCTTCGTATCGAGTCAATTGTTTTCCCGAATGGTGAAAATGTATGTAAACGTTCTTGAAATTTCTGAGATTCGAAACTGTTTTTAATTCTTCAATCAGTGAGGCTGAATAGATATTGGAAAGAGGTTCAATATCAGCCGTTACACGCTCTAATCGTATAAAATTGGCTGAGTTATGGAGAATGGCTATATATCTTTTCTTACACGCGTAGGACCGTGGTTTCTATCGATTCATGCGACGTTGTGGTGAATTTGCTGAGCACTATTCTACAACTATACCGAGAATGATTCTAGCTCATTAACCATTCAGTGTGACTTTTTTCTAGTACAAATTACTCCATGATAGGGAGGGGGGATTCCAATTCAATTCACTACATATGTCATCTCTTTCGATTGAAAGGAAACACGATCACACTCAAGCTCATTGTTAACGGTCACCACTAGCGTTTTCCATTAATATTTCCATTCTTATCGACTCTTTCACCCACTATGTGTTGGGTACCTGAAGCAAGTGAACACCAACTCACAAATTGGTCCCAACCCAATTTCACTTTTCGTTACTTTTTTATCACTAATTCATTACCAAAGAAAAAATTTTATTACCGGTCATGGGCCCGAAATACGAGAGTTTCCGCTAGCGGCAGCTTACGCTAGCAAAGACGTGGTCGGGGATAGATTGTACGGGAATGTGCAATAGCTCATTTTCTATTACTTCTTTATTACTCTCAGAATATGTCCTCAAAAAATGCGTGTGATATGATTCAGCTGAAATACGATGGTTTCTGCTAGCGTAAGCTTACGCTAGTTAACACTGTATATGAGCGAAGGTCCAAGGACACTCAGAACTACGCGGGATTTCATTACTTTTCTATTACTCTCGGAAGGTATGGTCGAGATAGTCCCAAGACCCGGAGGGAAACCGATATTTGGGCCTGAGGCTGGACGAGAGCTGGAGCGGGGCGAAATGAGAACTATATGATAGGCTGAGCTACTTCTGCACAATAACGTACGATTGGAATAATTCAATTGCATACGAGAACCTGCGTGACGATGAGCTGGATACACATGAGTCTTCAGAGATGATAGGGGAATCGATAACGAATCAGCGAACAGATCATGGGGCCCGGAACCGGGGAGACCCTGCTTGGAGTTATTATAGCCGCAATCGAGACGTCACTGGAGGTTGAAGAGAGTCCCAACGGACCCGAAACTCTCAGAAACCTCAGATCAAGTGGTCAGGTACCATCGACGAGGTCCAGAGAATTCATTATCAGCCAACACCCTCGGCTATGGGGCCCAAAACAGGGCGGAATCCAGCTTTGAGCCATGTTCCGCGCAGCTATGACGCCACTCTGGATTGTAAAGAATTCCAATGAATCCGTAACTCTACAGAACCTCAGATCAAGTGCTTAAGAACCATTGGTGATGTCCGAAAAATGTATTAACAGTCAGCATCCTCGGCTATGGGGCCCAAAACAGGTCGGGATCCGGTTTTGAGCCATATTCCGCGCAGTTATGACGCCACTGTGGGTTGTGAAAAGTTCCAGTCGATCCGTCACTCTACAGAACCTCAGATCAATTGGTTGTGTACCATTGAAGATGCCCGAATATTTATCACCAGTCAGCACCCTCAGCTATAGGGCCCAAATCAGGGCGAAATCCAGCTTTGAGCAGTAATCTGCGCAGTTATGACGCCACTGTGCGTTGTAACCTGTCCCAATGGACCCGAAACTCTACAGAACCTCAGATCAAGTGGTTATGTACCATTGGTGATGCCCGAAAAACGCATTACCAGTCAGCACCCTCGGCTATGGGTCCCAAAACAGGGCGGGATTCGGCGTTGAGCCATATTCCGCGCAGTAATGACGCCACTGTGGGTTGTGAAAAACTCCAATCGATCCGTTACTCCACGGGACCTCAGATCGAGTGGTTGTCTACCATCAAATATGCCCAAAGAATTCATTACCAGTCAGCAACCTCGGCCTTGGGGCCCAAAACAGGGCGGAATCCAGTTTTGCTTCCCCAAGACCGAGGGTCTGACTCGTGATAAATTCTTGGGGCACTATGAACGGTGACTCCTTGATAGATCCAGAGTTTTGTGAAGTTCTGAATCCATTGGAATTCTCTACAACCTCCAGTCAAGTCTTAACTGTGCAGAAAGCTGGATCCCGCCCTGTTTTGGGCCCATAGCCGAGGGTGCTGGCTGGTCATGAATTTAGTTGCGACTCGTTTATGACACTCATTGGTACAGGTAGCTAACCAACGCGCAGATTTTCTCGATACCTCTGTTTCGGATCCTCAACCCTAATTGGAGTATCTTTGTTCTCGTTTCGTTGCCTCGAGCTACTACATTCAGATCTCGGTATGAAAAAATAACTCGGACGTTGTTTTTATTTTTGGTCGGGTCATAAGAATACATGCACGTTGGTCTGTGAATCTTCGAAATCGGATGATATTGAGTATAACTGTAGTTTATCAAACATGCCCCAAGTATCACAGTTTATCTCTTTTTATCATCCGATTTCCAAGATTCTTAGACCAACGTGTATGTATTCTCATGCGGTATCCAAAAATGCAAAGAACATCCAATTCTTCTTTTTTCATCACGATTTGAATTTTGTACGAAGGGGCAATGAGACCCGAACAATGACACTTCAATTAGGGTCGCGGATCCGAAACGCAGGTATCGGCAAAATCTGCCCGCCGTTCAGCTGCCTATGGGTGTCATAAACTCGTCCCTCCGCTTCTCGTATGCAGGGCCCTAATTTGAGTGTCATTTTTGTCGATTCATTGCCTAACGCTGAAAAATTCAAATCTCGATAAAGAAAGATCACGCGGCCGTTCTTCTCAGGGTTGGTTAATGCACGAGAAGACGTGCATGCCAGTCTTTGAATTTTGAAAATCAAATGATATTGAGCATAATTGAAGCTTATCACACATGCTCTACTTTTTCGTAATTTGAGGTCAAATGTGAGAACGGCATTACTAGAAAAGGACTTACAAGGGGGACCCATGAAGTGCGGCTCACCAAGGCTCACCAGACTTTTTTCACAGTCTCGTACCACTTAGAATATGGAGAATCCAAAGTGACTCCGTCAAAAAGGCCTTCTGTCCGAAGTTACAGCCTATGACATTAGCATTGCCCAGATGGGCCCGTGTTAAAGAGTGATATATATATATATATATATAAGTATACTGACTATGCTAACATTTTTACTCCTAGCTGTGATTAGGGAGCCCTTTGGACGGAGCTACTCTAGATTCTTCATATCCTAGGTGATACGAGACTGTGAAAAAAGTTTGGTGAGATTTGGTGACCTGCACTTCGTGGGTCCCCCTTGTCAGTCTAGCTACATGAAAAAGATATGATGGATATGTTGCCGCAGATATCCCTATTGTTCGAATCATCGATGAAACAATTCTTCCTACATCGATTCAGACCCAATATGTAGTAGTTTAGATATAAACTGTCTGTAATTGACTGGGGAGACAAGGAATGTGAACACGAGTGCGCGCAGAGAAGCTATTTACCTATCCAGAGAGAGGACTCTAAGCTATTTCCTGCTCTGGGAGCACCATTTTTAGCTTGTTCAAATTAAAAGACAGCCAATCCTTGTACAGGATGGTTTAAAATCACATATTACTCCGTTTCAAATCCACTCCGATCCCATTCTCACAAGAAAAACCTGTTTTACTGTTACAACAATTTTTTGAGTGCTTCAAAGGAAATGTTTCCACATAAGAATAGTTTGTTCCAAAACCATCTTCCTGTGGAAATAGTGTGCAGCCTTCGCAAGAGTAAACATAGACATTTTTGGCCCAATCTACCCAAGGGCTCTTAAATGAGCTCTTGAGGCCCCAGATCATTGGTTTTTCGCCTTTTTGAAGGGTTCTCAAGGTACATGCTCTACCTCAATAATCCTCAGATGGACCCTAAGAGGTCACATTTCTTGAAATCTAGTGTTGGAAAGTAAAGAAACTTCGTTTTGGGCATTGGCTCATGTCCAACGAGGGATAAGCCATATCACTTGGGCGTTCCCAGACTCTGGCCGGAATAGTTGCAAACTACATTCCTTCAGAAGGGCTTAGCCCGCGATTCCCATTCCTGTGGGGAAATGATGCCCCAGTGATGCAGAATCAGGAACCAAAATAATCTCGCAGGGGGTATTCACTTCGAAAAGAATGCTTTGAAAAAAATTCAGGCACACCGTGAGTGGTGAATGTTTAACATTTCTGAAAACAGTTTCAATCTGTGTCTATTTTCCAAATCTAGTATTTGAGCTCTTCCAGTTCGTTTATAAATTTATTCATAAAATTTGGAGGATAATCACTTCCTTCTAGGATCAGACGGATTAACTCTAGATTTTTCTCGTGAGAGTGTCTTCACATCTTCCAGAAATAGTTTTTCTCTACATAGAAAATTCGACACCTTCCATCAAGAGAATTCTGTAGAAATTCTACCTCACCTCCATGAATTTGAATGGAAATCAGCTCAACAATATGATCAGGCTAGGCGAAGATTTTCTGAATAGATTCGGTAATCATAATGTTGTGCATAAAATAGATTGCTCTGATTGTGATAAAACGTCTTGGGCACCAGCAAACGTGATCTAAGAAAGAGGATTCAAAAACATGAACGAGATGTCAAGAAAGATGAAGACACATCAGCTTTAGCCATTCATGTTCCCGAGACAAACCACAAAATCAATTTTGAAAAAGCTCGGATACTAGATTTGGGAAATAGATACAAACTGAGACTGTTTCCTGAAATGTTAAACATTCACCACCATCCCAACACTCTCAATCGTATGGAGGGCACATTTTGTCTAAAATGAATTTACAAAAATTCGATTGATCCTTTCAAAACAGTTTCACTCGACCGATAACTAAAGTTTATAAGGTTGACCAATAGATGTCCCCGTGTTGTCAATTTCCTTAATTCTATGCCTCTAATTGTCTTCCGCTATCCTACTCTCTCCTGCCTTTAGTCTCTCGAGTGTTGTCATAACATCGACAACAGGAGAAAATACCATCTTCCTTCAAAACAGAGATGAGAGTTTTTTCAAATTATCACACCAAAAATTCTTTCTGTGAGTAGTGCGATTCTCTCATGACTGAGTGTTATCAACCATGATGAATAGTTTGGATAGTTTCAGTTTTTCATGTTTTCTAGTTACAAATTGCTGAATAAAATAGACTGAATAGACTGAGGTGTGCTTGGATAGATATATTATGACCTCAGGATTACCATGAATATTGGTTGTAAATTTTGAGGTGATCATGAAAATGTTTATATTAAATAGTAGTGTGTGGAGTAGTCGTTTTTTCAAAAACTTTTCACAAATTGTATAATCCTAATTTTAGCTTGAAAAGGGTTGCAGGATCATAAACAACCGAAACGTCGCACAACTAGTGCCAAACAAATCTTGCAGGAAAAACCGATAGTTCCAATGTTCCAATTGAAGAACCATTAGAAGTTCGTGTACCTAGTCATTTTCAGGGTGGACTCACGATAGTATAGCCAAAGAACAGCTCTCCCAAATCCCACCACTGATGATTTTGATCACGGAGAATTATAGTAGAACGAGGGGGAGAAGTCAGTAGAGTGATTTACAGTACCCGTTAAAATTAATGGATCATGCATAGTCTCAGTCAATCAGCGATAACTCTGGCCTATTTGGCCGTAGGAAAATTCTGAAGGGAGGAAATTGAAGATCAGGAAGGAACCTATCGATTCATGGTTTCAAAAAAATTTTTTAACTTTTTTTATGGGGTTGTAAGTGGCGACGAAAAAACAATTTTTTTCCCTTCAATCAAACACCTGTAATTTTGACGCGCATCATCCGATCGTAGAAACCTTAACGGGATTTTGTAGCTCTTTCCAAGACCTTCAAATTCCTTTCTTTGAAGTTTCCTCTGTGCTTTTTCCCGTCCGACTGGCGACGTAAAATTTTCTGATCTTTCAGAATATGTTTTCAGATTGCCAGTTTAATGGGCCCCAAATGTCTTTATTCGTCTAGTATGATTTTTGTCTTGTTGGAAATGAAAAAGGATATTTGGGGTTCATTATACTGGCAATCTGATAGCATATTCTGAAAGATCAGAAAATTTCACGTCGAAATCATGCCTGTTGAAATGTTTGTAGATGATTTTCTGCATTGACCACGAGCATTGTGAAATCAAGTCGGCGCGAGCTTCCATACCTCCGTAAGAACACATGCTTAAAAAAGTATGCTTCTACAGCTCGCCAGCCGGACGGGAAGATCGCAGAGGAAACTTGAAAAAAAGGAATTTGAAAAGAGCTACAAAATCCCGTTGAGCTTTTTACGATCGGATGATGCGCGTCAAAATTACAGGTGTTTGATTGAAGAAAAAAACCGTTTTCTCGTCGCCACTTCCGACCCTATACAAGAAATGGAAAAAATTTTTTGAACCCATAAATCGATAGGTTTTTTTCCTGATCTCCAATTTCCTCCTTTAAGAATTTTTCCACGACCAAATGGGCTAGAGTTATCGCTGGTTGACTAAGACTATCCATGATCCACTAATTTTGACGGGTATTGTATATCCTCACCAACATGCCAGTAGTCAAAAATTGAAATTGATTGTCAACCCTTACAAAAATTGAGTTTAACCAAAACATTGTCCCGGGCAAAATTTATCTACATGATAAAGCTCAACCTCACTCCTTGATTCACTTCTGTACCCCTGTGGACTCATGGATGATTTTGGTATTTCCTATCCCGAAGACGAAGCAACAAGCTCTCCCGAACCAAGGTGTATGGGATATGCGAGGCAAGCAGTTCTTCACTGGAGTAGAGATCCGAGTCTGGGCTATAGCTTGTTTTGCACCCCAAAGAACAGTTAGAGAGGATGCACTACGATCGTTCACTTCACAGTTACAAAAGATCAGTAATGATGCTGGAATGCCCATCATCGGTCAGCCATGTTTCTGTAAATATGCCACTGGACCTGATCAAGTGGAACCCATGTTCCGATACTTGAAATCAACTTTCCAAGCTCTTCAGTTGGTTTGCGTGGTTCTCCCAGGGAAAACTCCAGTTTATGGTAAGCATTTCTGGAATTCCTACATAATTCTTGATAACACCTCATCGATTTACGAGTTCAATCAAGTCCAGTAGCCATGGGCCCCATTCCCCGAATTCAGACTTTCATATACACTTCAGAGAATCGCAATGGGACATGAATGCTCTGCTGAATTTTTGTCTCATTCGAACATATCCCGGTGCTCTTAACGGTCCCAGGAGATTGAAAAAAGTGACGAAGAAATCCGAGAGCGTCATTATTTTCCTCAATTCTTTCCTCCGAATGATTAGTTCTGATGTGTGCTGCATATTGCATCTCTTCTCAGATTCATTTGCTCAAGAATATAACAATGTATTGGATTTCTTCAGCTTCGAGCTTAGAACCGTCGCGAGGTAATCACGCTTCCTATCACCAAATCCAATATATGCTAACGTATCTGGGGGCCATCAGGAGGATTAGATGGAATAGTCTGTGTCGTTCCCGGCCATGGTTGGGAGGTTAAGAATTCGCGTCACGCTGACCCCTAGAGTAATTTCTTGGCTTCACGCTGCATTCACCCTGTTGATCCGTCACGGATCACCTCTAGATGAATCTTGTGTAATGGTCAAGGTATGGAGTGTTAGCGGTCTTGCGAGGCCAAACCGTGTTTAGAGCCTTGCTTAATTGATTCAGCAGTATCGCGGCCCTTTTATCAGAAGCTAATGCATTCGTCTCTTAAATCAAACGTCGTTCTCTTCTGATTTTTATGCGCGAATCGAATTAGAACAATAGTTCAGATGGAATATCAAGCTAAGCAAATTCTGATTTCTAATAAATTACATGCACCGCTGCATGTGCTTGTGGATCTGAATCGCACTGATCGATTTGAATGCCGCTGAAAAGGACAAATAAACACGTGAGCGAAACCGAGAACTTATGAATTTCCGGATGGTAAGGCAACCGCGAACGGCAAAAAGAATTAATCGAGAATAGGTGACGTAGCCGGTAGAATAGCTCGATCCGGCGTGCTAGGAGTCAGACCAACGTCTGACTGGCGTCCTGGCGTCGGCCGTGCGACACCGCGGACGTCCCAGCGTAAAGATATAACAAAGCCCTGTATCAGCAGCTTGATATAGTCGCTGACCGGAGTCCTCGACTGGAGGAGTCGGAGGACCAACAGAGCATCACCGAGGCAAATGAAATGAGGAGACCAAATGGCTCTCACTTTTTATTCAGTCGTGATCGGTGTCCACACGGGACTGCCCAACAGCCGACTGCCACGAGTTGTCGGTGGGCGCCCTTTATATACCCTGGCCGCCGGTGGTGGCAGCGAATATAGCTTCCTCGATGTTCGCCGAGCTATGTAGGTGGTGGAAGCTGCAGCGATATATATATATATATATATATATATATATGATATATATATATATAATCACTGAAAACAAACCTTAAAAAAACGCCGACGAGTAATTAGTTTACATTATTACATGAAAAACTTTCTCCAACAGACATCCATCTGCTGATCGCCATGTCGAGTAATTTTGCTATACTGACTCTCAAGTACAATACAGGTGATACATCATCAGATGGAGAGGAATGGTGTATGACAGAAAGGGAGAGAGATTGATTGGTTGCTTGATTTCAATCTTATTGAGGACGGGGGGTGGAAACCCCATTCGCCCAAAGAACAGAAGTACAAAGGATCTTACATAGATAATTCTTAATAGATCAATTTCAAATTATACACATGAGCTGCTTCTTGAGATTCAAAAACATGTCCACAAATTCATTGAAATACTTGAGACAAATGATGATCCCATATTGACCATAGCATCCGCAAGAGAGCTCTTAAGACAGAAGCCCGTTCATGTTCGATATGAGGGTTGATGGAGGGTACCGCTCAGGGATACAGGGATGGCTTCTAGGCCTTCATATGATGCACGTTTGAACCAGTCGCTGCGGTCACGATCTAGTAGAAAGTTCCGGATGATACTTTTCAGGGTTCCTAGACTCTTCTCAAAATTTGAGTACGGGAGTTGATTCGAAAGATGTGAGGCACGGATTATAAACGACTGGTTGAAAGCTTCTGTGCGGGGAGAGCGGTGGGTGAGGGGAGCTCTGTTCTTCCTCTCGGACTGCTGTAGTGTAGGGTTGTCAGTGACAATGGAAAACTTGGACGTAAGGAATGTAAGCTGATTGAGTTTGATGATTGCAAGGGCATGTGATCCGAGGAGATACTCTCTGCGACTCTCAGCAGAGAGCCAACCGAGACTTACGCGATAAGGAGTGACATTGGCTTGCCGAGGGATGTTGCCGTAGATGAATCTGACGCAAGTATTGTGAAGCCTATGAAGTTTCAAATTTTGGTCTTTGGTTGAGTCAGTGAGGAGTGCTCAGCCATAGTCGAAGTATGGCAATACCAAGCTACTCACAAGCTGTTGTCTTATTGACCGACTCAAGCTGCGGGCAGCGATTTTGAGGGAATGAAGGGATCCATTCACACGCTGGCTGATTTGGTTAATTTGCTTGCTTCAGTCAAGCGATCTATCAACAAGCATCCCAAGGCTCTTGATTTGGTTCGAATAGGGTAAGGGTGATGGTAGATGGAGCGCTACGCCACGATTTTGCGCCACGCCACGACGCGCTATCGCACGCCACGACCCAAAAATTCATCCCAGCGAACCCGACCATTGATGGGCTGGATTTATTGTTACAGTATCAGTCGTAGATTATAAAAATGAATCAAATCCATCCATGGTCGAGTTCGCTAGAATAAATGTTTGGGTCGTGGCGCACGATAGCGCATCGTGACGTGGCGCAAAATCGTAGCGTAGCGCTTTATCTGTCATCACCCTAATGACGTCCCCATTACTTGGACTTGTGGTATTTGATCAAATTTGGTCTCCTTGAGGTACAGCTCACTTCCGAGGATGATCACAGATGTTTTGGAGGGATTGAGTTTGAGACTATGTTCTGTTGCCCAGTCGGCGACTGCTTAGGCATCTAAAATATCATTCGATGCCGATATTTTGGATTATAGATATGAATGCGATATGGTCAAGGAAGTACTACGGAAGGCAATGGAGATATATGCTAGAGTCATCTGCAAATATCGCACATCAGGTATGAGTTAGGGCTTCAGGAAGGTCATTGATAAAGATGAGGGAAAGCGAAGGGCCAAGAACACTACCTTGGGAAAGTCATGTCACTATTGGTACCCACGATTAATGAGTGCCATCTTCAAGACGAACAGCTTGATGACGATCACTAAGATAGCTAGCGAACCAGCGAATAACACGGTCGCTACATCCTATTTTCCTGAGCTTCACTAGGAGCTTTGCATGGGTTAAGGTATCAAATGCCTTGGAAGAGTCGAACGAGATCGATATGGTGAGCATTCGCTTGTCAGTGGCAGCCCGTGTGTCCTCTAGAATTCCGAGAAGGGCCGATTGCGTCGAGTGATGGGATCGGAAACCAGATCGTCTTTCGTAGAGCAGATTTGAGGCTGATAGGTGATCAGAGAGCTGTTTATGGACGACCCTTTCTAGGACTTAAGATAGCTCGTAAAGTTGTGTAATAGGTCGGGTGTAAGATGGCATCTTGGGGACAGATACTTTTGGGAGAGGAATAATCGACGCTTGTTTCCATGAATTAGGGAAATACCCAGTTGATAGGGAACGTTCACAACACTCGTCAGGTGAGTATGTACTGCAGGAGATGCCAGCTTAGCCATAAGGGAAGAAATCTCGTTAGCACCCATACCTCTAGATTTGCTGTCAGAGAAAGATTCGGCAACATCAGACTCAGTAATTGGAGCAAAGTCAAATGTTGGAATACTTGATGGAGGGGGATGGAGCAAATGCGGTCGACTTCTTCATCACTCAAAGTTTCACTTGAACTTGTTACACAAGTATAGTGCTGATTCAACGTTTTCGCATCGAATAGATCTAGCGGAGACGAACGAGGACGAGATACTACTTCCAGCTTTCAAAGCTCACTCCATCTGGATTTGGGGTCAGGAGCGGTCAATATTCTTTCGGGAATGTACATGTTCTTAGCATTATCTAGTTCTGTTTTGACTTGCTTACGTTTTTAACGGTATTCCTGGGAAGAACTTGGGATGGGGTGCGATTAGCTCTACGAAACAACTTGTTACGCTCAACCATAAGACGGCGAATATCTCCTGACACCCACGGATTCTTTGAGGGGGTGCCATCGAAATTTCTTGAGGGTGAAAGCTTATTGAACGCGTCTAGGGTTGCTGCAGTGATTGACGATACACAGTCGTCTAAATGAGTCTTTGCAAAGCTGTTGTAAACAGGGGACCTTGAATCTAATGGTCTTGAAACTGAGTTATTTCTAGAGCTTGAGGTAGTACTAGTGGTCCTCGAAATACCGTACAGAAAATTACGAAATTCGGCACAGTGGTAGATTGATATCACAAACTGCCTCAGTTAAAATTTCAAGAGCCTTCAGAGTCTGAGAAATAAGTTCTGAGCAGTTTCGTGAAAGTTGATTTGACACGGCAGCTCATGGGAATTTTACAAGTAGAGTAATATCTACCGTACAGATTTTCACGAAAGTTGCCCCACAAGAGAAAGAGAGGAGGTGGTGGTGGTGTAATACTGTAATCTATCTCTATGAAATCATGACCAGCAGCTAAAGGGGATATGGATTTCCTGTATGCAATACAGGCTGGTAAGTTGCGAACCAGAAATAGGTGTAGACATGTGTGATGTGGGAGCTTATCTTTGCCTGTTGCACGATGGGTAGTGCTCGAGCTGACAAGATGGAGAAGTTGATCATTGTATAGATTTTTGAATGAGGTAGATTCAGTACTATTCGTTGCCATATTGAAATTGAAATCTGCCGTTACTGTAGTGTGCTCGTACAATGGAAGGTGAGGAGATAAGACATCCATGTATTCATGCAGGTATGCTGCAGTAGGTCTACGATAGACAACAGGAAAAAGTAACTTTCAATTAACAACATTTATTTCAGAAATAACGTTTTCAGGTGTATTGTTGTAGTCAGGCTCGAAATGATGTATGATTTTCACAATGAATTCTGATCTAGCATAGAAGCGTGCGCCACCTCCTTCTTCACCAACCCTATCGTGCCGGGAAAAAGTATACCCCGAAATATTGTATGGATCAAATGAATCGTTGGGCTGGAGGAATGTCTCGGAGACGGCTACAATATCATAAATACCACTTGACATCTGTACCCCAAGTAGGTTAAAGTTGGCTGTAAAACGATTCAAGTTGATGTGGCCGATAGTTATATATGTTTTTAATAACGGAGTTGAAGGAATCAGAGCTTGTGACAGATCGGCGGATTCTTATGAAGCTGTGGCCATTTGTTGTGCGCGTTGATTGGGCACCAAAGACGAAAAATCCTCAGGAGTGATGATAGGAATCAGGTTAGCTCGAGGGGCAGGACGCATCATGACAGTCAGATTCTGCACGATGGGTCTCAGATATCCAAGCTCTCTCGACTTCACTGATGCTGTCCGCCAGACCTTGTACACTTCAGGGGGCAAAACAGGACTCATGAATATTTTGGCATCACCGCCAGAGCCGAAAATTTCCTGTGTAGTTTCACCTTATAGTGACGCTGATCTGAGAAGAACAAAATCGCGGATAGTCGGAAAGCAAAACTTCACGACAAGTGCAATCTTAGCAGCGTTCGGATTTTGCATTGCATCATTTAGAGATAGCGAGCTCAAGCTAGGCAAATCAGCAGAAACACGAGAGGCAGGAAATGTCCAGCGTCTGACATTTCCATTATAGAAAAAGATTCTATCATCACAAATTGGTTTCAAAAGCCAACTTCTTGAGGAAGAATTTTGAATTATAATTCTAATCACACTGTTCAGCAAAAGAAGAATATTTACAACTTACACGGGGAGATCCGACCTTGTGGAACACGGATCCTTATGAAACTCTGGAAATATCTTGTTTTGGTGAAAAATGAAGGCATCTCCAAGGATTTAATCCCATGGGCCTCCTATTCTCAAATACAGCTATAGAGATTAGCATCAACAATATAGGCCCATGTTGAAGATTCGTATATATAGATATACAAATAATGCTAACTTCCATAGCTGTATCTCGGGATAGGAGGCCCATGGGATCAAACCCTTGGAGATATCTTCATTTTGCACAGAAACAAGATGATTCCCAGAGTTTCATAAGGATCCGTGTTCCACAAGGTTGGACCTCCCCTTGTTAGTAGATGGATGTATTTAATTGTCACATGAGAAATTTTATCACAACAATATTCATGTCATAAAAAAATCTCCTCTCTGATAATGGATATCCGATTGAGTTCACCAATGAATGCGTCATTAGAAGACTAGAACACCAAAAGAGCAACCACTCTGATAATGGCGTGGAAAAGGGATTGCATGCTTCGAAATTGAAAGTGTGCATGCCAAACATTGGCAACCTTTTCAAGGGGAGTTCAAGAAATTTTTAGTAAATACAATGTCGCAACATTACCAGAGATAAATAAGAGTTTGAATGAAATAGTAAAACATGAAAAAGACAGAGTAACAAAGTTTGATTCAACAGAAGTCGTCTATAAAAGCCAGTGCAAATCTTGTCCTGCTTCATATGTAGGTGAGACAAAAAGACCTCTTTCCGTCAGGATACAGTAACATATAGACTGTAAACGGCAAAATTCAGTAGTTTCTCTCCACATGAAATATTAAAAGCATGAATTTGACTGGAATAATACAAGAATCCTAGACAAAGAATAAAATTTTTCATCGAAGAATTCCATCAGAAATGATTTTCATTCATTCGGGTACAAACAACATTAATTTGATACAAGATCTTTCGAACCTCAATCGAATATACCGTCGCCTCAATATGCCATAGCTTATGATATTACAAGACGTATATACCCTTGTCTCTTTCTCACTCATCAACTTTTGATTCCACGACTCCCCTTTGGCACTTCTCCTCTCTTGTCCCCTTATTTCCCTCCTTCTCTCTCTTCTATTACCTTCTCTTGCATGCATATTTTCTCGCTCTCTCATTCTCTCACTCTCTTTTCTCACTCTTTCCCTCTCTCTCTCTCTCTCTCTCTCTCTCTCTCTCTCTCTCTCTCTCTCTCTCTCTCTCTCGGTGAGTCTTTCAATACGCTTTTTTCAGTGCCTCCCTGCATTTCGCCACTTTTTCTGCCGCAAGGTGCCTCCGGGCTTTTCTTTTTCAGACTCTTGCACGCCAATTTTTGCAAGGATTCATCGGATTCATAAATTCCTGTGAATCCACATATCCTGTAAGAATCACACCTGCTTTTTCACCAGCACGTCTTGGGTTTAGAGGTTAGTCTGCACGCTGCATTGGGATTAGTTCACTGGATCAACAAACTTCATTCGTCAGACGCTAGATGGCAGCAATCTAATACAGATCTCTGCATTACCAACTCTGAAGCCTGATTCACACGTGTTCTATTCCAAGTGTTTCGCCCAAGTGAGCTGCCTGATCAACACCCTGGCACTCGCCTGACTGCAGTAACAGCTGATTCAATCTTGTATCGCTTGAATTCTCTCATCACGCTACGATGACCCGTAATCTACTCACAGTGAGTTCTTTTCAACAAGATCGAGTAATTTCACACGAATCACGCAAATCTGAGACAAGCTCAGATTGCGCTGGTTATCTTAATGAAATGCCACCTTATTTCAAACTTTTCATGTCTCATTTCGACGCTTGTCAAGAAAAACTTTTTTCGAAGTTGAATGAATTAGAAAACAGGATAGAAAATCGAATCATACCGATTGAAAGAGATGTTTTAGAACTTCGTAATAAGTTTTCTCAGCTTTCTCAACAAACATCAGTGGTAGACTCAGCTGAAATGATCTTAACGGACATTCCTCGTGATTTAAATCTCACGAAAACTGAGATAGTGAGTAATGTTCTCCATGCTATGGATGTGCCAGAGCTGCAAAATTTTGTAGTAAATACTAGAGAATGGAAAGGTCCTCGTTTCCGCAACACGGATTCATCCGTTCTAACCTCAACCTCAAGTTCGCCACAAAGAAATGATTTGAATACTCGATCAATCGTCATACAACTGTCTTCCACTATTATTCGAGATAAAATTATTTTGAACTCACCCAAACTGAAAATGAGATCTATCAGTGATATCTTTGGAAACGGAAACGATTCTAGAATATTTTGTTATCCACTGTGGCCAAAAGAAGTGCACAACTTACTCAAACAAGCCCTATTCAGTTAGTGTTCGATTGAAAATGCAGAAGCCAGTAGTTAAAAATCTCGTTGTATGCATGAGACCTTCAAATAATAGGCCTCCCGTCCCAATTTTCTCAGAAACCGATCTCGCTCAATTTCAAACTTGACATATTGTGACAATGGTGGTTAGTTCGTCTATGTATTCTAATGTTCAAATGCTCTGCACAAAGCAACTTTACTGAATTATCATATTGTTATCATATTGTTTCATAAATTATTCTTCTCTTTATATTCTGTAACTGCTATCAATAATTTCCAAATGTACACGACTGCCACTCTAAATTTGTATGCGAACCTTTTATCATTTTTTGTATACTATACTATATCTCCTTTTGATCAAATCAGCAATCTAACCATCTCAACTATTCAATATTCATCTTTGATTACGTTTATCCATACTCTTCATAGTAAATTATGTATTATGTAATTGAATTTGCCACCTGTACCAGATAGGGTGATACCCCAAGGTACCAATAAAAAAACCAATCTACAATCTACAATCTCTTTCTAGCGCTGTACGTAAGCATACACCTATCTACTTCACGCTCCATCATTCACAGTCATCTCACTGGATATTTTCCATTCCCCCGTCTGAGGTGTGATTCCTCGCATAGTTCGGCGACCCTCTGGCTCACCTACAAATAAGGCTCAAGTAGCCGGCTCATCCTCACGAGCCAGGGTCCCGATTATGCGAATAGTGCGATTTGGAGGTTAACCACATCATCTACGAAGCAAGCCACCGCATGGTCATCGCCAGAAATAGCGCCCTCGCACTTGAGTTGTTAGAAATACTTCGAAACGCGTCGTCATCCACACCGCAACAACCTTTGCCTGCACACTAGCAGATGGCGCCATCATATCGGTTCCAGTAAACGATGAGCACATTGACGACAAGTGGCCCAGGGAAATTCTTGTGCTCTTCCTGCATTCTGCCTGTGGCGCGTGGTGAGTCATCATTACAGTGTACTCGTTGTGCTGACCTCATACATCTCACTTGTTCCGATACAAATACGTCGATTCCGTACGTGTGTTTGAGTTGTCAAAACCCCGCCCCCAAAGTCACGCCCTCGCGGCCATTATCTTGCCCCCCTCCGCATATATCAATCCCCCATCCTAGCAACGCCCCGCCCTCTCCTAGCAACCCAACCACACCCACTGGCCCGGAAGCCTGCACTCCCACTCCCCGAAAAAGATCAGCAACTTCACCGCCCGACTTATCAAGACCGCGAGCGAAGGCCCCAAGATCACACAGGACTAGATCGACTACTGATTGTAACTTGGCTACGACTATGGCTAACCCCGCGCGCCCTGCCTTTTTAGACGACCCCGCAATGACCGACTTTGCTAAGACATTGGGCGAATACATGTATACGACTCAAGTCTCAAACTACACCCAGCTTACCAATATCGACTCTCGCCTGTTCGATCTTGCGACTTCTAGTCAGAACAGCACGATCGCAATTCCCAATTTGCAAGCTGAAGTACGCTCCTCTCGCTCGGTTGTCGACCAATGCGAACTCAAATTATGAAGATGTAATTTTATCGGTCTTTGCGAGTTAAAGTCAGCAAATTTTGCTGAATTTTTAGCATCAATCGAGAATGGATTTTTTTCCACTCTCGATCAATGCACCTTTAGAGCCTCGTATGGTTCCGAGGGTGCATCTAAAGGATTTTGATGGAAAGGAATGAAAAGTAAAGATGAGAAATGAGAAACTTGATGAAAAATTTTGATTCTACGCTGATATTGTGCGTGTTTCGCCCTTCTCTCATTGCTCGGGCTTTTCAAAGTGGTGGAAGAGCAATGAGAGTTTACCACTGACACGCGGCTCAAGTGGCCGAATGTTCGATGGTTTGAACGCCCTTATATACGAAAGTTCATCTTCGTTATGCGCTTGCGAGAAAAGTCAATTTAACCCGCTATTTCCATTTGATTTCTCAACATTTTTACTTTGGCAGCTCTTCGGCCTTCTGCCGGAGATATATGTAATTAATCTCATCTTTACTTTTCATTCCTTTCCATCAAAATCCTTTAGATGCATCCTCAGAACCATACGAGGCTCTAAAGGTGCATTGATCGAGAGTGGAAAAAAAATCCATTCTCGATTGATGCTAAAAATTCAGCAAAACTTTCTGACTTTAACTCGCAAAGACCGATAAAATTACATCTTCATAATTTGAAATTCCCGCGAGTGATAAATACGATATCCGATCATATCGATCGAGTGTCAAAATTAATTACAATGCGAATTCCGCTTCTCGGGTGTGCCAAAATCCTCTCCTCTATCTGACGAAGACCTAGCAATGAAAATCCTTACTATTATGCAATGTGCTGATCGCGTAGGCCCTCTTCTGTCAGTGAGACGATGGGACTCTCCCCCCGCTCGACCAAACCCGCCTCGAGGCAACAACCCCTCCGGAAGCCAGCCACACTCTGCTGGCCCTATCAGTGCTAATGAAATAACATTACTAGTGATAAAATGTTCATCCCTAACAGTGCGCGACTTTGTAATGTCCAGATCCATCAAACTGAAAGATGTTTCTGCGCTTACCATCTTTGGCATAGGTGGCCAAAATAGGATCTATGTATCCCACGTTCTGCCACCAACAGTTTATCCTATATGGCGTGCGGCTCTAGCAAAAGCAAAAGAACTCAACTATATGAGGCCCATTATTCAGAATATGACAGTAATGATGCGTCCGAACCTCAATTCAGCCTTCATTCCAATACTAGCCAGAGAAGAGCTCCTCACTCTTCTCCCATGCCAACCTAGAGCCCCGAACTCCAATACACAGAATGTTGTCCCTATGGTTGTTGCTCAAAATGCTGGCGCAAGCGATTCTAGCAGCTGCTGAAATGATGCCGGTCTGTCGAAACATGCCTGTTCTCGCGCACACATTACGATAGGTCATATCAACATAGATCACCTAAAAACCAATTTTTCACTCCTTGGATACCAAGTAGCTTCACATTCCTATGATATTATAGCCATTTCCGAGACCTTCCTCGACCCAACGGTCAACAATAATACTTACAGTATCCCGGGTTTTACATTTTTTCGGAACGACAGAGTCGACAAAGAGGGAGGTGGTGTCGCGATCTATGTCAAATCGGCTTATCCTGTCAAGATTCTTGATGCGTCGGACTCACACTTCGACAATATACCTGAATATCTCATTTCTGAGATCAAGATCGGATCCGTGCCCCTTCTTTTTGCGACAGTCTATCGTCGACCCTCTGCCGCATATCCACGCGAATTTTTCAACTCAATTTACAAATTTCTACCGAAGTATCCACACGTAATCATCGCCGGTGATTTCAACATTAATATAGCCTCAACTTCACCTAGTTCAATTTCCTTTTTCAATCTTTACGACTCATACGATCTCAAACCAGCTAGCTTTGATACCACGCATCATGTAGTCTACCATGACGCGGAGGCGCACGATACCTGCATAGACATCTTCTTAATTCGCAATGAAGATGCCCTCATATCGCACAGCAAATCCTCTGCTCCGTTCACTGATGGTCATGATTTCGTTGAGATCAAATATAACCTCGAACCTCAAATTGACAAACCAAAAACTGTTGCACTTCGTAAACTCAATAACGTAAACAGTGATGAATTGGTTAGACTCATAAGTTCCTGTATACCTACTGCCTCATGTGCTCCCGAGATAAGCTTGCCCTCAGACCCTCGGAGCCTCAACCCTCACTTCCAGTTCCTCCCCCGTGTACATATCCCCCCAAACTCTAACCCCTTTGTAAATAGCATACCCTATATAGGAACGCAACCTCTTTCCCCTGAATGGATCACGCGAACGACGAACCAAATCGACGAAGCTGTGAACACCCTCATGCTTTCGACGATAGGTGCTTTTGATCAGCTATCACCCGTAACCCACCTCACCATTTCCTCCTCACAAAAACTTTGGGTGAACTCTGATATCAGGCGCCTCATGGCTCAAAGGGATGCAATTTATCTGCGAGCTTGTCGCTGTGGATCTCCCTCATTACATCAGCAATATCGTGATACTCGTGCTCGCACAAAATCAGCCCTTGACCATGCTAAACACACCTACATCAACCATCGAATAACTGCTGCTCCTGACGCAAAAGCACGTTGGCGCGAGCTTCGCAAATTCGAGGTTGCATCAAATCGGCATCCTTCTCCACTAACACTTTTCAGCAGCCAATCCCTGAATCGACATTTTGCGTCGGTCACAGCTCACCATCAGCCCTTATCTGACGCAGATATTGAGTCAGTCTGTTCTATACCCATTGCTCTCACCACCCTCAAGTTTGACTTCGAACCAATCAACTCAGAATCACTAGATCGAGCCTTAGTCGCCTCAAAATCCGAAGGTCAAGGAGCTGATGAACTATCATCAACCATGACCAATTTAGCATATCCAGCCCTGAAGGTCCCCTTGCTTGGTATCTTCAATGATTCATTAGCATCAAGCCACTTTCCCACCACCTGGAAGCGGTCATCCATCATACCTCTCTCCGAGGTTGCAGCACCCAAATCTCCAACCGATACACGCCCAATCGCACAGCTACCTGAGCTTCCCGAATTACTTGAGAGAGTAGTGTATAATCAATTGATGCAACATCTCACCACGCATGACCTTATCGACCCTCACCAATCCGGTTTTCGCCCATATCATTCGCCACAAACTTCGCTATTTGGTATCCTCGAGGATGTACGCAATGCCATCGATCAGCGCATGGTGACGGTTCTCATATCTTTTGACTTTTCGAAAGCATTTGATCCAATTACGCACCTCATCCTACTTCGCAAACTTCGCGGAATCGGATGCACCGACCGAGTCATACGCTGGTTTGCGAGCTATCTTAGATCCAGGACTCAATCAGTCCGTCTCAAGGATGGAACTCACGACGAGTGGTTACCCATTAATGCCGGAGTACCCCAAGGGAGTGTGCTTGGGCCTCTATTATTCCTGATCTTTATAAACGATCTGGCAAATGTACTTCGCCACTCACACCACAAGATCTTTGCCGATGATACATACATCGTCGCCCCCGAAGAAGAAAAACACCTCCCATTGTTCCCCCAATGCATTCTTAAATGGGGACGTGTTTTTCTTCGTCGGGGGCGACGATATATACCACCACGCTCTTCCCTCTGATATAGCCAATGAAATAGCCCTAATAAACCAAGATGCGTGTCCTGTAGCAGGATTTGCAACTGAGAATGAGCTGATACTCAACTGTTGCCATGATCCTCGGCAGTACCCTCTACACTGCAGCACTGAAGATAAACCAAGTCCCTTCCATAAATCTAGCCGGAACACCTCTGCCTCACTCATCACAAATGAGAATACTCGGAGTGACAGTGTCGCCCGACCTGAACTGGGAGCTCCAGATTAATCAAATCTCCAAGAAAGTACACGGTGCATTGCATACATTACGTGCACTTGGGCATGCCCTCCCTCGAGCCCTTCGGAAACAACTTGCACAAAGCCTTGTCCTCCCCCATTTTGATTTCTCTGCCATCCTCCTTACAGGTCTCGAGAAGGGCCAAGTTCTTAAACTTCGAAGACTCCTCAATCTATGCGTCAGATACGTCTATGGAAACATCCCATGGAGAGAGCACGTGACACCATACCGCCTCGCTTTAGGGTGGTTATCAGTTGCGAAACGACAAGAGTACCTGATGGGCTCTCTTGCAGTTTCAATACTCAAAACAGGTCTCCCACTCTACCTCCGCCCGCGTTTTACACGTACTCAAGATCTGCCCGGGCTCAGACAGTCAAAGAGAGGGAACAAGCCTAAACTCTTCTACCACGCACCCCGCACCGAAGCGCGGAACCAATCCTTCTCCATTGCATCCGCCCGCTTCCTCAACACTCTTCCTCCCGTCGATTTAGACGTCTCATCACCAACCCAAGTCAAAACTCTTATGCTTAACTACCAGTTACAGAATGACAGGAACGAGTGGTTTGCTCGTGCAAAGAGAGAAAACCTCACACGTATCCTTTCTTCCCTATTTGAAGCCTTTGCTTTTTTTGATGAACATGTGTGAGATTATAAGTCAGTACCCGAGTGCACCTCCACTTCGCCGCCACGCTTCAACACAATCTGCAAGGGACCAGCAAATTTAACTCGTTGAGGTCTAGTCTTACACAAAGTAAGCAACATCATCCCGTCCAATTGTCCTCTTATGGTATCAATGTCTTAGAATCTTCCGGCGAAATTTACCATACTACAAAATTGTTCACCAGCGCTTCCACATTCATTCTACTACGTCAGAATGTTACAATCTTTTCATGTAATTTGCAAGAATGAGCAAATGGGGAACCTTCCTCCCGCTCTCAATAAAATAGTTAATCAATCAATCAATCAATCAATCTCTCTCTCTCTCTCCACTTTCTCCCTCCGGGCTTTCGGCAGCGGGGGAAAATATCAGTATTCAAAGAGGCCTTAAAAGATTTCTTTCTGACTCAGTCTTCTCAGAGGATTGATGTGGAGAGGAGGCATTATTTTAATCTCTAAACTGTGATAGGTTTGGGCTCTTTTCAATCAACGTTTCCTCTTCAAAAAGAGTTATACGTGGCTAGTCTGTCACTGAGTTGTAATTCCTGTGATATTTCTGCTGGCCCAAACCTTTTATATGCCTTCCTACATGAGAATGTTTTCTTCTCCTCGATCGTTCTTGTAATGACTGATATATGTATATGAAAATGTATTTTATCATCCTCTTCCTTGACTTTTATGCATCTCTCGATGCCCTAAAATGACTAGTCACTTTCTGTGATAATTCGGATAATTCGAATAATAATTCCAAATATCTATACTTCTTTATATTTTTTTTATGTAGGTGAAACATATGTGACATATGCCACTGTATTTTCCAATTTTGCCCTCGGGCGAATAAAGGTTATCAATCAATCAATCAATCAATCTGTCTCTCCCTCTCAATCTAAGAGGAGAGACAAGGACACACTAACAAATCGAACTGCTCGTATTGAAGCTCAAAACCAATCATTTGCTCTTGCATCATCGAGACTCATCAATGAGTTACCTTACGTTGATTTCGAAACATTCACACACGAACAGTTTAAACAAGACTTGCTCGACCATCTCATGTCTCTGGATCGTGATGACTAGCTTAAGCGTGTGCAACAAGAGCAACTTGAATCAGTCCCACCCGCCATCGCTCACTTGATTTCTTTTCCATTTTCCTGAGCAAAACAAGATGATACTGGCACTCACATTGATGATAAGAGATTCTATTGCACTCATGAATTCGATCCATGCTTCATGGAATGAATAAATTATGAGAACGTGGTCAACCGAGTTCCAGTTTACACATTACCTCAAATATTATTGTTACTTCTATTCTCAGCTCATTTCGAATTTACTTAGTATTTAATTTTAAGTCTATTCGCAATTTTACTTAGTCACTAGCAAATCATAGATTGATACTATAGTTCGTTATAACTAAACTCTCAATACCCTGCACCATAATTCGACTGTAAATATGTAGCACTCTGTAATTCGCAGTTTGGGCTTATGGGATTCTTCCCCCGCCCTCAATAAAACCATCAATCAATCAATCAATCAATCTTTCTCTCTCTTTCTTTTTTTTATATTTTTTTCAAGGTGGTTGTAGGGCAAATACGCTGCGAAGTATGGAGGAGAGGCACCGGACAGCAAAACACGGCTGGCCGGCACCTCCCCAACAGTCCCGGGCTGGAATCCGCATCGATACGGCCATCCGAACCGGGTGAATCCTCTCTTCCTTCTCCGTTGGCGCCGGCCATTGGACAAGGAAGAGATCCACCAACTTACCAATCCGGCCCCGGCTTCGCGTGAGTATTACTTCAGGGCCGGCGGCGTCTCACGCTCAGGATCGAGCGTCTCTCTTCTCACAACTCGCAGGTGTTGTTTCTCCTTCTTCGATCTCCTTCCATCTCTTCATTCTTTTTTCTTCCCTCTTCTTTGGCGGGGGGTGGTGATAGTGGTCTTATTACTGTCCTGTGAACTGTGCTTTTCTGTGACAAATGTTGCGGGTTGTCTGTTTGGATGATAAAGGGTGGGTTTGATCTCTTGTTTTTTCTCAATTTTAGGCATTTCTCTATTTTTCTAATACATATGCAGAAAACAATTGCTATTACAACAGTCGAACATAATGATGCTCCCAGATAGCGATGGAAGATATTCATTACTCTCTTTTGTTTAGTTACTTCTCTATATTGTTTCTCTATCTCGCCTAATACCACTGAATCGCCGTTTGATAACCAGGCGTCGAGGCTCTCATAAATTTCGTGACTCGCGTCTTTTAGTGCTGGCTGAGTATCTTCGGACAAAAGGCTTGTGATATCCAGCTGGAATTCTGGTTCATAGGAGAATGAATAATCCATATCAATTTTATTAATTCTAAAAAGCGAGAAATTACTAGCGTGCGCCGTGCATAGTCCGTTAATTGATAGAATGCCAGTTTCGTTCAGTACAATTTCGGTTTTGGATTCGTCAACACAAATCAGTCTCATACGTATGGCTATGGTTGTAGAAAACAGCCACTCATTTGTAGATTGTGATCTCTTGAAATAGGGAGTGTTTGCCGACGTTATTACGTAATTACATGATTTTAGGTTGCCGGGTGACGTTTTTGCTAAAAGTTCAAATTCACATGGATCTTCAGCGTGACTAACTCGTATCGGTTCTACAGCGTCACATAGTGTAGTATGGTTCCGGTCTATGTAGTCTTGTAATTGGTTCTCTCGAAAAAGAATGTATGTACGAACATTTTTTGATACAAATATGTCTGAGAATTCTGGCATGATGGAAATGAATGAGTTCTGAGTTCTTACTACTTGTGTCGGGGTTGGCAAACTGTGAATTTTATAGTGCATAAATTGGGTAGCATCTGCGCTTGGGAAGGTTAAAGTTACGACGAGTCTTTGATGTGTTATGTGCACGTAGGTTTTTGATATCGAAACAAGGTATTCTGGGGTGATTTTCTCTTTGTCCCATGGTAGGGCATGATTAGCTCTGAAATTGTTAACGTCATGTAAAATGTCTTGTAATTGCTCGTGGTTCAACATCAGTGGATGTAAGTGCCCCTTGCTGTTACCTCAATAGCATTGACAAGAGTTTCGTATAAAGAAATAGAATGCTGTAGGGCCATTTCAAATTCCGTCACCCATAACTCTAAATTCTCTCTGAGAGTGAGTTCGTTTATAGTGTTTCATGAGGAAGCAAAATCCTTTGATGATTTGTTGTGTAACATTTCTACTTCATTTCTCTGTAAATTCATGAACTTGTGAATGTTATCTAATTCAGATCTTAATATATGCGTGCTCTCTGATGCGAGTAATGATATGTTCTGGTTTCTGTCATACAGGTCATTCACTTGTTTGGTTATCAAATCACGATCGTCGGCGTTCATAGTCCCAAATAATTTGCGGTTCACCCATCCCACTACTTCCAAAGAAGCGCCCCTCTCTCTTATATTGTGCCCTTTAACTGAATCAGGTTGTGGCACTGACGGGATGGTGAAATATTCTGTAAGGTCTGATTGTAAGTCGTCGAGGGTGTGTAACATAGTTTCTAACTCTGCAAAAGGGATGAGTCGGTCACAGTCCGCTAATTTCCGAATACATCGTTCTCTAACAGCCTTCAATTGCTTCTCCCTCCAATCATTTTTCTCTCATAATTTATCACAATTTATAACTATCGAGAGTCTCCATTCTGATTTAATTATTCTTCCCTCGCCAAAATACTCGAAGTAAATGCCTGGATTTTTCGAGATATGCGTGAGTCTATGAGTTATGTTCATACTACCCGATGTAACTCTGAAATACAGGGCGCCAATCCACAATAAAGTCAGAAGTATCATTCTGCTTCGCATTTCGCGTACGCCTGTAACAACAAAACAACAATAGCTATCAATTATATGCGCGCTTCACTTTGTCAATATGCTTTAAGAAAGTTTCCCCGGTCGAAGTTTCTAGCAGAACATTATTATTCCGATAGACTTCTTTGATTTTTAATTTCCCATTGAAAAATTTGTCTAATTTGCCTTTTCTTGGTTCCTTAAGAACATATACCTCCATCCCCACCTTGAGGTCTTTAGGCTTCTTATTCTTATCATATCGATATTTGGTCTGATTCTTAGAATCAATCAAATTTTCTCTAGCTTTTCTTTGGAAATCGGCGAGGACTTTAATCAGATTGCACAGATATGAGCTGTATGTCTCAAGTTCAAATTCGTCAGGGTATTTGTCTACTGTCCGGGCTTTGCGTCCGTAAATTATCTAAAAAAGGTGAATCCTGTCGAGGCGTGGACCGAGGTATTGTACTCGAAGCTGGCGAAGGGCACGATCATATCCCAATCTTGTCTTTGTTCAGCCTTATAACTGATGTAGCTCCCTAACATGGCGTGACTGCGTTCGAGAGACGCGTTCCCTTGGGGGTGCTAACTTGTGGTCGTAATTAGCTTGATACCAAAAATTGTTGCTAGTTCTTTGAGAAGTCGGTTCTTGAAACTGGTGCCTCTGTCACTCAAAATTATTCTAGGCACAACAAAATTTGCTATGCGATGTCTAGCTATTGCATCTGCAATGGTAACGGCTCGGATATCAGGAATAGGGATGGCAAGACAGAATTTTGAAAGTTGACACTGCATGGTTAAAATGTGACGGTTACCCGAGGGAGTGGTTGGCAAAGGGCCTACAGTATCTATAGCGATTTTCGTAAATACCTCCGTAGGTGTGTCTGAAATGATCATTGGGACTTTCGTTTTGATTCCTATTAGTTTTTGTTCTTGACAGACGGAGAATTTATTTACAAAACTTTCTACGTCTCTTTCCATGCCCACCCATGAAAATTTTTCTCGAATGCGTCTATATGTCTTCCCTATTCCTCGGTGTCCCCCAAATAAACTCGAATGAAATTCCTCCATGATGTTTGCTGTTTGGCTAGCTTCTGGAATGATACAAGTACCATAACAAGAGGTTATAGTCAAAGGAATATTTCGAAATTCGGTTTGAATTGTGTCCTTTATGAAAGACTTTGGAAATTTATCTGTTAACTCTCCTACTCGTGCTATGCGAAAAGAATCTATCTCCGATTTCCGTATCAATTTGGAAAGATTTGAAATGGCTAATTCCACGTTTGCGGGTGTAATAGAACTATCTTTTTTGTCACAAATTACGAGAGTATAAATGGATCTTTTTCGGTTTTTAGTCACTAAAACTTCGCCTATTTCGGGATCCTGTGATTTTAATTTAGCATAATCAATCGTTCCAATGTCAGTCAATAATTTGTTATTAGGAGAGCTCAAGTCTAAGTCCGCGGGTATGAAATGGACTATATTATCTTTCAGAAACGTGAGGCATTCACGTGTGGTGCATACATTCAGTGTTGTTGGCAGTTTGTCCTCAAGGTCAGATTGAATGGCCGAACCAAAGTCTCGTCTTTCATTTGGGGGTTGAGTCGCTTCAATGCGATGAGGTAGCGGTTGGTGTTTGGGATAGATATCAGGACGAGGAGAGATGGAACTTGATTCTGATCTAATTCTTTCGGGGGCGCCCGAGGTTTGTTTTTTCATAGTTTGAGATTCTAAGGGAGCCACTGAGATTCTATGAGACGATACGTCATCTTCAACATCGCTGCCTTCCTGCGCGATGGTACTGAGTGTTTTCCAAAAGCTTGGAAGACCACTCCTCCTGCTTCCAGTCAGAGGAAGGGGTGTTGATCTGGCAACTATTTTTCTAGATGGAGACATTTTTGTTCTCATGGCTTCTGGTGTTGGGGTAGTCTCAGGTGGTATGAATGAATGTGCTATCCACTCTTCCACGATCTCATTTGATACCGGTTCTGCCCCCGAGTAGGCTGGTAAGGATGTTGTAGATTTGTTCAAGGAAGAATTTGAGGAATGCAAGTTCGGGTCTGAAAATGTTACATGAGCATTTTCTTTATTCATAGGTTCATCGTCCCACCAATAGGTTTGGCTTTCATCGGGTTTCGAAATTTCTGAAACATTCTTCGACCATCTCTTGATAGATTGAGCATCTGATATAAAACTCTCGTCAGACGAAGAAGAAGAATCGGGGTCATGAGTGATATTATATGGTATCTTTTTCTTTTGAGTGCAAGTTGGGTTTTGGGTTAGTGAAATGATGTTGGGCAGCCCCTGTTCGTCTGGTGTCTCAATATTGCCACTGTCTTCGGTGTCAGATCGTTCAGATGACTGATCTGTTAGATTGGATTCTCCATCCTTGTCCAAGAGATCTGGCAGAAATGCTTTGTCTCGCTGGGAAATGGGGGGTTCTTCAAACTCTTGAGCTTCAGATTCGTCACTTGGGGTGAGAGATTCAGACGGTATGAAACTCCAGCCAGATAAGTGTGAATTCTTAACGCCCGAAGTAGAATATCTTGGTCACATCATTGATAGACGCGGAGTTAGACCCGACCCTTCAAAACTGGATGCCGTTCGGAATTTTCCCACGCCTCAAGAGTACGTCCATGTCAAATTCAAACGGTTTCTGCAGCTATTCTTTTAAAATTTCCATAGCATTTATTTCGACGTGAGGTACCAAAATAAGATGTTTCCTATAGTTTGTAGGTCCAAAAAAATTTTTTTGTCTCAGATAAGCCTACAAGAGTGATTTTACCGAAAAATCAAAAATTGAATCTATCCTACCGTATTTTGCTCGTCACTTTTAATTGCTTTGACCAATTTGAATTTTCCGAAAAGCATTTGAAAGGTGACTTCGGAAGCTATCGATTAACCACTAGTAAAACCTCTCCCAGTTGTTTTTTGAACATCCGAAAGCTGAAATACTCAAAAATCACTGTTTGGCTCATAACTTTTTTGCCGTATGTTTTGATTTGTTTTATTTCATTTTTTTTCGATTTGTATAGTAATAAACTACCTGCAAGAAATTTTCAGTCAATATTTTTACTTTTGGGGCCTCCTAGAGCTGTTCAAGTGCGCAAAACCATCTCAAAAACTCGAAAAATGCGTTTTTACCTCGTTCAACCTTCTCGGGGGACCTCGCAACTAATTCCATTGTGTTTGCAAGACTGTTTCACCTCAGAAATGACTGTTCTGAGTATTTTTTAGTGTAACAGATGCTCAGATTCGTAGAAATTTATTTCAAAAGCAAATTTTTATCCAATAATTAGCATCTCCTGCGCATGCGTTGTTCTCTACGTCTCTGAAGATATTTTCAATCGATAGCTGGTTCAATTTCCTTCAAAAAAACCTCTTGCTGAAGTCAATTTCATGCCATAGAACCGGAGCTACAGCTGTCAAACTAAAAAGAAATGTCTCAGGTATCAAATCCGTGAGCCTGGAGAAAGATTGTCGGTCTCGTCTGCCGGTTGAAGCGTGTATTCCCGCTTCTACTCCATCAAATTAACTTTAACAAGGGGTCATTATGAAGGAAATTGAGTCAGCTACCGATCTGAATCATTTTTGAAGCACCAAAATCATTTGCCTGCGCAGAAACTTCACAATCGTCTGATCAGAATCGGAAAAAATTGCTGGCATGATTCGTTAGATTCAAATTTCTCGTGCATGCAAATGACTTTAGAGCTTTGAAACTAATTTGAATCGGTAGCTGACTCAATTTCCTTCAAAATGACCCCTCGTTAAAGTTAATTTGATGGAGTAGAAGCGGAAATACACGCTTCAACCGGCAGACGAGACCGACCATCTCTCTCCAGGCTCACGGATTTGATACCTGAGACATTTCTTCTTAGTTTGACAGCTGTAGCTCCGGTTCTACTGCATGAAATTGACTTCAGCAAGAGGTTTTTCCGAAGGAAATTGAACCAGCTATCGATTAGGAACATTTTCAGAGACGTAGAGAACAACGCATGCGCAGGAGATGCTAATTATCGAATAAAAATTTGCTTTTCAAATAAATTTCTACGAATCTGAGCATCTGTTACACTAAAAAAATACTCAAAACAGTTATTTCTGGGGGAGAACAGTCTTGCAAACACAATGGAATTAGTTGCGAGGTCGCCCGAGAAAGTTGAACGAGGTAAAAACGCATTTTTCGAGTTTTTGAGATGGTTTTGCGCACTTGAACAGCTCTAGGAGGCCCCAAAAGTAAAAATAATGGCTGAAAATTTTTTTGCAGGTAGTTTATTACTATACAAATCGAAAAAAAAAAATGAAATACGGAAAATCAAACTATACGTCAAAAAAGTTATGAGCCAAACAGTGATTTTTGAGTATTTCAGCTTTCGGATGTTCAAAAAACAACTGGGAGATGTTTTACTAGTGGTTAATGGATAGCTTCCGAAGTCAACTTTCAAATGCTTTTTGGAAAATCCGAATTGGTCAAAGCAATCGAAAGTGACGAGCAAAATACGGTAGGATAGATTCAATTTTTGATTTTCCGGTAAAATCACTCTTGTAGGCCTATCTGAGACAAAAAAATTTTTTTGGACCACAAACTATAGGAAACATCTTGTTTTGGTACCTCACGTCGAAAAAAATGGTATGGAAATTTTAAAAGAATAGCTGCAGAAACCGTTTGAATTTGACATGGACGTACTCTTTAGGCGTGGGAAAATTCCGAACGGCATCCAGTTTTGAAGGGTCGGGTCTAACTCCGCGTCTATCAATGATGTGACCAAGATATTATACTTCGGGCGTTAAGAATTCACACTTATCTGGCTGGAGTTTCATACCAGCTTCTGACAGCCGTTGAAAGACTTTGTAAATTTCCTCAATATGAGAATTTAGCGAATCTGAAAAAACCAGTATATCATCCATATAAATGAAAATTTCAATGCCTTGTAATCCAATCATTACGTTATCAATAGCTCGCTGGAAAGAAGCTGGACCATTGCATAAACCAAAGGGCATAACCAACCATTCAAATAAACCATACGGAGTTCGAAACGCTGTCTTTGGCCGATCAGAAGGGTTAACTTGAATTTGATGGAATCCGCTGACGAGGTCAAGTACCGACAAATATTTCGATTTTCCCATCAATTCTAGGATCTCTTGAATGTTGGGCAACGGATAGGCATCTGAAATGGTTTTCTCGTTCAACTCACGATAATCAATGACCAACCTGTAACGCCTCTTCTCATCCGGACCTGGTTTTTTCGGTACAATCCACAAGGGACTTACCCATGGACTGTTAGAGTGTTGAATTGAATGATCTTGTAGTAATTTGATAATTTGTTCGCGGATCTCTTTGTGTAGGGTGGGTGGGTACCTATACTGCTTGGAGGTGGTGGGTTTGTCATCTCGAGTGACAATATGATGTATATATTTTGTTCTTGGTGGCAAATCTCCCGGCAACATGAATATATGATGGAATTTTCGAACCATCCGTCTCAATTTCTTCCGACCATGACGACAATGATGGGTTCGCAATAGAAGCTTTACTATGATCTTGACTCTCTCTGATTTAGATAATGGTTCCGTCGGTTCCATTGGTTCGGGTTCAGAATCAAGGTAGTACCTCTAAAAGTTCTAGCTAAGTTTTGGGGAGGTATTTCCACTGTGATATCTCTGTCTAACGTGTTAGTGGCTATGGCATAACATATGTCATTCATCACTTTAACAGTACATTCTCGTAAAAGAACCCCTTTCTTTGTTTTGACAAAGGGTAGGTAGGCGTCTCCGTCAGGGAGATCAGTCCCAATTTCGACGGAGGCTTTTGACATGGCAGGTATTGTAACAGAGTATATATTCGCTGCGTTAGCTGTTTGAGCGCTAGCATCACTGTCCTGATAAGGGAGCTCCTGCCATTGGTCTTCAATAGACCGAGTTACGGAGTCCATGGTGGGGGTGTCGTGAGTGATTGTTGCGATAGCGTGTAACTCATTTGAGTTCTGAGGCTCATGAGTTACCTCGAGTGATTCGTGAGTTACGGTGAGGTTACTGTTTTTTCGTAACTCAAGAGGTGTTGTGTCTGTCTCTGTAACATTAAGTCGGCGTTTTTCTGTGAGAATGATTACATCCGTCATTGGATGAAAGGAAATTTCTTCTTCGTCAAGTTCGACGTCTTCCTCGTCATCTGAGGAATCTAGGTTAGGTTTGGGTGGAAGGAAGGATATGGGGTGTTCTCTTTCTCCTCCGAATGTCACTAAGTTCTTATCGAACAATATCCATGCTCCATATTTCCGAAAATAATTTGATCCTAAAATAATGTCATATTTTACTATGCAATCTGGAGGAAGGACATGGGGTCTGATTTCTTTACCAAAAATACAAGTTTTAATCACTCCGAGAGTGTAAATAGGCTCTTCAGATACTCCCGTGACACGTATAATACGTGAGACATCCATTTTAATATCAGGTCTACATGAAGTAAGGCGAACGGTGCAAATATCTGCCCCGGTATCTAAATACACTAAACCCTGATTCGCTAAGAGCATATCATGCTCAATTTCTATCATCGGCCCTATTCCTGGGCTTTTGACAGTTCGTAATTTCCTACGCTCATTATTTTGATTGAAGGCTTCGCCGTCTTGCCCGCGGTTTGATCTTGACTGCGGGCAGGCTGGGAGTTTAAATGCCGGGCGACAGTGGGATTGGGTAACTGTTGTTGGGTATTAGAGGATACAAAGGGTTTTTCCCGTTGATACGCGTCGGAGGGATATTGAGGAGGGGGAAAAATCCCTGGGAACATAGGTGGCCATGGATATGGATAGCAGGGGTGGAATGATTGGAATGGAAACTGCGGATAAGGGATAGTCGGAAAATTTTGATAAGGAGAGCGAGGTCGCACAGGAGAGTTGGAGTGGTTATATGGTGATGTGGGGCGTTGATATGGTAAACTTGGACAAGGAGCTGGTGAGTTCGATCGGTCAGTTTTCTGTGCTCTTGATTCAATAGGGCTAGATGAATAACTCAAATTAGGATGAGCTAGAATTCGGCCTTGGAAGTCAAAACGTATCGGCGCTGTTGCGATAATGTCATTTTTGTCGTAATGGTGTGGTATATGGTTCCTATCATATATTCTGGGGTCGTTACGGTCCATGAAAGTGACGTGTTTTTGTTTATTTCTGTCTATCTCAGGAGTTGAAGGGCGTTGAGGGGTCGTGTAATGTAACTCAGCGTGACTAAGGTTCAAGCTTACAGCAAAGCTTTCAGCTTTCTCTGCTGCCTCAAGAGCCTCAGCCATTGATTTTGGTGAAATGAAAATGATACCGTTCTGCACACTATCTGGCAATCCTCTAATGAGTGACTTCAAACCGAGAATTTCCAAAGATGGTTTATAATCAGTATTTCTAGCTTCTCCTTCAACGTCGTTTTTGATCGCGGCGATACCACCTCTCATCAAGCCTCTGATTCTATCATAAAATTGACGTGTAGATTCATTTTTCTTCATCTTAACTGATATGATCTCATGAATGTAAAAATCGTAAGGTTTCCTGGGTGAAAAATTCAGTTTCAGAATTTCCTCAAGCTGATCAATGGTCTGTATATTCTCGACACTGAGACATTTCCTAGCATCACCTCTAATCTTGGTTAATATACCACGTAAAAAGTCAGGATGTTGGTTATCTGGAATAGTTCCGAGATAATTTTTCATGTCTTGGATGAAGTCTTTGAGAGGGGTGGTACCATCGTATTCTTTCATGTTAGCTAGAGCTTCGCGCACACAACGACTTAACGAAGTGTTGATGAAGGTATCAAAAGTGAGTTTCAACTATTCCTGATTTTCTAACTCTTTTAGTCTGAGAAAAGTAGTGAGAGCTTGTTCTCGTGCAGTTGCGTCTGCGATGGCGTTGATATCCATCAAGGATTTATTTAATCCAGAAGAAAAGGCCATCGTTGGCTTGGGGATTTTGCGTTTTCGGGTCGTAATGAGTTAAATGTTACACCACTTGGGGTTATGAGCTACAAGATATGCGTTACGTGTTACTAGAAGTGATGTGTGGAGTCGGGAATCTGATATGACAGAGATTCGTCAATTTCACAGTAAAAGTTCTTCGAGTCAGTAAGAAGGACAATGTTGCAATATTGCAGAACGATTTTGCAGGATGTAAATTTAGGAGTTGAACAAAGTTAGTGCAACAATATGTTCCCCACAAGGGATGCCAAAATGTTAAGACCAGACCTGATGGGTCCGGTTAACAAATATATTCATTTTTGAGTGGGTTTTTTGGACATTGAAGGGCGTTCTGCCCTGTTGCACTCACCTTATCCAAAAAATGTAGACAAGAATATGACATTCAAATTTTGAATAATGAAATATGCATATTAATCATCAGGGAAAAGGTCAATTTAATTAATAAGTATTGACTCGAGAATAATTCGATTTATATGCTGATCTTGAATTTGATAATCCAAAGGTAACAATGATAGATCTAATATACGGAACTGAATGGTAGATTTTCTCAGACTTACAATTATATTGATACTAAATTCTACTCGAGGATTTCCAGCTCTGCGAGTCAAGATATCCTGGAGGCTGATGGACAGGTTGATTAGCACGTTCTCGGGATGACGCCGGAGATGCGCGGCGGGATTCGGTCGACTCAGTCTCTCACTTAGAAATTTACATCGTCGTGCTCAACACTTGGGTAAAATCTGCGCGTGAGCTTAAGAGTTACGTTTCAAGACTGATCAATGAACTGCTGTTGACACTCAATTTTTATAGCTTTATGGTTATGAAATTTGACCTGTTTTTTTGGCCTTGCGCGTAACTCGGAGTTACTGTGGGTTACGCGCACGGCGACAACAATGCGCTGAATCAACCTGTCTTCATAATTCTGATTGCTTAATTGAATAGAGGTTACTCAAAAGACAAGCAATCCTCAATCGCAACTCAGCAATTTACAACTTCTTTGGGTAATTGGGGCACCTCGGGATGGCGGGACGCCACATTTAGTTCCAGGTGTCAGCGTTGCAGATGGCGTGAGGATGGTGGCCGAGGAGTTGGCGCAAGCAGCGCAAGTTGTTGAAAGGGGGTTCAGGTGAACTGAGTAATTGGTACCATGGTTTAAATAAACAAATGAACTATATTAAAACAAACTAAACGCTCATGACATGATGAACAAGGTGGTGTGGTCGGCTGATGGACGGAAACTGGCGCAAGCCACTGGAGGTGACGAGCGCGACGGCGCGCAATTTGAAAATAAACAAGAAAACGGCGGTGGCGCGTTAAGACTCAAAATAGGTATAAGCGCAATGAGAGTAATACTGAACATTTCGCCCACCTCGATTGATTACACCTTAGCAATCGATGACTCAAGTCCATTTCACAAAAATATCGATAATCAACTTCAATAGGAAACGGATATAGTGCGAATGTGGCACTGCCAAAAAAATAGAAATCGAAAAGAGCAATAGGCTCAAGAGCCCTTTCGCTCTGAAGTAAGAAAGGGAATGAAAATTATGATGGAAGAACCGGAGATCTCAAACGGTTATCAATTCATCACACTCGATAAATACCTCTATGCTGATAAGATGGATGGAAGAAATTCTTCTAGATCTCAAACGGTTATCAATTCATCACACTTAATAAATACCTCTATGCTGATAAGATGGATGGAAGAAATTCTACTAAACTTAATATCAAGATAAAACTCTGAATAATCAAATGACGAATTCTTTAAGATAAGAAGTTTCGGAATCTGAGCTTTTAAGTTATCCTAAAGGTTTGAAGAAAAACAAACTAAGTTCCGGCTACTTGGGAAACAAGTCCCAAAAGAAGGCGCGTTCATTCCTTTTCGAGATGAACGTCCTGAGCAACCGCGCAATTGATTCTACCTTTGTATAGTGCTCGCGAGCCCACGAAACGCTAACCTAGCGCCTGAAGGCTTACATGACGCTCATACAATTTCAATGACTAACTCTACCGGAAGGGATCAAATTTGATCTACTCAAGTTCGTTGAATTGGAACTCACTAAAATTATACACTTAATTGATCACTATTAATCACTTAGAGTCCAACATGAGTTTTTAATTCTCTTCGCTGACTTCTTCCGACGAATCTGGTACCAACAACACAAGCTTCACGATTGGTCGAGTCAACACAGATGTGGCAGTACGAAGCTTGACTACTCAAACTCGTCTATCAGAACCAGGGAATGTTTCTGTGATCACAGCTAAAGGCCAAGAAGCAGGTGCTCGGCACTCATCTCGAATCAAGACGACACCTGTAACTCGATAAGCTCTTGAAGGTTTCGACCATTTGTGCCGTTTCTGCAATTCTTGCAGATAATCCTTGGACCAAGATGACCAGAATCCCTGAACTAGCTGGGTCATCCACCGGTTTCGCTTGCCAACCCAGATTGGCCCTGATGGAATGGATGGCTCTGGAATTATGAAGGAGGGCCTTTGTATAGGAAAATGCGCAGGTGTGAGCGCAGCGAGATCAGAAGGATCATCTCCGAGAGGCACAAGGGGCCTTGAATTTATGCATGCTTCGATTTGACTGAGGACCGTAGTGAATTCAACAAGGGTTAATACGTAATCACCAACCATCCTCCCGAAGTGATACTTGGCGGACTTGACAGCCGCCTCCCAAATGCCCCCGAAGTGAGGATCGAACGGTAGGTTGAATCTCCACTCAGTTCCCATTCTGGTCAGATCGATCGCAATCTCCTTAAACTCCTCGGAAGCCTCGTCGAAACACTTCGGGATCTCAGCCTCTGCACCAACGAGGTTCAGCGCGTTGTCACACTCTAATCTCGAACAATGCCCTTGTCGTGCAGTGAAGCGTTTGAAGGCGACAATCAAGGCTTCTGAAGTGCAATCCTCTACAGCTCCAAAATGAGTGGCTCTTCTGCTTAGGCATATGGAAACACAAATATAAGCTTTCATGGTGCCTCTACCGCTAGTTTCCGTAAGACGTATTTCAAACGGTCTAGCAAATTCCACACCAATATACTCTAAAGGATAAGCAGGAGTGACCCGAACCTTGAGAAAATCTCCCATCAATTGAGTTGACAATTTCCCTGAATAGCGGAGACATACCGTGCATTGATTTATAGCGACCTTATCTGCTTGCCTGCCCTTGAGTATCCAAAACTGATTACGTAGACAAGTCGATGTCAGTTGCGTCCCACCATGCTGATTCTCCCCGTGCGCTCGCCTGATGAATAGAACAATCAGCGGACTGTGACATGGTAGAATCGAAGGATGCCTTGCCTTGTAGTCGAGGAAAGCATGCCGAAGTTTGCCACCAACTCTCAGTAGCCCTTGATCTAGAAATGGCCGTAACTTTAGTAGGTTGGTATCCTTGAGTTCCCTTCCCTGCTCGAGGCATCTGAAATATCTCCAAAACAATTCTTCTGGTCGAGATTAATTCATAGCAATCCAGCATCTTTGAGTTCTCTAGGTTTCAACAAACCCTCTGAAATAGCGTCAAACACGATGAATTTTAACTTCAAAAATCTAATTTTGTCTCTTCTTCCGTTGCCCAGATGGAGGCTTAGCTTCGTCGAAAAGCGGAGAAAAATTGCAGTGATCCGTAAAGCCTTGTAACGGTAGAGTACCTATTAAAAAGATCGTTCTGAGTCATGGAATCCGGACACTGACTCGCCGTGGTGGCGTGAGAAGGAGTTCTCTCTTCAAGAGGATTAACTTGCAGATTCTCAGCCTCAGTGGTCCACGGATTACGTGAATTTGTAAGGAACGAAGGACCTTTCCCTCCACAGTTCGAATGTCGATAAACTTTCTGAATTCAAACCTCGAGAAACCCCATCGGCGGGGTTATCTTTGAACCTGACGTGATGGCAATATGCCTGAGGTACCAACTCCTGAATGAGCGTACAACGATTGGCAACGAAAGTCTGCCACCGACCCGGTAGAGCTCTGACTCAATACAGCACATCTCGCGAATCGGACCACAAATGTTCTGACTCAATCTTCAATGGCCTAGTTCTCAAAAAATGGTCAGTGAGACCAGCTAACAAATGAACTGCACATAGCTCAAGGCGAGGTATGCTGATAGTTTCGATGGGAGCTACTTTTGACTTAGCGCACTGCAACGAAACTATGACCTGCTCATTCATAGTCATCCTCAAATAGAGGACCGCCCCATGAGTTCTCATGATGCGTCTGCGAACCCGTGCAACTCAATTCTTACCCCATTTCCTGAACACCCTATCCATCGAGGTATCCTTATTTCTTCCAAGATTGACAATTTACTGTACCAATCAAGCCACTGATTTGAATAATCATCTGGAAGAATATCATCCCAACCACATTTCAATAACCACAATGATTGCATGAATATCTTCGCCCAAATGACATTCAGAGCCAACCAACCCAGAGGATCAAAAATCGTAGCAGTAAGAGATAAGACTACTCTTTTCGTCAACTTTTGACTATCAAAGACTTGCGGCTTGATATTGAAAAGAAAATAATCTCCTTCACGAGCCCATGAGAGGCCCAACATAGAAGTAGAACTATTCTCAGAATCAAAAGAAGCTGAACCGATGATTCGATCATGGTGGAAAAGAGATAAGGTGTGCCCACGCGCAGTGTGAGCCCCGCAGCCAATGAGCTTCCCAGCCCACCGGGCGCCATCTTGTCTTGTTATCCAATCACGATCTAGCGCGAGCTCGAGCCTGTCCGAAATTTGCGTGAGAAGCTACACGGAGTGCTTTTGAGATTGACGAAGTTTTCGTTTATAGAACTTTTTGTACGTTTCGATCTACAATTCTGATTAGAAGGGGACAAGAATCTTTCGGGGAGAAACTGCGATGAAAGCACAAACTGGAGGGAGAAATGTAATTTCATCAATTGATGAATTGTGCCCTGCATTCTCATAGTTCTATTCCGATTATAACAACTCTTGAAATTAGGACAGACCTTGGTCTTGTGAAAAATAATCTCGGAAAAATTAGATCTCCAAGAGTTTTGATAGAAATTCGATTTCCCCGGAATTATTTTTCAGTAAACCAACGCCTTTCCTGAAATAAAGAGTCGTCCGGGATGCAATTATGAGAATGCAGGGTATAGTAACTCATCAATGTCTAATTTCCATTCGTTAAGTTTGGGGACTCTTTCTAATATACAGTCCCTACCATAAATAATGGAACACGTAAGGTCTCACTTAATTAGCAATATCTCCAATTTGATTTGTCGTACGGGAATTCTAAAAAGAGGGTTTTAGAGATCACAAAAAAATCTATCGATTTATGGGTTTTAATAATTTTTTACGTGCTTTCCAAGTGCCCGTACACGTGGTTGAAAATCAGAAAATATTTTCCTTCAATCAATCACCTACAATTTCGACGGGAGTGATTCAATCACAAAAATACTCACGGGATCTTGTAGATCGTTCAAAAATCCAAAAATTTGGTCCCCTGTAAAATGTTTGTACGACCCTTCCCGTCTGACTTACGAGCTCTGAAAGAAAACTTCGTACTAACATAGGGTGTTTATGGAGATACCGAGCCTGGCACCTGTTCAATCGTCTCTCGCTCTATTCAGGGGCAGAATCGAATTAGAAAAATATTATGGCATATGATTTCGACGTAAAATGTTTTGATCTTCCTGGATATTTCATCAGATTTTGTCTGAGATTTGAGATAGCAACGATTTCTCGAAATTTGATGTGAAAATTGATAAATTTCGTGTTTTGCTCCCATAGGTCACATTTGAGACAAAATCTGAAGAAATATCCTAAAAGATGAGATCATTTTACGCCGAAATCATGTGTCATGATATTCTTTAAATCCAATTTTGCCCCAGAATAGAGCGAGAGAAAATTAAACAGGTGCCAGTCTCGGTATCTCCATAAACACCCTATGTTACTACAAAGTTTTCTTTCGGAGCTCGTAAGTCAGACGGGAAGGGTCGTCCGAAAATTTTACAGAGGACCAAATTTCTAGATTCTTGAACGATCTACAAGATCCCGTGAGTATTTTTGTGATCGGATCACTCCCGTCAAAATTGTAGGTGATTGATTGAACGAAAATTTTTTCTGATTTTCAACCGAGTGTACGGGCACTTGAAAAGCACGTAGAAAATCATTAAAACCCATAAATTGATAGATTTTTTTGTGCTCTTCAAAACCCTTT
Source organism: Eretmocerus hayati (assembly GCA_029851415.1). NCBI lineage: Eukaryota > Metazoa > Arthropoda > Insecta > Hymenoptera > Aphelinidae > Eretmocerus > Eretmocerus hayati. The sequence goes on from CM056741.1 coordinate 97,321,610, forward strand.
TTTCAGAATTCCCGTACGACCAATCAAATCGGAGGTATCGCTGTTTGAGTGAGACCGTACGTGTTCCATTATTTATGGTAGGGACTGTATTTCCCTTGGAACGCGGGAAAAACCAACGAACCCTATCCCTATCTAGTTCCCATCATGTAGGATTGAACGAATTTCAAATTGTAACTTTCATTGCTACGTCAATGTCATATGAATATATCGTACGTGGTACCCTTCCGAATACCTAAGTCTTTTTTATATTCATGGAATTCAAAGTTCTGTTTCAAATACATCTCTATATAGGATTGAATGAATTTTAGATCAATGTCTATAAAGATGGTAAGTTTATTTACCAAAACTAAGCGGAAATAAGGCTAGTTGACTCCCCCTCCTTCACTGAATACAATAATATTATTGGAGCATAGGAAAAATATAACATATGTAAAAATTCCATATTTGACCTACAGATTCATCAAAAATTACTTTCTGTCTGAGAAAGAAGAAAATCTGAGAAGAATTGAAGCCCATGAATATTTCAGCACTGTCCTCATCAATAATGGTTGAAAATTTGTTTTGAATTGCAAGACTGTTTTGTCCATGTATTCTGAAAAATTGAAATATTCTTTGATTTGTTCAAAACTGGGAATATCCTGCCAATTTTTCTATTCTTGTAAACATTCTATAAATTTTTGTTGTTTGGCACAGTGCGACGGTGAGTTAGAATGAATTGGTGCTCATCTAGTCGAATCCTCAACAAAAAACAATATGTATGCATTACCTTGCTTGTCAAACCACTTTGGAGCACGGAGAATATTTTCACCTTTTAATAAACTACGAGAACATTCATTCCCGTGTTCCAAGACATCTAGGCCTTACATCAATGCACAGTCCTTCTTCCATAAAATTTATTAAGACTACGAAAAAAGAAAAGAAAATGAATTTAGGTGGATTTGAACACCGACTCTGAGGATTAGAGCGCGAGTTCCATATCCACTAGACTACCGAGGCATCCATCATAACCTGGATGAAAAACTTGTATACAAGCCGCGGATCCTTCAGGAGGTGCTTGAAATTTATCAAGTCGTTTGAAGATTGTTATTATACTAAAATTCCGTCACTCGAATGCATTCCGAACATTTCTGAGCAAGGTTCACGCTTAGAAAGATAAAGTTTGGCTGTCGGCTTTTTGCTCTTGTTCCTCGATCGGGCCCATGCGGCGAAGCCGTCTGCTAGCAAGATGGCTTACGTTGGGCTGCGCAAAACGGACGAAAATTCGTCCTCCAACTGAGCACACCTCATCTACTTTCCACCATGGATTCGATCAGCTATAGGAATTTGCTCAATTAACCTTCTATCATTCGCTGCCCATTCCCTTAGTTCGAAACCACCCACTTCGAGAAGTCCAATCAATTGTGTTTGCTTTTCTTGAGCTTCCTCTACTGACTCTCCCCCGACATAGAATCATCCATGTAAGATTCATCTTGAATGATTTAAATAGCTGAGACGAATAGATGCCCGTAATCTCGCGCTAATCGCCCCAAAACTCGAATTGCTAGATACGGCGAATACTTTAACCCGTAAGTAATTGTTTTTAGAAGGAACAAAAGAACTTCTGAATCTGATTGCTTCCTCCAGAGAATCATCTGTAGATGACGGTCCCTAGGGTCAACCAAAATCTGCCGAAACATTTTCTCTATGTCTGCAACGAAAACAAACTCATATTTACGCCACCTCAAGATTAGGTCAATCAATTCTAGGAGCAAGTTCTCTCCAGTAAAGATTAGATCATTCAGAGACGTACCGTGAATAGGATTCCATCCATTGAAAACAACCCGTAGTTCTTTAGAACCTTTAAGCACGCCATGATGTGGAAGAACATGACAAGGTTTCAACTCCTCATTCGGAAATTTCAGAGCATTTTCCATATGCCCAAGTTGCTCGGATTCTGCCATAAACGAACTGTATTTTGTTGCGAAGTCAGGATTTTTCTCAAATTTCCGCTCCATGGAAAATAAAGTTTTCATGGCTGCATTGTAAGAATCACCTAGATCAAACTTCAAACTTTGGAATAGCGTTTTCCGAACCGGTGGAGTTCCTTCTTGCTCGAAAGAACGTTCCAGATTTGAACCCAATACTGTATCGTCAACCAAATGCAAATGAGAAGATGATGTTCCTCCGTTTTCTCCAACCGACGAGGAAACAACCCACCCGAATTCCGTATTCGTAGCAATCGGCTGATTCGCAAGATCAATTTTTGCCTCCTTTACGCCCTCAAGAACGATTTGAGCGTGAATTTTGGCACCGAGCAAGATATCAATCGATCTGGATTTCAAAATTGCGGATCAGCTAATTTAAAATCCTTCAGATGATCCCATTCACCCTTTTCCTGTGAGACAAAAGCTCTGTAACTCGACACTTTAGGTATTGTGTGAGCTTGAACATCACACGCGAATTTGAAGGAAATCCGGGCCGCACCGTCAAGTTAGCAGTGCCTCTCGAAGTATACGTATTGGCATCTGCAACCCCCTTGATTCCGACTCCTGATTTCGCCCTCCGTAACGCTAGTTCCTGACAAGCATTTTCCGTGATGAAGGAGGATTGTGAGCAGTGATCAATCAAAGCCGTGAAATAGAAATCAAAACCGTCAGCTGATATCACTCTCACTACCGCAGTGGGCGAAAGAACAAAACCTGAACCTATCACTGAAGTGAGACAAGAGGTGGTAGTTGAGTGAGAATGCTCACCCGTTCCGGAACCCTCCCCATCTCCAGGGGAGACAGAACCACCCCCTCTTGGAGTACTCTGAGGATCATTTGGCTTCTGAGAATCTTGATGTATAAAACTATGATGTTCCCCGCCACATTTGCAACAAAATTGCTGGGATTCACAGAATCTAGCGCCGTGAGGACCGAAGCAGACGGAAGATAACCTTTTCTCCGTCACAAACGCCCTACGATCAGCCACACTTTTGGCTTTGAATGAATCGCACTGAGAGAGATGATAATTCCCCGAGCAACCTTCTTAGTATGGCTGGAATCCGTTTCCGTAGCCAGGGAGTGAGTCTTCCCAGATCCCGAAGGCTTAGTGGTTGACTACTATGGGGTCTTTGAATACTCTCAATCGATTCTGAAGTAGCAAGCTGATCTTTGATGAAATCTTCTAGCTGGGCTACAGAAGGAGTAACATTTGTTTTGCCCAAATGCTTCTTCCACTCTCTCCGAGTAGCTGCATCAAATTTTGAAACCGTGAAATATACGAACAAATCCTCTCCACTGTTCTTAATAGGACGTTCTACACCACTTAATGAGGTCCTCTGTTCAAGGGAACTTGAATAAAGTCTTTCCATCTCAGCATATGAATCAGTTTTCATGGATTTTCATGATAGAAAAGAGCCGAGCGATAGATTCACCAATCTACGTTTGTTCTTATAATAATCGCATGAATCTGACCAAGCCTTATTGTAATTATCCCCAACTATCTCGATCCTTTTAATTTGATCCAAGGCTTCACCCGACAGCTTGGTTCTCGAATGATAAAACTCCACAACCGGTTCCATTTCCTCGCGATGGACCAAAGATCCAAACAGGTCCCTGAAATTCGCCCACTCATCTGATTTCCCGGAAAAAACAGGGTGATCAACTTTATTTTAGCGAGAGAGTAAGAATTGTCCTTATTTACATGTTGTACGACGGGGGCAATGTTATTTAGAACCGCAGCATTTGCCTCCCGTTCGGCTCTATCTCTATCAGCAAATTCATCTGAAATCTCTCGAAAATCAGATTTATTTGCAAGATATGATTCTTCTACAAAATTAGAGATTCCAATTTTGAAGTAATCATCAGAGCCCGGATTATATGCAAAATGCATATTTGCATATGTAAATGCATATTTTGTTATGTGAACTCATTTGTGCATATTTTGCATATTTTGCATGTATCGATCGACTTGCGCGAGTACTTTTTGAAAATCGGAACGTAACCATGTTCATGTTTGTTCATTTACGAACCGTCGTATGCACAATGTTTTGATAACCTAGCTGTAAATTATAGTTTGCAACATGCTTGTTTATTTACAAACTGTTGTGCAAAATTCGGTATAGTTTTGTGAGAGAACGGATGAGAGCGGTGAATGTCCCTTATACTCGGAAGAAATGGAGATGATTTGATCTTGATTTTATACTTGCTTACTCAAGGCAGCGGCGAGAGGATCTTTCTAAGCGAGAATGCACTACCTAATTGAGACCAAAGTCACTCCCTTCAGCAGGGGCCGCCTTGAAGGGGTGGGGGGGGGGGGTATACCGTCACAGCCGTTTTTGTGGAAAACTTCTCTTTTTGTTGAGGTTGGCTCGAGAAGAAGAAGACGGTGACGAAGAGATCAAGTAGCAAAAGGATAGGCAGCGTGGGTGGGTATGCCTACGCCTAGGCAACCTCGCCTACACCCGAGATCGCCGGAACTGCTGCACTATAGGAGGCTGCGGGAATCAGCAGCCGACGAATGCGGGCTTTTGACATCTGGGTGAGTCAAAAGGCTCCTTTAGGGCCACGAAGCCCTTACAGGCCCCTACCCCGGCCCTCCCCAGCCCTCATTCACATAACCTAGCGGACTGAGCCTCGAGGGCAGACACACAAACCCCGAAGCAGGCAACAACGGACTAGACTCTTGCTCACCCGCGAGCGAAAGTACGCGATTTTTGCACGTTTTGCACGCGGTTTTCGAGGCCGCAGTGCATTCAATGCATTCGATTGATGCACCAGACGCTGCGGGGATGGCACGGCGGCATCAGCCCGGGACCGTAGATCCGGTACTGCATCCACATGCCCCCACTAGCTTAGTTACATCGAGAGCTACCCTGCCTCACGGACGACGCACCAGGAGACACGACACACACGACACGCACACCGATGCTGCGCTCAAGAAGATGGGTTGGACGGGACGTCGACAATCCTCGACCGCAGGGCATGGCGTATGCGTGGTGATGCTGGAACATTCTCCCCGGGCTGCTGGCCATACGGGCAATTGCCCCATCTGCTGCAGCCCGGGTGAGCGGGTGTGCCGATAGCTTTGGGGTTATGATATCCGCACAGCACCTGTTACACATGAGGGCTGTGCACTTGGTGCACTATGCACCCGCGCACTCCCTACGCGGAACAAGGGTGGTCCCCCACGGCACTGGGGGCCCATCCACGAACGCGGGTGAGCCCGGGTGACTCCCCAGAGGACGGAAACGACGGCGAGCTCGCGCACGAGACGGAGTCACACAAGAGTGAGTAGACCAGGTTTCAGCATAAGTATTCCGTGCCAGACTGAGTGAACAATGACTCGAATAATACAAAAGCCGTTACCCTACCAATGCTAAAGCTATACCGAACGATAGCCATTTTACGCCTGTTTGCAAGCAACCCGACAACCATGTCCAATCCCTATATATGCTATATGTATATATGCATACCGCTATGCTGTGGACTAGATATAGATATACTGAAGCCTCGGGGCGGACAATATAGGTATAGTTGGACGTGTATAAGCGCTCCGCGAGGTGAAAGCGCGGAGTCGCGGGTTGCGCGATGCCTCCGCGCGTACGTTGGCGGTGCATGCGCGTAAGAGAGATAGGCAATCCTTCTGGTGGAGGCAACAGGACCGTAGATACTGCATTTCATGAGCTCACGGCAGAATCCTGGGAATATTAGCGACTGCATAGAACGTGTATAGTGGACTCGACTTGAACCTTTGGCGCGCTCGGCCGCCTGTTGGCGCTGCTAGTGTTCCGGTAAAATCGATTGGACCCATCAGGGAGCTTCACTTCAGTGAAGACGGAGGTGCGGACTTGGTGAAGAAGAAGCGGCCATTGTGACACTTGTGGATCAGACATCGTCTCGTTTACACGTATTCTTCTACTCGTCGCCTTGCTCGCTCCAGTCTGAGCACGTGTCGCAAATCGGGTCACCAGGAGCTCCAGAGTGATTAGGACAACCAGATTTTGGACCATGATCAGGATTTAGAAGCTGCAACTGCAGACTCTAGGGCCCATCTACGAGAATGTCAGGAAATTGCGGTGAGTGACTTTGCTATCGTGTGGATTCTCTCGTCGCGGATTTTCGAAGAGCCTCGTGCGTCACGAGGGAGCAACGTCGTGCTCCCGACCTGGACGGACTCCCTGAGGGTCTGGTGCGCTGATGCGAAGCTCAAACAGTGCGGACAAGGCACCAGCAGCCCGGAGAGACTACCGCGTCGCGCGCGAATTCGGAGCAATGAATTTGGAAGTGTGTAACTTGATGAAAATCATGCGCGCTTGTGGACAGGTCTTTTCTAAACTCTGGTCGTGGCCGCATGACCACAAACACTGGTCGCGTGGACAGTGCGCGAGTCGATAATAACATACGGCGTTCACCCGGTCGTATGAGCTGAGAAGAGGCCCCCGAGGAAACGCCATGCGTCTTTATCCACGCGCGCGCTATCCGCGCTGGTCATGCAACCATCATAAGTGGTCGAGCGGCCACGACCAGAGTTTAGAATAGACCTCCAGGGCGTCTCGTAGTAGACGTGCACGTGCTCGTGGATCGCGTCGTGAACCGATCTCCATCAGGAAACGCGCGTATCCCCGCAGCCCTTAGTGGTTGAAAGTGACAAGGAAGTGGACAAGGAGCACGGGGTAGTCGTACACCTGTCGCTCGAGCGCATAGGCCAGGAAGCGTCGGTTGCTCCGAATCGTCGGAGTAATAGCCATCTTGCCCGCTTCCCGGTGAGCGAGCATCGCGGGGGTCGTTGGGCGGCCATTTCGGACAGAATTTTCGGATCGAATTGGCGCGTGGGGAATTATCGGAGCAGGGACTAGACGAGCTGTGCTCCTGGAGCACAGGTAGATTTTTCGTGAGTAAAGCGGACAAGAAGTTTGCCTTTTAGTGAAGCGCATTTATTCATTGTATTTGCAGGATTATTCAGAGACATTTTCATGAGCGTTCATTGATAGTTTTGGAGCCACGCGGACTATTGTCGGGTAGTTGTTCACTTGTAGATAACTGTAATTACCGCGTAAAAGCAACGTCAAGAATGTAGAGGCCAATTTTTTTTCATCATAACTCCGAATTATTATTGAGTATTCGTCCCTCCCTCTCTTTGGGATCTTCCAGGTAATTTGACACGGTAAGTGACGCCGTGTTCCAGAGTTGCTGAGTTTGCGGGAGCCATATCACCGGTCGTCCTAGGTTAAGAGCCCTGCATAATAATGAATAAATTGTGCTGGTAAAAATACCACGTCACAAGTTATGTCGCTCCATAGTCACCAATCGTCTTGAAATTTTGCTTGAAATGCCAAGAGTGGATAGTAACTTCCAGGAATACGTACTTTGAACATATGCCTTCCTCAATATTCCCGGGTAAGAATCCTCCTGGTCCGTTGGGGAATTGAGAGGTGATGAAATTATACCAGTTGTTCGAATCGATCGGACACTTCATTGCCAGAGCCAGATTAGGTCGCTGACATCGACAATATAGTAACTGATTGTATGCTATTCCGATTTTGAGAGATTCCTTTGGTGCTCGAACTCTCCCATAGCGTCACGTGCAAGAACTCCGTTGTAATTTCCACAGAATCCTAAAGCCTCGATAATCACAGTGTACAGAATAGGGAGAATGAGGGGAACCCCATGTCCTAATCGAGCCTCGAGTCTGTCTCATGATTATCTCGAGTATCCCTTGCGATAATTCTCATACTGTTTCTTCTCCATCCATAGCTGAAGTGAAGAGAGTGGGGGATACTCTCTTGGGTATGGCAACGCAGTGTGTGCAGGCAAAGAACGTGAATAAAACAAGTCCACAAACTTTATCGAATTTGTGTCTGAAGATCAATGTCAAACTAGGAGGCATCAACAGTATCTTGGTACCGAGTATCAGACCCAAAGTTTTCAATGAACCCGTCATATTCTTGGGAGCTGATGTGACCCATCCTCCAGCCGGTGATAACAAGAAACCCAGTATAGCTGCTGTCGTAGGAAGTATGGATGCTCACCCATCCCGATACGCTGCCACTGTTCGAGTTCAACAACACCGACAAGAGATAATCCAAGAACTGAGTTCCATGGTTCGGTGAGTTTGACCTATGCATTGTCATGTAATATCTCATCTATCGTCTCGGGAGACGTAGAATATGTTTGTGGAGTCTCAAGGATATTCAATGTCTGACTCAGATGAGGAGCAAAAACTCTGCGGGTCACACGTGAGGCAATCTATTGAAATTGTGCTAGCCTGCTCTACGGAGAGCAAAACATGTAATTTTGAATCATGTGTAAGGTCCGTGAACCCGGTGAAGAAGAGAATCGATGACATCATTTCCGACGTATTGTTGCGTCAGCTTTCTGATGACGGAATTCTATTTTCGAAGTCGTGCCACTATAACCTCAAAAATTAGCCATTGAATTCCAAAATCGTAATCACTCACGGGTACCCTTTCTTCACGTTCTCAGACATCTGTGATCAAAAAACCGAAGGATCTCGCATGGGAAGAGCTTTTGGAAGGTTAGGGATATTTCGATTTTCACGAGGAATAGAGCAACGATGGAAGTACGAATGGTCATTGACGTGCTGTTTACCACTCGCGGGTGCCCTCGATTGTTCTATCCGACGCGAAAAAGCATCAACAGAGTCATCTCCGATGTTTTTTTGAACGGAGTTCTCTTCCGCGGTTAGGTGAGGAAAATTGTGTTCGATCAGCTGATCGACATGATTTGGCCGCCGTACTGTGACAAAAATCCGACACGTGGTGGATAGATATAGGTATATTCATACGCTATCACGACAACAGAGCAGACACCATCAATTATTGAATGTATGCACTTGTCGAATATCAATGCACATCTGGAGAATGGATAACTCACATTACTTATGAAGAAATAACCCGATTTTATTCACTCGACGTGACAAATGTGATCCAGATGACTGTACAGAAACATCATCGAAGCGAATCCTAGACCCAAAGCGCTGTCACGTTCCGTGGTTGTGATGTGTAGTCGGTCGTACCTAGATAGTGAAATTTTGGCATCGTCATCTTAAATAGATTATGCGATCTCTTGATGACCAGTCAGAGTGTTACCTATCTAAATTGTTGAAATCGGGTAGATGTGCATTTTGTCAGTGAAATGACCTACCAACACTGCAGTGATCCAACATATGTATGATTACATGAATATCTCCAGAAGCCCTCTCCTCAATTTATGATATTAGAATAATTTCAGAGACTGTGGAGTAAAATATTTTTTTACATTTGAGAATCGAATATATCCATTCGATCCAATCGATCATTCACATGTCATGATCCATCGGAAAGAGATGACTGCATCATCTATAGGTAAGATAGGACCTATCCATAAATAGAATGCTGTTCTCTACATCATCCTGTGTGTAAGCATACGAGGTAATTCAGCCCAACTTTCCAAACTCGCATTTTGCACCCGTAAACAGCTACCTTCGTGCGCTTTGAACTTGTTACTCATTGCACTTGGAAAAAAATCAGCTCAGTCATGTTCAACGCACTTTTCCCTCAGCTTTCCATGGTGGAGTCGGTTTTCTATATTCCGGGCAACTCGACCGCAAGAACAGGCTCCCAAAGTTTAAAAGTGCTATAGCTCAGGATTCCATATTTGAATATTTTTTTCACATACTTACTCGACAGATCCGACAATTTATTCCAGGAAAACTGATGATAGAATGGGGTTTCTTCGGTTTTGACAAGGAACGAGATGAAAAACCAACAGAACTTGTTATCTCGGGCATACGTGATGTCACCTGGGTTTTCTACTGAGATTAGCAAGGTGTGATTGAAAATCGATAGGGTCATCCCCGACGTATTCTTCATCAGCTTCTTGATGGTAATTCCGTTTCCCGAATTTCAGTCAACATAACCTTAACTTTTCCGAGCTGCAGAATTTTGTAGAATCTCCGTGTAAGCGGTGCGGCGAAAGTAAAGATGTGTGCGTGCAGCATTTAGTTCAGGTGGGACAGGCTTCCCCCACTCCCAATTCGCTGGTGCGAGAAGGGGAACTGTGCAGCTCCGAAGAGTTAATAACTGGCCTGCAAAGTTCGAGAAAGCTATAACCAATTTTTTATATTTTGATATCCTTTCGATATCTCGAAACAGGAGACTAGACAATTTTCCTTCGAGAACGGAGTAGAGTGAGTTTTCTCCCATACTGATATCACGCGTGTCCATGATCACAATTTCTATTGATCCTTTGCCTAGTTTCTCGTTGAAATCGAAGGGAACCCATTTCTCCAGTGTTTCCGAAGAAAAATTGTCCGATCTTCCGATGGAAAATATCAAAAATATATCAAAACGTGTAATTCTGGGTTATAGCATTTCTAACCTTTGTGAGCCAATTCTCGAGGTTAGGTTGCCCGAAATTCGGAATACCGGCTCCACCATCGGAGAGCTGAAGGAAGGATACGGTGGATATAACTAAGTTAATTTTCCTTTGAGTGCAAAAGTAAGCAGTTCAGAGCAATCAGAAGTAGCTGTTTTTGGTTGCATCATGCGAACTTGGAGAGTTGACGTTGATCCCCCCTACACAAGTACACTGGAAAGCAAGAAGTTCGTTTTGCAACGTGCGTTTAGTAGTACGTCATTGACCGGCAAAAGTGCAACGCCGGTATGTGTTATTTTTCGACCTTATTCGTACTTGACTTTGACTGAATGAAAAAATACGCTACCGATCTGCAGCTCGTAAGCATTCGCAATTCTCATAATCCACTAGATTCTTAGTATAATCACTTTGCCTTAGCCTGCTACTGGAAAATATAGTTATTATTTTAAAATTATTGGGGTGCAAGTGAAGGGTTGAGGTTGTGGTTAAACGAATCATAACTCAAGCAAATAGAATGAAACATAAGTGGAATTTATTGATAAATTTTCTCTATGAACTGTGTTTTTAGATATTCCCAGAATAATCATAATATAAATTCATAGTTTGACCACAAAGCAAAATGCTCTTCGGAGCACTATTGGATCACTCTCTAAGGGTTCGGGGAAAATTTTAAATTTTCCGCATGTTTTTTCAGCTCAAAGGAGGTATCCCGGGGGGGGGGGGGGAGAAAGGATTGTTGAAACTTAGGAAATGAGAACCACCCCAGTTTGCAATGACATCAAAGTTGATCTCGTTAACTACTTTTGGGCCACGGGAACCAGGCGTTCCTGAATTCCTTCCCTGTAGCGTACAGCAAGGCCACTCACCCCCGATACGAATCGTGGTAATCTATAGACCCCCAAAACTCGCCTTGCAGACGGATGATCGGCTGTTTGGCTCATCACGCCGGCTGTATGGCGATTATAGCCACAAAATTACAATGAAAGATCGGAACGCTGACTTGTTGCATCCCGCTCATCCCGACACCAAGACACTGACTGCACTGACTGGAGAACTAGCTCTACAGATTGTGCAGCATGGATCGACTCACCAACACAATCCCAATGTATCTCACACATGGATTGATCACATGTACGTAGATGATGATGACACCATCACTGACTTCGAAAACAGACCCCTGCCCAGCTCCGGCAGGCACTCGGTCATCGACGTCACTATCAACGTTTTCACTCCTACTCCGCCAAAAAATTCCTTCACGCATAGGGATTTCCGTACCATCACTCCGAAGATATTGAATAACCGACTGCCTCGCTGTGACTGGACAGCTCTTGAAAATGCCGAAACCAGTTTAGAGGACGAGATTCACTGCTTGAATGAAGACTTAAGGACCGTTTTGGACGAATTAGTACCGAAGAAAACTATTAATCCGCGGAAACTTCATGCTCCTTGGACTGGTCCTGAGTTGAAGATACTCATGAATAAGCGAGACGCGACGTGCAGGCGCTGACAACGGATGCAACCTACCCAGCGCAAGTTTTCTGAGCTTGGAAGTGAGTACTTTCGGCCTAGTGGAGAGGTCGACATGCGCATGGAACGAGAGCGTAGCTCCATCCATCAGAACCATCTTTCAGACGCTCTTGATAAGAACGAAAACATTTGGAAGGAGATGCGCAATTTCGGCCTATTGCTTGAGAGCAAAGAGAAAGATTTACATGGTTCCACACCGGATTAGTCGAACGCTTATTTTGCTGGGGTTTCCGTTTCGCCACACGGGAATAATAATGAAGCAACGGGCGATATTCGCTCGGCACCGGAGGAGGGGTTGCAATTCAAGCCCACCAGTTTCATTGATGTAGTCCTTGCTATTTGAACATTTCTCCTCGCAAGCCCGCGGGGGGGATGAGATACCCCAGAGCATAATCACGAAAGCTCATCCGGCTATTGGTGATCTCATTGTACATATTTTTGATTCCTCTTCTGCTTATGGTATTTTCCCTGAGGCTTGGAAGCAAGCGCAGCTGATTGCATTGGAAAAAACTGCAGCTCCATCAACAGTGTCGGACTTCCGTCTTATAGCGCTGCTTTGACTGCGAAGTTCTGGGAAAGGTCGCACATGACCAAGTCACGGATTACTTAGGAACAGAGAAATTACTTGATCCTTTCCAAGCTGGTTTCGAACAACACCACAGTACCCAGACGGCACTGCTCAAGTTGACAGACGACATCAGAGTAGGAATCGTCAGAAAAAATATCACTCTGCTCCTACTGTTCAACCTTAGCAGAGCATTCGATACAATCTCACCATCCAAGCTTTTGGGGAAGCAACGACCTCTGAGCTTCTCACGATCGGCACTCCAGTGGATAAAATCATATCCACAGGGTTGCACCCAACAAATCATTTCCGAAGCAGGTAAATCTGATTGGCTGGAAACCGATCTGGGTGTTCCACAGGCGTTTGTTCTTGCCAAGGAAGGAGAGGCCCAAGGAGTCCTTGGGCCTCTCCTCTTCAGCCTGTATGTGAACGATTTGCCCGGGCTGCTGAATGGAAAGTCAGTCAACCATATATTCTACGCGGATATCCTCCAGACTCATCTTCAAGATGACGAAAAGAATATCGAAGAGGGGATCGCTCGAGTAGGAGACATACGGCGACTCGTTGCTGATTGGGCTAGGGACTCCGACCTGCGCCTCAACGCTGGGAAGACCAAGTCAATCTCTTTCAGTTCTGAGGGGAACGTTAGACATTGAAACGCATGAACTTTCCAGGGGGTTAAAGTACAGGATGGAGTGTGTGTCCCATTCAGTGACACTGGTCAGAATCTAGGTGTTACACTTGACAGTGCAGTATTTTGGTAACCGCTTACCAACCAAGTAACTGAGAAGGTCGTGAGAGCTCTATATGGATTGTCGTTTTTAGAAAATTCTTCGCCAGACCCCTCCGGATTCGCCAAGTTGAGTCGTTGGTCCAACCACATTTAGATTATTGCACGGTCGCGTGCCTCGATGCCACAGACGAAAAGTGGCAACGGATACAGCGACTGAGCGATTCATGTGTGAGGTACATTTTTAATCTTAGGACAGACGAGCACATCACCCCGTTCAGGGAGCAACTGGGTTGGTTACGTACTGTTTTGTGGGGAATGTACTCCGCAGCCCTGTTGATGCACCACATCACGCGTTCAGAAGAGCCTGGCTATCTAGCTACGATGTTTACCAGGTACCAATCCAAACGCCCCGCACGCGTCGATGCAGAGGAGCGAGTAATCGAAGTTCCCAATATGAGACTCGAGTCTGGAAGAAGATCATTCTAGGTTCAATGTGCTCATTTGTGGAACTCTCCCCCGCCTGGTTTCCAGACGCTGGGGGAAGTATCGTTATTACAAGAGGCATTAGGAGATTTCTCGTTGACGCAGTCTCCTCAGGAAACTGATATAGAGAGAAAGCATTATTTCAATATGTGATGGGTTGGGCTCTACTGTGAATTGAAATTTCTATATATATGACCTTTCGTCACCAGACTGATGAAACAAAACTGTGATATGGCAGAGAGCTCTCACCCCTCCTTTTTTGGCAATTTGCAACTGGGAATCATGAGTAAATTGAGTGTATTCGCCCTGACTAGTCACAAATCGTTATTCCTAGTAACCTCAACCAAACCAGTAATTATGTATACAGATATTCTCTTTTCACGCGTGTATTTATATGTTAATAGACATAAGTGAGAGTATGCAATTAGAACCTCTGTCTCCGGACGAATGTAGGGCATGAATCAATCCTTCTCCCATTTCTCAAGGTGGTTGTAGGGCGAATACGCTGCAACTTACGAAGGGCAGGCACCGCTCAGCCAAACACGGCTGGCCAGTAGGGTGGGCCGAAGAATGATTTTTTCGAGAATCGATACGGGCTAGTGCGCAAAAGTGAGGTTTCTACATGTAGATGTGAGCAAACTTTCGCTGTGCGCTGAGGAATGAAATTTCAGGTTCCAGCGAGAGCCATGAAGTTCTTTTCAAAATTAATACGGGTTTAAATGGGAAAACTCCAAATCCACCACACTCCACCTCGTAACTTCCCTTGTATCTGTGGTGAATCTGAACATCATCCAACGTACTTTAGCTCATCTTGAAGCTTGTTCAAAAATCTTGAGAATGAGCCAAAGTACGTCTTATTTTGATTCATTGGAGCCGAGCTATCTCAATTCCCGCAAAAAATGATTTTTATCGAAATAGCCAAAATAAGCGATTTGACATCGTGGTGCTTGCTGACCGACCAAAACTCCACAGAACCGCATTGAGTGCGTGTCTGCTGTCTGAGTGCGTCTCCAAAATTACATTTTCACGAGTGGATATGCAATATTCAATGCAATATTTATACTCATTAGACTACCGGTCAAAAGTCTGAGGACACCTGGGAATCAAGCTGATAATTTTCAGAGTTGTATATCTCAGAACCTATTGGTCGTAGAGAGCTCTGCGTGGTCATATTTTGTAGCTCATATTAAGCACTATCAAATCTATCTTCCGTATTTTCCATCCCGCGTATCATACCCACAGACACACGAGTCAGAAGAATGACTTCTTTCGCAATTTTACGCCTGCCGATTTTGGAGAGATTGTTGGATCGCCCAGAGACCAATGACATCTTCAAGCCCATGAGGAGACCTTCGAATCCCGTTTCTGAACGTTCCTCAAAGGGGTTCTAGTCCCGAGATCCAAGTAATTTAGTGGGGGAGTTTTTCTCTCAAAAAATCCCTCGATGATCCAAAAATGATGAGAAACAGCCTACTTTGGGGCAGCTGACCCTCATTTCTGCTAGAGTTCGACTCAACATCGAGGTGGCCATCAGAAATGAAGGCTACCGATCTTGGACTGGGCTGTTTCTCATCATTTTTGGGATAACCGTGTAATTTTTCGAGAGAAAAACACCCGCAGACAATCTGTGATATCTCAATGCCAGAACCACTTTGAGAGACGTTCAAAAACCGATCTTCCAGGTTCTTCCATGGGCTTGAAGATGTCATCAGTCTCAGAGCAATCCAACAATCTCCTCGAAATCGTCAGGCGTTCGTACCTTGCCTGGAAAATTGCAAAGAAGTCATTTTTCTGACTCGTATGTCTCCGGTATAATACGCGGGACGGGAAATACTGAAAATAGACTCGAAATGCTTGATATAAGCTACAAAATGCGACAACGCAGAGCTCTCCACGACCAATAGGTTCTGAGATATCCATTCCTGAAAATCATCAGCTTGATTCCCAGGTGTCCTCAGACTTTTGAACGGTAGTGAATATTATGAATGCTTATCAACTATGTTCTGCTATATTCACTATGCCTAGATTCAACGTCCAAGCTCAATTGTACATTGATGTGATTGATTGGCAAGGATCTCAGGTCTGACGATTCCCCCTGTTTTACGAAGCATCAAGTTGGATGAGCTGAAAATGTATCTTGAAAATGACAATACTCTCATCGAATCGGAATTGACCAGCTATCCTTGTCATACTCAAGCCGTTGACCGTATGATTAAGTTGGTGGCAGATGCCTCGTTCAAGGTTTATGGTAAAGAGAGAAGGAAAAATCATATAACAACAACACTGCGATTTCGAAATTCTATGCCAGGATTCAGTTCGATTCAAAGCAGAATTTCAACCCTGTTTGAGAACTGAAGCAATTATTCTCAACTCATCACCTGACTAGTATGACTCAAAGAGATGAGCAAGTTGGAGAAAATCAAATCACGGAGAAAGGGTCGAGAAAAAACAAAAAAACACATAAAATTCAGAGACGATAAAAAAACAAGAGAACGAAAAAAACGAAAAAACCAAAGAAGTTACTCTGCCATTGACGGCCCCAAGCCCGTACGAGGAAAGAGGAGGGTCGTTTCTTGTAGCGAGTCCATGCTCAGAACCCTCTCTCAAAATCTTCAAAATAAGCGAGCGTCACATCTGAAACGGGATTTGATCTTACAGGAAGGATTTATGGCTGAAGTCTGGAACTCTCAGTCTCACTCATTCATGTTTGTTATGCCTATTGTATACGGATCATTTAAGAGCATTTCGACGAGTGCCTGCACCAGGGGGGTATGTAAAAAATCCATAAAGGATTTTTTTCTGTTCATACTATATTAATATAGTACAAAAAATTTTTCTTTGGATTTTTTCTGAGGCCCCCGCGGGCCCTGGGGCCTATGAAAGGTCCTCTTTTGGCCCCTTTTTAGCCTATTTCCACAAAATCATAGCTCCGACTAGAATCAACATTTTCGGACGTACTTGGGCGCATTTTGTTCCTCAAGACTAGTACCTTTGAGAAGAAAAAATTTTCCATGGTCGATACTTGAGCCTAGCAACTTCTAGGAGCTATTTGATGAGAGCACACTTTGACGATTTTTGGGCTTGCTTCAAAGTGATGTAGCTCCCAATGAACATGTGATAATTGACTTCCACAATTAGTCATTCCGAAGGTCTTGAGAAAACCTACAATTTGACCATTGGTGAGAGCCGATTACTGTCCTTTCTTTTTAGTTACAGTCGTTTCAAGCTGAGCAAATTCGTGAAAATGCCAAACTTTGAGCTCAATTTGATAAAATCGTTCTTCTTCTTTCGCCCCCAAACCTGTGCGAATCCGTTTTCCGATACAAATACTACCGATTAGAACGATAATTTGGGTAGGATATTGAATTCTCGATTTTATTCAGCTCATTTAAAACACCCTTTTTTGACTTTTTGCTCGAAATGACCTCACAGGTATGGCTCGCATATGCTCCTATCTGAACTCATGTGCACCAATCTGTGTGTAATTACTCCCGAGCTAGATGCGAGCAGGCGATTCTGTTTCACAAGTTGAAAATGGGAATCATTTCGTCAATTTGGACGCGGGCGAGTGTGAGTGGGATTTCACTCATTCTAGCTCACAAATGAGATAAGCGGCTAAAATAGGGGTACAAACATGGTTTTCTGACTCACAATGATCATCACAACACGTTCTCATGGTCAATTTGGCTTCCATCCAACGTCTGAAGCCACTCCATCGAAAAATATGTAACTAAAGTGTTTTCTAGTCTGAGTGGAATCCCACTCACATTCGCCTGCGTCCAAATGAACAAAATAATGTCCATTTCCAACTCGTGAAATAGAATCGCCTGCTGGCATCTAGCTCGAGGCTCGCCTCTGGAAGTTTCCACACATATTTGGGGGTACATTGGAGAGTAATCCCACACAGATGGTGCACATTTGTTCAGATGGAAGCATAAGCAAGCCATACCTGTGAGGTCATTTTGAGCGAAAAGTCGAAGAATGGTGTTTGAAATTGGCTGAATAAAATCGAGAAGTCAATATCCAGCCCATATCATCGTTCTAATTGGTAGTATTTGTATCAAAAAACGTATCCGCACAGGTTTGGGGTCGAAGGAAGAAGAACGATTCCATCAAATCGAGCTCAATGTTTGGCATTTTCACGAACTTGCTCAGCTTGTAACGACTGTAACTCCCAGAGAAAGTACAGAAATCGAGTTCTACCAGTGGTCAAATTGTAGGTTCCCTCAAGACCTTCAAAATGACCACTTGTGAAAGTCGATTATCACATGTTTAGTGGGAGCTACATCACTTTGAAGCAAGCCCAAAAATCGCTAGAATGTGCTCTCAGCAAAAAGCTCCTAGAAGTCGCTAGGCTCAAGTATCGACCATGGAAAATTTTTTCTTCTCAAAAGTACTAGTCTTGAGGAACAAAATGCGTCTAAGTGCGTCCAAAAATGTTGATTCTAGTCGGAGTTATGATTTTGTGGAAATAGGCTAAAAAGGGGCCTAAAAAGGACTTTTCACAGGCCCCAGGGCCCACCATGTCCTTAGAAAAAATCCAAAAAAATTTTTTTTGCTCTATATTAATATAGTACTAACGGAAAAAAATTTTGATTGATTTTTACCAGACCGCCTGGTGCAGGCATTCGTCGAAATGCTATGGAATGGTCCATATGTATATAGGTTAGATCATATACTTATGAATTCGTGAGTGAGGAAATAAGAATGGTATCCTTAAAAAGATAGATAATTACGTTTTTCACGGGTCGTGGACATTCGCAGGTCACGATTGAACGCAAATTAATTTGTACTACGATTGAGTTTCCCGTATTGAATTTCTTCTCCACAAAACATAGTTCGTGCAACATAAGATCGTTGCAGTTTTGAGCATAAGATGTAATTCGCCTCATTGTCAGACGACAAAACTCCATTGAATGCGGAGGATCTTAATATCATGAACTTCCCCTGAAACGAGGGATAGAAGCTTTTTTCATGTCTGACGGTCAGAATCAAAACGATTTCAAGATGCAACCGTAAGACACTCTGGCCATCTGAGAGTAAGGATTTCTTCTTGTAGTGTTGCCTTCCGAATCACTGACAACGTTTCCAGGATCACCAATGAGTTCATGCAGGTGAAAATGGAATTTTGAGATGAGATTTCATGCGAGAAAGTGCAATGACGAGTAACACAAAACATTCAAAATTGAGTATTCGTAGCTCTGGAACCTCTAGCAAGTGCTTGAGCATCAATAATTATTTAAAGCTATCAGCGGAACTTTAAGGCGTTTACCTGAGCTCAAATACGATGGAGATTTCATATCTACGCATGAATTTGTACTTTTGAAGACCCACTCAGCCACCAGACACACGTACTCAATGCGGTTCTGTGGAGGTTAGATCGCTTAGCAAGCACTACAATGTCAAATCACCTATTTTGGTTATTTTGATGAAAATCACTTTGAGATAGCTCGGCTCCGATCAATCAAGATGAGACGTTTTCCAGCTCATTCTCAAGATTTTTGAGCAAGCTTCAAAATTAGGTGAAGTACGTTGGATAATGTTCAGATCCGCCAGAGATACAAGCAAAGTGAGGAGGGGAAAAATGGTGAATTTAGCGTTTTTCCATGTAAACCCTTGTTAATTTCGATAAAAACTTCATGGCTCTTGCTGGAACCTAAAATCTCATTTCTCGGCGCACTGCAAAAGTTTTATTCACACATACATGTAGAAACCTAACTTTTGCGCACTAGCCTGTATTCATCCTCGAAAAAAGTCATTTTTCGGCCCATCCCACTGGCCAATACCTCCCCTACAGTCCCGGGCTGGAATCCGCATCGATATGGTGGTACAAACTGGGTCAACCTCTCTTCCTTCTCCGTTGGCGCCGGCCATTGGACAAAGGAGAGCTCCATCAACTCACGAATGCGGCCCTGGAACCGCGTGAGCATCACTTCAAGACTGGTGGCGTCTTGGGCTCCGAATCAAGCGTCCTCCTTCTCACGACTCGCAGGTGTTGTTGCTCCTTCTCCGATCTTCTTTCTACTCTCCTTTCTTCTTCTTCCTCTCTCCCTTCTCCTCACCTCCCTCTCCAGTCGATCATGTTTCTCCTGGAACCATTTAGGCCTCTCTTGTTTAAATCGACTGACTCACTGTGATTCACCTGTTTCGAAGCATCTCACTTCCCTCTCCTTCTCCTCGTTCAGATTCATCACCAGCTTGATGTACCCGGTGACTCCATCCCATGTCTCCTGGTTGCGAAGCAAGTACGGGACGAGCTTCACAGGTGTTGATTAGGCACCCAGGCATTCATCCAACTCGGCGCAGTCTCTTCGGGTGTCGCTGCACGTGAATAGAGCGGGTTCAGCGTCATCCCAGTTGTCCCAGCATGACTGACGTGCTGGGGATGTCCCTTTCCTGAATCGTGTCAGATAGGCACCGAACCAACCGTGGTAATTCAGTGCCTGCGTTGTCCATTCATATTTCTCTCCGTGGGTGCATTCCGCCTACTTCTCTACGTCACGGATCAGCCGATGCGTCCATCTGGCATCTGCAAATGGCGAATTCCACTCAGATTTCCATTGCTCAAGGGTGGTTCCCTTGTCGTTGTTGTGGATGATCTCCTTCATCGTTAAGGTCAGCACCGGCTCCGATCACTTTTTGCCGGTTCCAGATCCTCACTCGCTCCGTGACGAGCAAATGGATGGATGGCGTACCCGCCAACACGCAAGCTGCGTCTCCTGACACGGTGCGGTAGGCATGAATGCTCCTCAGGGACGCTCTCCGGTGGACAGGCCCCATCCTCTTCTCGATGACGCTTTTCTCCACTCTCTTCCCCCATACGGGTTTACCGTAGAGCATGATGGACATGCTCACGGAGTTGAGCAGTTTGCAACTTTTTTTCTCGGTCCTCCGATGTTCGGCATCAGCCGCTGGGGCGCTGCTCTAACCCTGCTTGCTTTTATGGAAGCTTCCTGGATGTGCTCCTTGAACGACCACTCATCATCGAGTCACGCCGGTGTTTCAACTCTGTCTTGCGCGGGATCTCCTGCCCGTTGATGGAAAACCGGTGCAAGTCGAAAACCCTCCATCTCTCGACTACTATGGCTTCACACTTCTTGACAGCGAGCTTTAGGAGCCTACTAATCATCCACTCGTAGACTCGGTCCAGCGCTCCATTCGCGCATCTACCCAAAAGAGCCTCGTTGTCTCTCTACACTATGAGTAATTGTGGCTCCCGCGTCGTCCGCGCGAGCCACAATTACCACTCCTCCGGGCAGTTCTATAGTGTTCGTGTTCCAGTTGAATGGACCGGAAACTGATCTCCGCCCAATCCCGTCGGACACCTCTCGGACTGCTTGTCCCTCATCAGTGTCGTACTTGAGGGTTCTGTTTCGCATTTAGTCTTTCGTTACGGCGAATAGGTAGGGGGCACTCTACCTGCCTGAATTTTGTAGACTTGCTCCCAGCTTGCACAGTTGTTTGTCTCGTTCTTCGATTCCACTAGAGCATCAAAATCATGATCTTTTTTTACAAAGCGTTCCCGATGTCCAACGCAATGCTGGCGCAAAGGCCTCGTCTTCTTCGGTATGGGTGCCCTACCACCGATTGTACCCGCTCTTGCTCCGTTTCGATGTCATGCACCGTGCTGCGTCCTTTCCGAAATCCAAACTGCATCGGTCATAGACCGCCGCTCTCTCCGTAGGCTCTCTCCACCCTGTTGAGCACCATCCTCTTGTAAATTCCCCCGATTTCGGCGACCATGCTGAGAGGGCGTTGACCTTCTTGACTTTCAGGTGTTAGGACCAGCTTCTGGCGTTTCCACTTGTCCGGGAAGGTCCCCGCGCTCAGACAGATGTTGGAGAGGACGAGGAGTGGATCTGGCTTGTATCTGAAGACCAGTTCCAGCGCCTTGTTTGGGATGCCGTCCAGGCCAGGGGCCTTACCGTTTGGCAGCCTCTTCGCCGCTATGAGTAGCTCTTGCAAAGTTAAGAGCGGGATGGGGTCGTCGCTCTCCGGAGGGAATGTGACTCTAGGTTCTCCTGCTGGAAAGAGATCTCCCACGATGCTGCGCAAGGTAGCTGCATCGGTCGGTGCTGGGTTGCCCATCCGGGGTCGGACCTTCGTCATGACCAGGCGGTATGGCCAGCCTCACGGGTCTTCGTTAGCCATGTCGCACAATTTGCCCCATTACTTCTTTTTGCTCTTCCGGATGGCTAGAACGGGAGCCTTCTTCCCTTCCTTGTACGCCTTGTCATCTTCCGCCAGGGATGGTCGTTTGAGCTTCCTCGATCGCTACGCTGTCCTCCTTTCCTAATCGCTCGTTCTTCGTTGAGCCTTTATCTCGTCGACGATCCAGTACTCCAGTTTCCTCCAGGAGCATGGTGTTGTTTCGCGAGGCGAGGATGCGTCGCAATCTCTTGCGATAGTTGTCGTCACTATATCCACAGCCTCTTCCGCGGTGCAGTTCATTGGGAGATCTTCGGCTGTTTCAATCGATCCCCAAAACTTTCCTTCTTCCAGCTTGCGTCCCTGCCACCCCATCGGTCGTAGTGTACGTATCGTCTGTCTCTGTCCGCCAGTCCTAAACCGAAACCGAATGTGTCGATGGTCACTCAGTGTTTTCGTGTCCAGAACCTCCCACGATGTCATACGTCTCATGAGCGATGGGCTCATGAACGTCGAGTCGAGGACTGATGACGAACTTCTCTCTCGGAACCTAGTATCGTGCCGGTAGTAGGTGGTGACCCCGTTTCGTTCGCGAGTACTAGTCCTAACGATTCCATGGTATCGGCGAGTATAACCCCCGTCGATCCCGCGGCCCCCCGCTCCAGGTCTTCGAATTCGTGCGGCTTGAGCGATCAATCAATCAATCAATCAATCAATCTCTCTCTTTCTCTCTTCCCCTCTCTATTGGTCTCTATTGCGGTAAGTGACTGACTGGCTGCTTTTCACATTGCTCCCATGAGAACGCTTACTCATACTATTCTTCCGCTCTCTCGCGAGAGAGACATGTATTCTTCATTTTCCACTGGCTCTCGACACCATTGAGTTTACACCAGGTTGGCTCGAATATAGAGCCAGGAAGCCGAAATACCTGTTGTTTACGAGCTGAGGTTATGTCATCACATGGCACAAATTTCAACACGATGCAGCGCTCCTCGCACATCGTAGCAGTAACAGCGATAACCACAGTGCGCGTTTACGTCGGTTCTTGATATCCATCGTCTGCTTCAGCATACTACCCCACTGAAAATGGACGGTCGGCAACCCGACTGGCAGGCTGGCCGGTTATATATTTTGTTCGAAAATTTCGGCGGGCAGGTTGGTCGGCAAGGCGGCCGGCAAGAAAAAATTCAAAAATTGGAAAAACTCTTTTTTGGGAACGATTTTTTCTGCTTGATTCTTTTTGCAGAATTTTCTTTCCCAAGAAATTCATCGCCATGCGAATAATTGAAATCCATTAGTTCAGTCTCGTTCAAAATCAGTCGCCGAGGACTGCGAAGACGATTTGAGGATCGAATCTCATCGAAATAGTGGACGAAAAATCGCAAACTGAGGGGAAATATCACCAGAAAATTATGAAATGATATATACGTCCGAACTCTTAGAAAAAATTTTCGACTTTCGCATATTTCTTTTCACCATTTTGAGGTGAGTCTTTCATCTGAACAGACAGATATACCTGTAATTTTCCAAAATAATCAATATTTCTCGAGTTCTGAAGCATTTTAGCGAGATGATTCCGATTCTTGACCCGGAAAAAATATCCAGTCTCACAGAATTCGATGGATCGGTCTGTAAATCCTTTTGGTAGTACTTTTCATGGTTTTGCACGAAGTGTCGTATGGATTTTACGATCCGACGAAAGGTACGCGAACCAGAAAATAAATTCGGTCGAAATTTTTTTCCATGAAAAATCGGCCGCGTATCATCTTTAGCTCGAGAAAATACGCATGAATCCAGATATCTAGCCCTCCCCCCCCCCCTCCCCCATGATTGTTCAGGCCAGACTTCAAAATTAAGGTGTAGTCTCCCCTCAAAACTATTTTAGAAGCTATGTAATGTTCTCTCCCTTCCCATAAGGTTTCACAAATATCATTGGATGAAGTTTTCCATGGGGATCAAACAAGAGAACAAAATATTCACATGATCGATGGCCTTTGATCGAATTTTCATGGGAGATAACAATTCAATGGATGACCTTTGTATTATGAGTCAATCACTCCTTTGGTGAATATTCAATCCCTGCTGAGGATGTCAGTGACATCTCAGCATATCAGCATATAGCTTTGTTGTAAAGATATTTCTCATTGTAGAGATGTGCTGGACATGATACTATATAATGAGGTTGATTGTGATGTAATGACTTCGGATCATAACCTTTGGAATAAGTTTATCTAAGAAAGTTACTTACTCCTCTAGAGCTTTCAGAAACTTTTCTTCAGGCAAGAGGTGCCAACTGTTCCCTTCCACTCTGCTTCATTTTTCCATTCATACTCTTGCTTGTCGCCTATGCAAGTCAGCCCACCTCTATAAAATACGACCTGTACATCCATGCCTGTAAGTAGCAACCGGAATGCAGCTATAATGTTAGCTGTTATTAATACCTTGCAGCTTGCAGAAGCCTCGTGCGATGATCATGAATAAATGAGATCATGTACTCTACCGCGGTGTCATAATTCGAATACTGCTTTCTTGGGGTTTGATCATTTCATGGTTTCCTGAATTTCGGTGCGCCGAAACCCGACATAATTATTTTCGAAGGAGAGAAATTTGGAGGGAATTTTTTTCTATGCCTGTCATTTTTTTCGCAATTAAGTCGTGTTTGACAAATCGTCTTCGCAGTCTTCGGCGACTGATCTTGAACCGAACAAATTTTGATTGTTTGCATGGCAATAGATGTCTCAAGTAAAAAATTGTACAAAGAAGAGAATCGTCCCCAAAACAAAGGAGTTTTTTGAATTTTTGGATTTTTTCTTGCCGGTCGCCCTGCCGGCTGAAATTTTCGAACAAAATATATTCCTGGCTAACCTTCCGGCCGTCCATTTTCAGTGGGGTAATCATCGTCGCAAACAGCTGAGTCAACAACACAACCTACATTTCGCAGTGGAGCAGACGCCGATACCTTGACTAGATGCTATTTTTTTCCGAATCAATGATATCAAATTCGTGAATCGGCATTTGGAGGTCCGATTTGGGAATCCGAGGTCACCTATAGAGAAATAAAAATTATTCCTCCAAATGCCGATTCACGAATTTAATATCATTAATTAAAAAAAAAAAAAAGAAACGTTTCAAGTTTGAAAAGTGTAATCTGACTAGATGCTGTTCGTGAGTGATGAATGTGCGTAGTGCTTCTGCCGTTAGACTCTTTTGTGCTGTTTGTGCAGGTCCAGTGAAACGTGACGAAATGCCTAAACTTTGCTCAAGTTGTGCTAACTTCACGCACGTTGATTGTGTTTCGTCTACAACTCTTGCCGAGCTATGTTTCAATTGCTCTAATTGCAAACTGTATGAGGTCGTGCCTCCTCAATTCCCAAAGAATATAGCTGTCGAATTTGCGAGTCTTCCAGCTGCCTCAGAATTATTTCCATTCACCCCCCCCCCCTCCCCTCCCACCTTTTGCCAGTGTGACCACCGGAACGTCGAGTTCCAGCGTTAGCCCGACTTCCAAACGTGTAACTTCACCTCCTCCTCCGACCCTAGCTAAAAACGTGAAACAACATTGTCCATCTTCCTCACTACTAGAGTAAGGTAATTCATCATCCTCGGCCGAGTCTCAGATTGACATGGACAGTGAAGCTAACGGCACTACGGGACAGGATGCCACCTCAGCCTACTTTACCAAGTTCATTGAAAATTGTAATGACCGAATGGACAATGTTGACTCAAAAATGTATGCTCTCGATACTGGTATGACTGCACGCATCGCCCAGATTAAGAGTCGTGTTAATATTGTGCAAAGCGCAGTTGAGCATTTGACCAACCGCAGTATTTAAGTCGATAACGCAGAAATCTTGGTCAGTGATCTTCCTTGTAACACGCAACTTTCTCATGCGGAAATCGCCACCAAACTTCCTAACGCGCTAGGTGTGCCTCATTTCACTCAACATATCATAAACCTGCGCGTCTGGAATGGCCTTGACGTACTCCATCTGCAAAAGGTCCCAAATATGCAACCTCAAGCTTACTCGGTCAATCGGACTTCGAATACAAATTTTTTTGCCCTTAGTATGGAGATCAGTTCGACGGTTGTGAGAGTTGAGTTAATCTCGCGCACCCCAGATTTGGAAGAGACAACGATCGCCACTATACTGAATGTTCCAGGTGACTCCTCAATTTTTTTCAGAGCCTTGTAGCCACGGGAAGTGTACCAAATGTACGAGAAAGCCGTCTTAGCTTCCAAGAACTTGAATTACGAGAGACCCGCGGTTGAACATTTGATAGTTTGCATGCGCGAAACACATACGTCTCGTCCCATTCCTCTCAGCTCTGATTCAGAGCTGAATTTTTCGCCACGCCACTCTCCACCTCCGAACTGACTATCTCGCAAAAAACCCCTCTGCCCAAATCTCTCCAGTTTTATAAAAGTTGCTCACGCGAGCGCCTATGGACTAACGTTGCATTTCAATTCGACTTCATCTCATTGTCTTGAAAATTCATATGATATCCCTGCAGTAACAGAATTTTTCGCGAAGGATCGTGATGCAGTGAGTTTATTAGACATTGGAGGTTATGATTTCAAGAGGTTGGACAGAACTGGTCAGCCGGATGAAGGCGTGGGAATTTACATCAGGAATCAATCCACAGTGTCAATTCTAGCACAATCTGATCCCGAATCCGATAATTCTCCCAAATTCTATATAGCTGAGATCAGCTATCCCGATCAGAAAATTCTTGTCTCAGTCGTTTACCGTCGTCCACATGGTCTGTAGCCTGAAAGATTCCTTCGAATTATCACCCCACTACTTAGCAACCACTTCAATATTATAACTGGAGACTTCAATGCGACCTGCTCAATGAAAAACATGACGCAGAGTATCTCCGAGATGCGATCGAGGCACGTTCCCTCCATTTGGTCCCTTCAGATGCTACTCACCCCCTACTTTCAGTAAAGATGAACCACCATCTTATACATGGCTTGACGTGTTCATCACTGGAGCTGCATCCTCTGTTCACAATTACAAAGAATCTGATTCTCCTTCCATTGCTGGTCAGAATATCATTGATATGACCTTCTTCTTTTATAAACCTCCCCACACGCAGAAGCAAATCAAAACTCGAAGCCTGAGAAATATTGATATCAATCTTATTCACACAATCTTGCATGATAAGCTATCTTTAGTCCCTGGAAAGCCTAGCCCTGTATCGAATCACACACTAAACGGAGATGTAGACTTCTTCTTTGGAATCCTATTGCCTACGTTTGATTCGATCGCACCCACTCAAGGAATCCAGATCTCGACAAGACGGAAACCTTGGATTACAGTTGAAATCAAGAAACTCATGAATAAACTCATCTTCACGAATGTTTCCTGCCATTGAGGAGAGAAATCTCAAACACACTTGACTCAGCAAAGAATTCGTATATTACTTCCCGCCTCAAGAATGCTCATGACTCAAGGTCAAAACGGTCGAAGATCAGGAAGCTTGGGTTGTCTGAGCCCCAATTTCCGTCTCCTCTCTCATATTCTACCGCAGAGCAACTCGACAAAGTTGCGCCTTTATAAACCTCAAACCTTCACTGGTTGCGCGAGTCATATTTTTCAACTCTTGCAACAGCTTAAATTCTTTAATTGAGTAGTCGTTAAATGTTTCGATGACCGTTTGCTCATATGTGGGCATGTATGTGACATCGCGTGATGTCTCTACCTCTTGAAATTCGTGTACTTGCTCTAGTTCGGCTTATCGGCTGGCCCGGGAGCCGCTTATCATCAGTTCAGCGCACGACAGCGCAAGAGAAAGATCCAGATACCATCCAGTTTTTGTGCAATGTTCCCGCCTTCCGCGGCATCAAAAACTCCCTCGAGCCTCGGACGGACCCCGAATTCTTTACATTTCGATACATGGAATTTGTTTAGTTTTAGTTCAGCTTAGGGTACTTTGAGTAAAGAGAACCTTATTTCCTTACTAAAACTTGCGAGTGTTTATTTCAAGTTTTCACCTCAGACTTCCCTCAGAATTGCTAAGTACACTTCATGATATTCCTTACGATGTACGCCACCATTTTTTCTGGTCCTTCGAGCCGGATGATCTGTGCCCAGGATCATTCGGTCGAGGAAGTCGAGGTTAAATTCACTCGTGAATTCCATGCGCGCCAAAATTTTGGCGCAATCCGGGTCCGTCTCGCGATCGAGATCGAGTCGACGATCCATATCGCGAGTGCACTTTATAGTGTTGTGTGTGGGTGGCTCTTTTCATCATCGCCTTCCTGCGATCGAGTTCTCAGAAATCTGTTGCAAGGGCATAATCGGGGCTGCGCCTGCGATCGAGTCCTGACGGTGGCATTTCCAGTCATCTGGACTCAACGCATCGCACCCAGGAGGTAGTGGAGCCTAGGACATCATCAACGAGGCATCTCCACTATCCACATCACGCGATCCAGCAGTTGCGAGTTGGAACGGGCGCCCTGCTTGGTGACCAACGGGGGGAGCGGGGAGAGAAGAGAGAGAGAGCATCGGTGGGAAACATGTCTCTCGTCCGTCTTCACCTGTTTATCCGCCGAGCTTTCAAGCTCCGAGAGCCATTTGGTGACGTATATGAGTATCATATGTCAATATCTCTCTCTCTCTCTCTCTCTCTCTTTTTTTTTTTTTTTTTTTTTTAAGGTGGTTGTAGGGCAAATACGCTGCGACGTACGAAGGAGAGGCACCGGTCAGCCAAACACGGCTGGCCAGCACCTCCCCAACAGTCCCGGGCTGGAATCCGCATCGATACGGCCATCCGAACCGGGTAAACCCTCTCTTCCTTCTCCGTTGGCGCCGGCCATTGGACAAGGGAGAGATCCACCAACTTACCAATCCGGCCCCGGCACCGCGTGAGCATTACTTCAGGGCCGGCGGCGTCTCGCGCTCAGGATCGAGCGTCTCTCTTCTCACGACTCGCAGGTGTTGTTTCCCTTTCTTCGATCTTCTTCCATCTCTTCATTCTTCATCTTCTTTCTTCTCTCTTCTTTCTTCTCTCCTCCCTCTTCAGTGCATCAGATTCCTCCTGGAATCATTTGGGCCTCTTCTGTTTCAATCGGCAGAGTCACTGTGATTCGCCTGCTTCGAGGCGCCTTACTTCCCTCTCTTTCTCCTCTTTGCGGGTCATCACCAGCTTGATGTATCCGGTGAGTCTATCCCATGTCTCCTGGTTGCGGAGCAAGTACGGGACGAGATTCTCAGGTGTTATTTGAGCACCCAGCCATTCATCCAGCTCGGCGCGCTCTCTCCGGGTGTTGCTGCACTTGAACAGGGCATGTTCGGCGTCATCCCATTCGTCCCCGCATGACTGACATGCTGGGGTCGTCCTCTTCTTGAACCTGGTTAGATAGGAACCGAAGCAACCATGATCGCTCAGTGCCTGCGTCGTCCAGTAGTCCATCTCTCCGTGGGTGCGTTCCGCCCACTTGGCTACGTCACGGATCAGCCGGTGCGTCCATCTGCCGTTTGCAAATGGCGAATCCCACTCAGTTCGCCAATGCTCAAGGGTGGTTTCCTTCTCGTTGTCGCGGATGATCTCCTTCATCGTCGGAGTGAGTACTCGTTCGGCTCCGATCACTTTCTGGCGGTCCCAGATCCTCACTCGCTCCGCGACGAGCAAGTGGATGGGCGGAGTACTCGCCAATACGTAAGCCGCATCTCCTGACACAGTGCGGTAGGCACGGATACTCCTCAGGGCCGCTCTTCGGTGGACAGGCCCCATTCTCTTCTCGATGATGGTCTTCTCTACTCTCTTCCCCCACACGGGTGCACCGTACAGCATGATGGAGGTAGTGACGGTGTTGAGAAGTGCGCGCCTCTTTTCCTTGGGTCCTCCGATATTCGGCATAAGCCGCTGGAGCGCCGCACCGACCCTGCTCGCCTTCTGGGCGGCTTCCTGGATGTGCTTCTTGAACGACCACTTGTCATCGAGCCATACACCGAGGTATTTCAGCTCTGTCTTCCGTGGAATCTCTTGCCCGTTGATATGAAACCGGGGTAGGTCAAACTTCCTACGCCTTGTGACCACGATTGCTTCGCACTTCTTGACAGCGAGCTCCAGAAGCCTGCTAATCATCCACTCGTAGACTCGGGCCAGCGCTTCGTTCGCGCTCTCTCTCTCTCTCTCTCTCTCTTTTTTTTTTTTTTTTTTTTTTTAAGGTGGTTAGAGGGCAAAATCTGCCTCAGGATCCCTCGGATCCGTCCCCAGACACCGGACTGGTTCAGCTTACGCGGACTACGCATAACCCACGCAGGCCATACCAGGCGGGACACGGGTTTGGGTGGGGCCCACCGAGAGGTGGGCCCGGCCGTGTAATATCCCTCTCCCCTCGATGTCCGATACCTAGGGCATCGGGCAATCAAGAAGGAGATCCACCTGCATCTACCATCTCATCCCGGAACCGCGTGAGCATTACTTCAGGATGAGCGGCATGTCTCGCGCTCGATTGCGAGCGTTCCTCTTCTCCATCTTCTCTCTTCGGCCACTTGTCGGCATCTTCTATCTTCTCTCTTCATTGTTCCCTCTCTTTCTTCTTTCTTCTCTCTTCTTTCTTCTTTCTTCCCTCTTCAGTGCATCAGATTCCTCCTGGAATCATTTGGGCCTCTTCTGTTTCAATCGGCAGAGTCACTGTGATTCGCCTACTTCGAGGCGCCTTACTTCCCTCTCTTTCTCCTCTTTGCGGGTCATCACCATCTTGATGTATCCGGTGAGTCTATCCCATGTCTCCTGGTTGCGGAGCAAGTACGGGACGAGATTCTCGGGTGTTAGTTGAGCACCCAGCCATTCATCCAGCTCGGCGCGCTCTCTCCGGGTGTCGCTGCACTTGAACAGGGCATGTTCGGCGTCATCCCATTCATCCCCGCATGACTGACATGCTGGGGTCGTCCTCTTCTTGAACCTGGTTAGATAGGAACCGAAGCAACCATGATCGCTCAGTGCCTGCGTCGTCCAGTAGTCCATCTCTCCGTGGGTGCGTTCCGCCCACTTGGCTACGTCACGGATCAGCCGGTGCGTCCATCTGCCGTTCGCAAATGGCGAATCCCACTCAGTTTGCCAATGCTCAAGGGTGGTTTCCTTCTCGTTGTCGCGGATAATCTCCTTCATCGTCGGGGTGAGTACTCGTTCGGCTCCGATCACTTTCTGGCGGTCCCAGATCCTCACTCGCTCCGCGACGAGCAAGTGGATGGGCTCTCTCTCTCTCTCTCTCTCTCTCTTTTTTTTTTTTTTTTTTTTTTTTTTTAAGGTGGTTAGAGGGCAAAATCTGCCTCAGGATCCCTCGGATCCGTCCCCAGACACCGGACTGGTTCAGCTTACGCGGACTACGCATAGCCCACGCAGGCCATACCAGGCGGGACACGGGTTTGGGTGGGGCCCACCGAGAGGTGGGCCCGGCCGTGTAATATCCCTCTCCCCTCGATGTCCGATACCTAGGGCATCGGGCAATCAAGAAGGAGATCCACCTGCACCTACCATCTCATCCCGGAACCGCGTGAGCATTACTTCAGGATGAGCGGCATGTCTCGCGCTCGATTGCGAGCGTTCCTCTTCTCCATCTTCTCTCTTCGGCCACTTGTCGGCATCTTCTGTCTTCATTCTCCATTGTTCCCTCTCTTTCTTCTTTCTTCTCTCTTCTTTCTTCCCTCTTCAGTGCATCTCTCTCTCTCTCTCTCTCTCTCTCTCTCTCTCTCTCATATAGAGCACATTACCCCGTTTAGGGAGCGTTTGGGTTGGTTGCGTACTGATTCCCGGGGAACGCACTTCGCAGCTCTCTCAATGCACAAGATCATGCACTTGGGAGAACCTGGCTACCTTGCTGCGATGTTACCAGGTCCCAATCCGAGTGCCCCGTGCGGGTCGATGTAGAAGAGCAGGTTCTCAAAGTTCCCAGGATGAGAATTGAGTACGGAAGAAAATCTTTCCAGAAGCAATGTGCCCATTTGTGGAATTTTCTCCCTTCGGGCATTCGGCAGCTCGGTAAAGTGACGCCGTTAAAGGAGACATTTAAAAGTTTTCTGCTAATAAGACCTCCGTAGAAGATTGATGTGGATTTGAAGCAATACTTCAATCTGTAAAGGGGTGGACTCTTTTCCCTTTTTTTCTAATTAGTATTTCCTTTACATGTGACCTTTCGTCATATGACTGTTGTATGATATACTAATTTTGTGGTAGTACTTCATCAGTACCTGAATTTGTTACACTTTGACTGATCACAGGCTGTGATAATCTTCGTCCTCGACCAAACTAGTAGTTAGTAGATTTTATTCTTAACGTGCATATATATATATATATATATATATATATATACACAAGTATCCCAATCCGCCGGGATATAAAAAGGAACTTCAAGGATTTGAGCTGTTACCTAAGAAAAGGTAGGTGCAACTGGGCAGTCCGCCCATCCGACTGTTTCCAACGAACTTGAATATATTTGTTATCCCGATCCCTCCGTTCGGATCGTAGCAGGCTGAAGCTCTGGCTTCAGAGGACAAATTTGAGTTCACGACGCCTCGTCGAACAATCTCAATGAATCTCTCAGAATTTCTTCTCTACTGCAGCATTCGATCTGAATCTCGAGTATTAACACAATTTAGAGCCTTCCAAATAACTTCCCCGCTTTGAGTTTTGCTGTACTTGGAATCTGAAGAAGTCTCTCGCATGACGAGAATCGTGGGCGCGTTGAAGGAATCCATAGAAATCTCGAAAAATGCTACGATTCTTCTAATTTTCTTGTGGATTTTCCTTCATCACAAATCTTATACTATGTGGAAGCAATGTTCTCCAACTATTTTCATTCCTCCTAGCATATCATTTCCTCGCATACTCTCCTCTCTAGTTGATGAAATTTAACTTTCGATGACTCGAACAGACACTCTAAGAACATTATGCGTCAGCTCTCATATGGTTATCTACGATTCTATGCACTTCACCGCCGATTTACATCGTTTTTTTCCCATGAGAAATCGAAACATTTCAGCTTAAATTTGTCAGCATCATACTTTTACCTGATCATGAAGGTCTTGGAACAAGCTACAGGGAGTGCTGAAGTACATGAGAAGAAATTCCGGTATCGACCAATCGATATGAGTACCTCGGTACAAACTTTGAAATAATATGTGCCTGCTTGTACGAACCCTCGAAACGCTTGAGGAAAAAATCTCAAACGTCATTCTCGATGTATACTCTTGTGCTCTTTCTGCTGCAGTCATCAGTTTCCCGATCCGGGGCTACCGAAAAAATTATCATCGAAAAAGAGGTGGGAATGTCAGGTCCGTGCGATTTGGTTCTTCCTGCTTCCGGCTTTTGCGAGTATGTAGCGCCACCGAGAGGCTCGCTCGGGTTCCAAGTGGGCAAACCGATCAAGTATGATGGTACTTCTGATCGTCTGTGCGCAAATGAGTCATTTGCATACTGTTTGTAGCTCTCCATTCGCTTACAGAAGATCGAAAAAAAAGGACTATACTTGGGCGCAACGGTTCCCGCTTTCTCGTGACTATTTAGACCCTCGCCTGCGGCTCGAGCCCAAAAAAGTCACTAGAAGTGCGACGACCTTCGTTTGCGCCCTTGTATCATAATATACTATTAGCACCAAATCCCATCACTATAAGAGCCCTGAGACCGATCTTTGTGGGTATGGCAAGCACGTACATTTCGTGCCACAATTTTACTAACAATTTAGCTCTCTCAGTTTCCCTCGATAAAAGTGAATTCGCTCCATTCTAGACACAACTTATTCATGAAGTAGATCGTCGGGCGCATTTTTTCCATGCCCTCAAGTATCGAAAAAGATATATTTTCACTCATTGCGGAGTAGTTTTCGTTGAGAATCTAGTTTTACTAAATTTTTAAGTCAGATCTGTGTGGTATGAGTGCGATCCTCAATTGCGAGACTGCAGAGGTCTTGGTCACATTTTTCCGAAGTATCTTATGGTCAAATCAGAATCCTAAAACCTCAAAGCTGTACCCCAAACCGTTTGACCGTGAGATCAATTTTAGTGGCAAAATGTCAGGTCCGTGTGACGCTACCACGTTATCTGTGTTATCCTTATGTTACTGATATGTGAAAATATTGAGACTCGTGCGCGAGTCAATTAGCACTCTAGGTATATGTTTCAAAGAGCCGAAAATATATCGTAGAACCTTCGGAAGTGACATTTACCGCTGGCACATTTTTGACCCCGGAATATCGAAATTCCCGCGAAACTACCGATATTTTATGCCGGAAGAATCATGATTCAGGTAACTCAATTCCTGGTGAAGCCGTGTTAGAAAGAGATGCAACTCATAAAGATGTAGCAACTCATAAAGATGTCGATCAGACTGATGATGATATTCATCTAGATCATCCAATCGAGGTTTTGAATGATATCAAAGAAGGTCTGCCACCACATGATTCAGAGTTGAAAATTAATGCTGAAGTAATATTGATAAGGAACTTGAGTGTGTCAGATCGACTTTGCAATGGAACAAGACTGAGGATTGTGAGACTCTATAAGTATAATATTGGAGTAGAGATAGTAACTGAGGATGAAATGGGGAGTGTTGCTTTCATCCCGAGAATAACTCTTGATACCAGGAACTCCCCTTTGCCTTTCATGTCATACAGGAAGCAGTTCCCATTAGTGCTTGCATTCCCAACGACAATCAACAAATCCCAAGGGCGAAGCTTTGATATGATTCGGTTATACTTGAGGAGACCTCTCCCCTTTCATGAACAGTTGTACGTAGCACTATCGAGATGTAAGAACCCGAATGATTTATACATTGAAAATTGACTTGGAGATCACGACAGTCACGGTGCGCCAGTTTGCATTTTTTCTTTGAGGAAAGACCCCCTCTGAGATTATTTTGGGACTTGTTTATACATCATTCAGACATTAGTTTCCAACAAGAATTGGAATCAGCGATCGAGCCCCTTTTTAGGAATTTCATTTGGAACATTTTTTACGAGTGCGCTGGGAACGCTCGAGTAATCTGAAATATTCCTTGTCGCGTATGACCTTAGAATCGTGTTCATCCTCTCAACCTAATTCTCGTGATTTGAAGTATTTTTTCAGTTGAATCAAGGCCTTGGCCATGAAACCACCCTAAAAATAATAAAAACGGTTATTCAGGCTCTCGTTCAGAAGTATCCGAATAAATTACACTAGAAACTTTTTCCATGCTTTCAAAGCAATAGTTTTCCAAGGAGTCCTATTTCCATATCAAGACATTGCTACTCATGCCTTGCCAACAAATCTGGAATCTTCGAAACGCGCATTCCTCCCCAAGATAGAAAAGAAATGTCTTTGAAACCTATCCCAACGTACTTTTTCAGTGATTCTGAGCAAGAAATAGTCACTTCCAGATTAAAAAGTGTTGGAACGTAATCAAAAAGGTGGAAGACAGCTTCCGAGCACTCTCCAGACGATTGAATAGTTTCCTTGTGCGCGTACTTGGAATCATGCTTCTGAATCAGTTGCTCACGCGATTTCTGTTAAAATGACTATTTACATAATCGAAGTTCATCGAAAAAATATGAGGATTGAATGGCTACCATTTGATGCATTCCAGCGACTCCATCATCATATTCATACTGTGATCTACAGAAGAATGATATTTACTCCATCAACAGGATGTCAAGGATTTGATCTTGCTACTCAATACCGTATCTACATCTCACTCAAATGCAGGAAATGGGACATTTGGGTGCTCTAATAATATAATGAAACTCACACAGTGATAATTTTGTTATCTACTTCAAGTGCCTAGTTTTCTAGCGTAAATGGAGCGAATATCAATCTGTTGTAGTCGAATGATTAAGTTCACTTACCTGGGAAGTGCCATGGAAGCCTTTCTTTGCAATATATTAATCATCTTCCAACACTTTTAAGAATCTTTTTCACTTAGGATCACCAAAGAAGTAAGTTTAGAGAAGTTTCAAAGACATTCCTTCTCTATTCTGGAAAGGAATGCCCGTTTCAAAGATTTCAGATTCATTCTCAGGGCATAAGTAGCAATTTCTTGATATGAAAATAAGACTCCTTGGAAAACTAATGCTTTGAAAGCTTGGGAAAAGTTTCCAGTGTAATCTATCCGAATACTCCTGAACCAGAACCCGAATAACCGGTTTTTTTTTTATTTTTAGGGTGGTTTTATGGCCAAGGCCTTGATTCAACTGAAAAAATACTTCGAATTACGAGAATTAGGTTGAGAGAATGGATAAACACGATTCTAGGGTCATACGTGACAAGGGATCTGTCAAATTACTCGAGCGTTTCCAGCGCACTCGTAAAAAATGTTCCAAATGAGATTCGTAAAGAAGGGCTCGCCCGCCGATTTCAATTCTTGTTGGAAACTGATGTCCAAATGATGTATAAACAAGTCCCAAAATAATCTCAGAGGGGTTCTTTCCTCGAAAAAAATGCAAACTGGCGCACCGTGCAGTATAGAGAATATAGTGTGAAAAGAAATTTCTGAAATTCGAAATAACTGATGACTAATCAGATTACACTGTCCTACATGAGAATGTGAATGAAAGAGAAAACATATATCCCAATACATATTGACGTGCTGAATTCGAATCCGTCGTCAGAATCGCTCTATCGCGTCAGGATTCCGAGCAAATCGTTATCAAAGTCATGAAAAACGCGAATTTCGCGATGTTTGGGCGGTCACTACAACTCAGCATATGATTCTTCTGGTTTTGTGTCGGGTGCACCGGAAAGTGCAAGAGTAGCTCTATCTGGCTAATTCTCTTCCATGAAAATCGCTTGTTCGCTTCATGAGACACCGCGATCAGAATAAAAAGAAAATCTATTGCTTGTTGCGCCTTCCTCACAAGCGTGTCCATCACGCGCTCTCTCCGTGGTGCTGTCTTGGGTAAGATGCGGAGCCAAGCCACGCCCACGCTTTTCTCTCGTAGGCTCACGGCTGTGGTCAATTGTAGCATAAGGCTCAATCCACGTCATTCTTTTTTCGTTGCGCTGCATCTTCTCTCTGGCAGATGAACTATGATTCGGCGTTGAATGGCACTATCGCAAGTATCCGGGATAAATGCCAATATCAAATGAGAATATTTGAACATAGACAAGAACTGTTATCATGGATATTAATTAGAAAATGCTGACTCTGGAAGAATGCCCATGAAAATGGAACCCTGAAATGGAAGTTTTTAGCAAATTTCATCCAAATTTAGTTTTCAAAAACATTTTTCCATCATAAAATGTGAATGGGGTAGGGCTCTTAACGTGCTATTGCGAGTTGTGTAGTATTTATTCAACCTTGTACGGTAGAAAGTTTGTTTAATCGTTGTTTATCTGTTGGTGGCCCTGAAAAGGGCCGATTTCTGTATGAGAAAGCTGCTTGTCAATCTCCACTAATCTTCCGACATGTCGCAAAAGCTCCGTTTTTGAATCTTCTCTTGTGGATGTATCTGGGGTTGTCTCGCTTGAAGGACCAGCAATAGTCCGCCAGCATCGGAACACCAGTTTTACCTTCATATCTCGATCCCGTGACCTTAACATCTTGATGAAATCTCTCTCCTTGCTCTTCGCTCACGCGCCCGAGGTTTCCGTCTGGGGAAAAATCTAAATGTTTATCTAAACAGTGGAGCTTTGTGCTCATTCTGCAACCTAAGTTCTGGAATC
This sequence comes from Eretmocerus hayati, assembly GCA_029851415.1. NCBI lineage: Eukaryota > Metazoa > Arthropoda > Insecta > Hymenoptera > Aphelinidae > Eretmocerus > Eretmocerus hayati. The sequence continues at coordinate 97,359,050 of CM056741.1, forward strand.
TGGCAAGCATGTCTCTCACTAGAAAATTGTAATTTTCATTTTTCTTGTTGCCGAGGAACCCGTGCACAACTTTTTTGAAAGCAACCCACGCATTTTTTTCTTTTTTCAGCACTGTCTTTTCGAAATTCTGATCTCCAAATAACTTTCGGATTTGAGGACCAACGAATATTCCTTCTTTCAACTTTGCCTCACTGATATGCGGAAACTTTTGCGAAAGGTACTGGAAGCGCCTGCCTTCTTTGTCCAGTGCTTTCACAAATCGCTGGATCAGTCCCAATTTGATGTGAAGTGGGGGCAACAGAACCTTTGCAGAACTGACAAGATTCTCATGGACAACATTGAGCTGTCTCACGTCGAGATTGTCTCTTTATTCACATTCATGTCGGGTCCAATGGAAAGATACTGCTCTGCTGTTCTACTTGCAAATAGAACAAGAATATTTAGTGTTGCCTCCTTGTTGCCCGAGGGAAATGCTCAATATCTCGAAGTCCCCACAAACTTCCCGATTAAATTCTGTATAGTTCAAGCACTCGAGGACGAACTTCATATTGATGTAGGTTTCTTCCATGCGCGTCGAATAAGCCACTGAAACTGAAGCATACTGATTGCCATTGTGAAGTAAAACGGCTTTCAAACTGTGAGTAGATGAGTCGACAAACAGTTGCTTTTCTTTGCTTTTGTAAGTTGCAAGCCCAAGCAACGACATCAACTCAGGGATATTATTGCAATACACTAAAGACTCTTTTTCAGAGAAGAATTCCGCAAACTCTTGTTCACGATACCGATACTAACAAAAAGTTGTGCCTAGTACCAGGAAATTTCTTTCTTGTAGACGCGACCCGAACAGCTCAGATTCTTCTTTAGTCATGTTTAAATCTCGAACGAAAACATTCAGAGATTTTCGATCCATGAGGACAGGGCTCCCAGGGATATGTGTGTACTCTTCTGATTCGACGTAATCAAAACTCTCAGTTCCAGAGTCACAGTCTTCTGAGCGATTCTTCTCGTGCCTCCAAGGAGCTGGTGGTATTGGTGTATCAGGTCCATGGGGTAGTGGTCTTTGAGAACTCGTATTGTCTGGATATTTGATCAGGTGCCGATTGCGCCGATTGAAGCCTTCGATGTCACAGTTGCAAAAATAACAATCTTGCAAATCTACGGATGGCCTACCCCAAATCATTGGAGTCCCAAAAGGCATACTCTTCCGATCGCCGGTGCTCCAAAGTGGAAGGGTTGCATAGCACGATGCACAAACTTCATGAGGCACGTGCTTTTTATCCCGTAATAATCACCCTGGGTCATTTTGACCCGAGCATTTCTTTGGCTACGAATCTAACCCATCAAATCGTCGAAAACGGAGCCTGTGGCACCATCTGTTGGTAGTTCGGATGTAACTCTATCTGTTGCGCGCGCTGGAGTGGCCTGGCGCAGCATCACTGTGCTGCAAGCAGCTGTTGAAGCTACTGCGCATTTTCCGCCGGGTCAAATTGACCCAGTGTGAGTATTGAGTGACCAAAACGATATCGTAGTTCTTTGCAATTCTTCCTATCTCGACCTTCTAAAACGTCAATATCGATTCTCAGAGTGAGATTGATATACTGGGCCATTTGTCTTGCACGAAAAAGGGTACTGATTGCTTCGATTGGCTTTTACTCGCCCATACGGTCTCCAGAAGAACTGCTCGATGGCCGATGCGTATTTTTCCGGGATATTTGACATGACCTCTGTGAGTTCTCGTACTTTGTTGAGATGCTTCAATAGAAACCTTGGTAATAATAGTAGTGAGTCAATGAAAAAAGGTTTGGACGGTCTCATCATCCATTTAATGACCCCGAATTTACAAAACCGCTTGGTGAGTGCTACGCTCCAGCGCCACCTGAGGTCAGGGAACGGTTCAATTTTGGAACGGCCAGAACAACGGATTCATGTTCAGAATCAAAGGCCTGTATTCGAAAAGCGTACACGTTGTTCTCTTTGTCCAACGGTGGCTGATCATAGAACAAAGAAGAAGTGCCCTTCTTGCCTTCGTGGCATGTGCGACGATTACCGGGTGATGCTATGTATTGGATGCGGTGGAAGAGAATGAATTATTGTAATCATATTAATGTTCCTGGCATTTTCTATACTCATTTCTCACATATGAACAATGAAGTTTTGGTCCAAAAATGATTTTTTTGCATGATTATTACGTTCTTACGTGTCCACCAACAGCGGATCATGGTTTCCTGCCTACTCGAGATGATGAACCTAAATTGTTCATAGTAATTGTCAATAATAAATATATTTTCTCCAAGAAATGTTATGGGGACCTCCTTTAAGTGAATAAAGGTCATCTCCCGAGTAGGATCCCACAAGAATTTCTGGAATCGGTTGAGACCAAACCGTTTTATGAGCTTTTTGAGTCGAAAACTGGTTTTTTGTGGACGTTCTCAAAAGAATGAAATTTCAGATATCAAATTTTGATTTCGCGGGTTAAACCTATTGATTGATTGATTGATTAATATATTTATTGAGGCTACGGGGTACTACCCTACTTAGCCCTGAGAAGTAACTAGCGGTAACACAATATAAATTCACTAAGATGTATACAAGAGTGAGATAGTCATCAGGAGTAAATTGATGATAGTTATCTAGAGTGGTTAACAAAGGTACATTGTAATGATACACTATAAAGAGAAAAAGAAAAAATGAATAACAACCTATAAGATTAACAACGGGAGGCTTATCTGGTAACGCTCGCAAATTTGACCGATCAAATAGAGAAGCCTTGTTCATCAAAGAATGAAATGAAAAGTGACGTGTGGTATAATTCAGTTATTATATTATATAAATGATTCGTTTTTGGAATGCAGCGCACACAAAAATCAGATGCTCAGGTGATAAAATCGAATCGGGCGTAAGTTCAGTAACGAGAAAGATCAAGTGGAGAGTCCAGTTTTTGAAGAGACTTGGGAAAGAGGATCTAGGATCAGACCATCCCTTGACGCTCTTTCGCGCCAGCTTGAAACTTCGGAAGAAAAGAGATCTCTACGCACTCTATCTTTGAATCCAGGAAGAGCTGTTATGTGAAACATTATGGAATCATCACTGAGAGAATTTATATATTTGGATGCAACGATGTGGAACGAATTTTCAAATGAGACAGTGCGGGGAGTCGGGTATAGTAAAATCGGGGGAGTATGTCTACTGGAGGTACGCAGAGATGGTTCGTCTATTCTGCGCCGGAAAAATTTAGCCAGATAAGAGGGCTGACTCGTTGAGAGAACACAGAAAGCCAGTGATGCAATGAGATATTTGCGCCGGTCTTCCACAGTGAGCCATCCGAGAAAAAGTCGGTAGGGTGTCACGGGTGCCATCCACGGAATATCTCCATATACAAAGCGTACGCATGCATTTAGTAGCCGGTGAAGTTTGAGATTTTGTTCTTTTCCAACATCGTTGTAAACTGCGCAGGCATAATCAAAATAAGGAAAAATGAGAGTTTCAATCAGACGTTGTTTGAGTTTTCTGGAGAGGGCATGCTTGTGGAACCGAAGTTCATATAACGACCCGTGAACCCGACTTGATATGCAGTTGATGTGTTTCGTCCAGTCTAAGTTTGACGTGAGGTGAACTCCGAGATCTATAACGTGGTCAGAGTGTTCAACTATAACATTGTTGATGACTAGTTTGGGAAGACTGGTGAAGTCCAGCTCCCTCGTGTAGGGTGTACTTCCAAGGATGATGAACATTGTTTCATCGGGATTCAATTTGATCATGTTATTTTGAGCCCATTCATATACTTTTGCCGCATCTTCATTGAGTTTACGAATACACTCGGGCAAATCAACTGGCCGACAGTGCATGTAAATACGAGTATCATCCGCGTAAATTCCGTGCTAGGAGTGTTTCAGAACACTAGGTAGATCATTGATGAAAATCGTGAATAACAGAGGACCCAGAACACTACCTTGAGGCACACCTGCGAATGTCATGTTGGGATCAGAGAGATTTCCATTTTCATCACGAACTGCTCGGCGTCTACCGCTGAGATAGCTCGCGAACCACTTGATGACCACATCTGAGCAGTTTAGTTTCCGTAATTTCGTTAGAATCAATTTATGAGACACGGTATCAAATGCCTTTGGAAAGTCAAATAATATAAGTGGCTCGATCTGGTAACGGTCGATTCCTGAGCGCACCTCTTCAGTGAAACCAAGCAGCGCAGTTTGAGTTGAATGGCGGAGATTAAAACTAGACCGGTGCTCGTCAAGGAAACTTCTGGACAACAGATATGATAGTAACTGTTTGTGTATAATGCGTTCAAATAATTTTGAAATTTCAGAAAGAACTGCAATAGGGCGTGTATCTGAGGGTGAGTTTGGTGGGTGTGACTTGGAAAGTGGTAAGATTGAAGCTATTTTCCAGCTCTGAGGGAATATTCCTTGTTGTATGGACGCGTTGAATAATTCAATGAGTTTTGGGCGAATAGTGGGATAAGCTATTTTTAACATGTTAGTAGAGACTGAGTCAGCACCAGTGCAAGTCTTTGTTGATTTGGCAAGGGCTTCATCGATATCAGCTTCGGTGATTGGAGAAAAAGTGAACGAAAATTGTAGACCATCAGTCCCTCGAATATCAAGGATTTCACTCAGATCTGTAGCAGTAAGTGAAGATGTCCCTCTGGAAACTGCGGCGTAGTGATTGTTGAGGACTTCAGGTGAGAAGTACTTTAAAGGGGAGGGTGTTTTCGGAGCTGCAAGGCCCATGGATCCGAGATTGCGCTATAGGTTTCGGGGGTTAGATGAATTGTCCAGTATTGATGACTGTTGTTGATTCTTCGCCAAATCAATTTTATTACTGATATCTGCACGAGCTCTCCTATAGTGAAGGATGTCAGAGGTCTTACCAGTGGTTTTAGCTCTCCGATAGGCCGAAGTTTTAGCACGTATAATTGTCTTGATATCATTAGAAATCCACGGTTTATGGCCAGGCCTGGGAGCAACAGTTCTACACGGTGCAAAGTGGTCAAATGAATTGAGAGTGCTCTTGGTTAATGACTCTGCCATGATCGAGATTGGATCATTGACCATTGTCTGATGGTGATGGATGACTGATGGCGGAGTAGTGTCTAGTGAAAATTGTATTTTAGAGGACAGATAACTGTTGAACAGATTCAGATACAAGTTTTTGAGATTACACATGAAGATTTTCTTAGGGTGAAAAACTAGTGATGGCAACAAGAGTTCGAGTGAGATCAAGTCATGACCACCGGCGAAGGGAGAATCATTCTTTGTGTAACTACGAATGTACTTAAGCGAAGCAACAATGAATAGATCAATCCAAGTGTGACTCTGAGAGCCGTTGTTATGGAAAACATGGTGTGTTGGATCTGAGTGGACGAGCTCGAGACTGTGCGAGTAGAGAAGGTCACGGAAGTAGTCGGAGTCAGCATGATTCTTGTGCATAGGAAAATTGAAGTCACCTGTGATAACAAAATCAGAATATTTTGGTAGCAGTTTCTCTAATGTGCTGAATTCGATGGGGTAGGCAGCATGAGGTGGGCGATAACAAACAGCTACAAGGATCTTATTATGCTTGTGCTTGACTTCTACAATCATATATTTAGGGGAGTTACTATACAGGGGATCCGACTTAGCTAGTATCTTAGTTTGATGACAATCACGTACATATAGACCAATGCCACCACCGCTCTTGCCAACCCGATCATGACGTAGAAAAACATAGCCGTCGAGTGCATAAGGTGAATCAGGGTCATCTGGCTTAAGAAAGACTCCAGATAGAGCAATTGCATCATACTTAGGCTCTTTGCCCAGAAAAAGTTCTAAATCACTGAAGTTTGCAGAAAAGTGATTTATATTGCTGTGGCACAGGGTGAAAAAACGTTTGGAGCTTAGATGTCTAGTGTGCGCTGCTGCTATTCAATCACACTTCTCACGTGAATTATGATCGGTGTTTGGTTGAGAAGGAGGGTGTTGAAATTGCTTTTGAGGGGCAGGCTGGAGAGAGAATGAGAGGGGTTGAGATTGAAAGGGAAAACTACCCGGTTGCGATGAAGACGCAGTTGAACTATGTGATTGATGGGGAGGAGAGAGATTTTACTGTTGATGCAGGTTCGATGCTATTGATTGTGAGTGGGCTGCAACATTTTGCTGTTGTGGGAGGGATGGTGCTGATTGTTGCTGTGGGGTTGTGGAAGCATTCTGGATTGGAATAATGCAGGCTGTTGTTGAGAGGGTGGAACAAAATTTGGTTGATAAGATAGAAAGTATTGCATTGATGGCACAGACTGAGCAGGGTGTGATTGAGTTTGAGATGGAAATTGCGGTTGATATTCGAGAGGTGGAGTGCCTTGATGCATTTGAGGGATTGTGCATTGTTCATCACCAGAGCCCGGATTATATGCAAAATAAAACTTCAAAATATGCATGCAAATATGCACGGAAATTTGTCCAAAATATGCAGTAAAATATGCAATAAAATCCGACGATATATGCAGAAAAATACAAAATTTGGTCAAAATATGCAAAAAATTTCATTCTTCTTTTATTGATTCTCCAAGTTGCTCATATTATGGTAGCAGTAAACAACAATGTATTTTTCCAGATTATCCATTCTCAAGCCATGTTTTCTATCATTCAAAATGAATTTATATGCTGAAAAAGAGCGTTCAACATCAACTGAAGTGGTTGGGCAGTATTTGAAGTTGGGCACATCACTTGGAGATATTGTTCCAGGCAATTCAGTTGTGCCCTCGTTATTAACAAAATCATTTATCCGACACAATGAAGAATATCCAGGATTCCTTTCCAAAACACTATCCAATTTTCCTTTGAGTTTGGTTGGAATGTTACGGGGAAGCCTGGAAGTCAGAGCTACTGCATCTTTTATCGTTGAAATCGAATCGTGCAGTGGTAAATTCTGTGTCTCCAGTTTAACAATAAATTTTGGAATGAATGAAAAGTGGGTATATATCGTAGCAAGTTCTCTGCTGACAGTCGGGTTGGTAAAAGCTGCTTTACATTTAGGAATTTCAGCGGCATCAGAATCATCAAATTGATCAATATAATCCGTGCTAGAAGCACAGCAGGATGCACACTGATGTAGCTTATAACCCCAACACCAAGACTCTGTCAGACAATCAGAATGGAATAACTTTTTGCAAGACTTGCACTCCCGATACGATTGCTTACGCAGAGCGATCTCAATATGACATACAGGGCATTCGCGATCGAGCATTCGATACAGGTATACAGTGTGTGATAGTAACGCGATGGTTGAGCTCTTATTGAACGAGAGTTGAGAACATGCGTTATATGTATAATTCGCACACACGTAAACGTATGTGTAATTCGCACACACACGATGTAAACAAACTCATGCTACAAGGAAACTAATGGAATGAGCTGAAGCTATAATCACACACACAAATAAGCGTCGTCACCTGCTCACGTATATAAAATTTGCGATGCAAATAATAGCGCTTGGAAAAATTTGCAACCGGCATGTAGGTGGATGATGAAGGTTAGCATCTAAGAGGCATTCATTGCGACTTGATCACACGCGCACTGATAAACGAGAAGTACTCTCATCGTGTGGACAAACGCAGCAAACGATCATATGACTTAGCATAACATGAGCATTTAGAATGATCACGTTCAATTCTCACTCAAAAGTCTGCACTAGATCACCTAATGTGATGCACTGATACACTGATGCAGCATGCAGGCGGACAGCAGAGATTCGATCCGGTATGAGTGTAAAATAATTGCATGCCATGAGGAGTAGCTAGAAGTCCAATTGAGCAAAGTAGATGATTCGCAACATGGCGACGATGACTGTAGCTTCTCGAGTATGAGACTTTCAAGAGGAGGTGTTAAAAATGATGTACGAAAAAGTTTTGGGTCGATAGTTCCATTTCCAAGCGAGAAATGCGGGTTTTTCTGCGCCAGGTCAGATTGACCCAGTGTGAGTATTACGTAAATTTTCGGAAGTGTGAGTATTACGGGTTATCTTGGTCACTCACATCACGTTTGAAATACTCAAAATAAAGAGAGATGAAACTTTCAGATATAACCCGAGACTCTTTTCCGAATGTAACAGAGCCACATACATAGCAGAATTTGTCGGGATCTTTTTTGCACAAATGTCTCGACAAATCCCCCCAGAAGGGCAAATGCAGCTTAGGCAAAGATGAAGATTCTGGAGGTTAGCTCTTCGCGACTATCGTTGCTGAGAGTCAGCTCGGAACTGAGCTGCACGTGCACGGAGCTCAGAGGTGTCCGTTGCTGACAGGTATATAGATAATTTCTGAGTCTCAGGGCGAGTACCTAGGATTCTCGGGATTGTGAATCAGACAGAGGGGACAACTTCATAAGGCGTGCGCCTAAACGAGAACAATACGAAGCATACTTTGACGTGATATTCATACCGCTTGTTGAGAGGATTTGCAAATTTCGAGGAGTGACAACTGTAAATAGTCTCGCAAGCATTTGCTAAACTCAAGAACGTCAGTTCAGCATTCTTCCGCAGATGATTTGTAAGGCAACTGTCATAATGGATCAATCTTACTGCTTAGTACACCTGTTCCGAATATTACAATCCATTCAACACTGACGAGGGATGCATCGAATGTCGAAAGAGATTGACTGGTTCTGAGAAGTGAGAGCCACGCGCAGGGCAGAGGTGATTCCATTAGAGGTATAACAGATAGAGACAAAATAGGGCTCAAGAATGACAACCCAGTATAATATATTGGCGAGAGAACCGTCACTTTCGTATTGAATAGTCTTCGCTCAATGATCATAACACAGCTTAAGAATTTGCCACGTAAGATTACAAATTTATAACTCGTCGGCAGAACCTTACTGTCTCCACAGCTCTCTACGTAACATGGAGAACAGAACTCCTATGTCAATAAACGTAGGCATTCTTCAGATTCATCAAACATGGTGAAATCAAGTCAAATCATGTAATTACTGATTTTCTCTTACTTCCAACGGAAGATAAAGTGCAGGTGGAGTGAAGCGTAGGCGTGGCTTGGCTCCGCATTTTACACGCAGTATTAGCGCTGCCGCGGGGAGAGCACGTGTTTAACACGCTTGTGAGGGAGGCGCAACGAGCGAAGGATTTCCTTTTTCTTAGATCGCGGTATCTCATGAACCGAACAAGCGATTTTCATGGAAGAAAAATCGCCAGATAGAGCTCCTTGTGCACTTTACGGTGCACCCAACTTGAAGCCATAAAAATGATATGCTGAGTTGTACTGATCACCCAAATATGACGAAATTCGCTTTTTTTATGACTTTGATAACGATTTGCTCGGAATCCTGACGCGATAGAGCAATTCTGACGACGGATTCGGATTCGTCGTGTCAATTTGCTTCAGAATTCATTCCAATCATACCATTCACACGAAAGAAGTCAAAATTTGTAGGACAGTGTTATTCATATAGATATGAGTGATTCCGCCAGAAGTATTAACCTTGGGCCTCAAAAGTGTCCGGAGGTAAAATTTCGTCCATCCGGCCTAGCGATCGTCAAGTATACCCTTTTTGGTACCCAAAATGAGATACTATAAGGAGCACAAGTGATTTTTAGTTCCTGAAAAAAACTACAGCTGATTTACTGATTTTGCCTGCCACGGAATGTGACACAATTCTGAGAATATGGCATCTTGAAGCGGTTGATACGTTCTGAGACTCAATAGCTGAACCAAAGGCCACCTGCGCTTGAAGTTTTGATGTGTTATGATCGCAAAGATTATCACTTGATCAATGGAGATCATGAAATGTGATCGTGGGAATTATTAATCGCAGACACGGGAGAGAGCATTGAGATACCATTTCCCAGTCTTTCTGGCTCCCTTCGGAAGATGCATGAAGATTTGCGTAGCTTCTACGAATCTTGATGGCTCGAAGCGGTGTTTGTTAGTCACAATATCCTCAATGATACAACAATTTTTCAACCATTGTAGATGAAAATCAGTTCATTGGGAGCCTATTCATTGTCGTCTCGAGCAAAAAATGCACCCGAGCAATTATTTCAAAATTAAACGAGGTGGGCTTGCGTACATTGCAATTCGAGTGTGGGAGATATTTTCAAAAAATTCTTTTGTGTTTTTTCGATTAACTTTGGAATATCAAAATCGAGATTAATCAGGATTATTATCAATCGCGATGATCCGGTAGGGCAGGGGGGAGGTAGAAAGCTAGAAAAACGCAAGCTGAAGGATGAAAGAGGAAAGAGCCCGAGATAACAGAGCGTGAGGGTGATCGATGATGGGCGATTTGATTGACTGATTTGATGATTCGGTGACTAGAGACCAGATTAGAGTATTGAATCTAGAAGTACAGTGATTATTAGTTTATTGAAATCAGGGCGAGAAATAGTGCGAAAGGTGAGATGAGAGAGAAAGAGAGAACACAAGAGAGGAAAAAGGAGAGCGATGAATAATATACTGTTATGTACTATGTACTGTGGTTTTAAGATAGTGTACTATGCTCTCATTTACACTATCACATTTTCAACTCTCTGTCCTTGCGTGATGTACTGCCGTACAGTTAGTATGAAAAGTATTATCAATATTATTGATGGAAGGAAGCTCTCATATTATACATCCGAGTGCTCGATACGAGGTTTTCAATTGAAGATTTGGAAAAGATGCGATTCTACAACAATATGATAGATGCATAATTCTATTTGGATAACCCTAAACACAGGACGCGCTTTTCACTGTAATAGCAAAATTAAGCGGAAACGCACGCGACAATGCCGCCTCCATATCCATCCAAATTGAAACGTTTCGGCGACTTTCTGAGAATCGTTATCAACTTCAACTGACGTTTAAATGTAAATCAAATGGCTCATTCGACTCACAAAAGCATGCATCTATTCCTCTCTCTGAACGCCTTTCCGCGAATCTAAACGAGCAACAGAAATTCTGAGAACAAAGGCTGATATGGCCTATATGCATACGGTGTATATGCTATACATATACAGCCGCTTCTCCGAATTTCTCGTGCTCGTTCAGTGCTGGGCGTTTCCTCCTGGAGCTAGCCATAAGTGTCCGGGGGTTGTGAGAATCAAAAGTACATATCCAAACAAGTTGTAGATCACAACTGAACCCGCGCAGATACGCTGCAGAGTCGCAGTCATCGCAAGCCTTAGTTGGCCACGAAATGTGACATTTTCGGTGTGCCACGGATTGTGACATTTCGACTTTGAAAGCAGCGTACAAGCGCATATGGATTCGGATCGACTCGGCCGAATATATTTCTCTTAGTGCCACCAAACTACACCAGAAAAAAGTATAATTGAGTCATTCGAGTCATTTGTGCGCTCTAATCCGTGTGCCACGGATGTGACATTTTTTTCTACTTTTCAAAAAAATCGACACACATAGGCTCCACTCGCCGAGCTATTTCAAAATAACGGCCGCCGCCCACCGAGAACTTCTAGTCGGATCCAGAACGAACGAAATGGTACCCGGGACGGAAGCACTTGGCCATACAGAAAAGCTGGGGCGGTGTTTTTGTCGCACCACGGAATGTGACACGATTTTCCAGGATAAGATGTCCGCGCTGGTTACATCACAAAAAATTCGAGTGGAGACTTGCATATGTATATAAAATTACTTTTTGAGGTATAAGCTTTCGAATGGTTTGTCACGATTATGCAAAATCTACCGATACGTAGTGAAACTACGAGCTTGAAGGGTTGGTTTTGAAAAAAGGAAAAGCAGAAAAACCGTATATTTTAGTATGAATTGGCCTTGGGAGTATGAAAAACATCAAGCATTATACCTCGAACCTATTCTGCTAGGTCCTATATAATAGTAGCTAATGCATCCAACTTTCAAATTGGACCTATCTTACTCCGTTTGGAAATGACAGATCCAGACATCAAAGTTAACACTTGTGGCGGAATCACTCATATACTGTCAAAAATAGATGATTCGAAATTCATTTCAGACTTTTGACAATGGAATACAATCCGATTTTTGATGAAAATTCAGATTCGAATAATGTAGTGAAGAGAGCAGACTCACAAAATCTGGATCATGAGATACAAGAGCATATCAAGGAGAAGAGTTGTACGATAATTATGTTCATTCGTTGCTCGAATCGGAAGAATCCGGAGATGGTGAGGAATTAGTTGTTGTCAGAAATGATGTTGTGGGGAACAATCCACATGAATATTTTAATGATTGGTCAAAAGTTCCTCCAAGTTTGAAAAATTATGACATGAATTATCCGAAAGTTCGAATTAAGGATGGAAAGATCAGACTTCAAATTCTCCAAGATGTCAATGTTCTCAATGACATGTTGCTCAAGTTAGCTAATGTAATATTGCGGTCACTGGAATTGAACGAACTGTCAATGAAAATTTGTGATCAAAATATTACCAATAAATGATGATTCGTGCTATCGACATAATTATCATACACTCCTTCTACCCATACATGATGTCCAGTAAATCCAAGTTCCTAATGAGATTATCGTATTTCTAGAAACGGAGAGAGAATAATGAATGGAGAAGTGATGTGATTATAGCTATGATTCATTCTCCACTCATAAAGGAAATTCAAATCTTGGAATGGACTGATATTGGTCGAACATTGAAAGTATTCCCATCATGTTGAAACCTGAAATTTCTTGATAATCATTCATTACATGGTGGTATTTGGGAAAATGGAATATCAAATCATAACATTCCTGAAAGGTGTACGCCAGAACAACGTAATATTTGAATCGCGAGAAACTTTCGATGCAGCTTTTCGAAGAGGAGATATAACTTTCATTCAATTAGTTCAAATAATATTCGATTGATCCAGAAATTCAAAAAGAAGGATTGAACATGTCTCTCCTCTCCGAACGGTTAAGGACGAGTGGAATTGGCTCTTTTCTTCCCTGATAATTCAACAAACTACTGTTGGCATAGCAACTAAAGCTATCACGAGAAGTCGAAATTCCACTTCAGCTATGCGCCCGTGGTTTCGCCTCTACGCTAGTCATGACGCGGTTTCCTCTGTTATCGATTGCAAATCGGTGAGGAGCGCGATGCGGCCTGGCAAATCACAAAGATTGCGAGCACACGGCCGGAAAAGAATGGAACCTATACGTTCCACCTTTTGTGAGAACTCAGATTCAATCATTTGTTTACAATTAAAATTGTGGCTCACATCAAATACATTGAATTGAGATTCTCCTCTGTGCGAATAAGGTATAAATTGAAAGCAGAAAAGTGTTCAATCCAAAATCAATATACATATACATTCAGATTGAACGATCAATTAGATTCAATCGATATATATTGAGAGTATAAACTCTAATCAAGTGATACGAGTATAATCAGTCGGGAACCAAAGGTTCAATACTTTTGTCCATGATGTGTATGTTCAATTACGAAGTCTTTGCATAACTAAAGTAAAAATTATGTTCAAGATTTCCAATATATTCGAAATTGTTTCAATAACGCTATTGTTTTGAATCACGATGATAATGTAGGATGATGTGGTGGTGCAGGTTCGAAAATAACACAAGTCGAGAAAATCCTTGATATAAAACTCATATTACTCGACTATATACAAAGCAATGTGGTGCGTCGCACGAGTGTGCAGTTGCTGACTGACGGTAGAGAGCTCGCCAGCTGCGAGTAACAAGAACCTAATCATACCTTGAGTAAAGAATAAACTCACTAATCGCGTGAATATAGAAGTCACTTGAATAATTGAGATATGAAAACAATACAATTTTTAACATTCCGCCTCCTTTAGTCAGTCTGACCAATAATGATCACAAGTGATGAAGAGCCTTGGGCGGGAAGTAGATCACGATGAACCATGTATATCCTGTTGAGATTCAAGACACGTGTGATCGGTTGAATTTAATGAAATGTTTTGACAAAGTTCAAAACCAGCGAAATCCTCCGTGCGTAGAGACTTCTTGCCGAAGCGCAAGACCCATATGATAACCTGGTATCCGATAGCCTATTCCAACGGAGCTTGCAATAAATGATCAATGCTGCGAGAGATACTTTGATGAAGTTCAAGGTCCATAAAGAAGTATTGCATGGCGAAATGTTTCGATGGAGCTCAAAACCCGATGACAATATGCCATGCACTGAGATATCTTGACGAAGTTCAAGACCCATTGTGATGTGGGGCGGCGGGATATTTTGACTGCTGCCAAAATCGTCCGATCCTGATGAGCACAGACAGGCCCAACATCCACAGGTAGCCTTATCACAGAGAAGAGGAGAGGTCCCAGATGATAGGCTAGACAGCTTGACACGACTGCAACACTGGTTGCATAGCAGAAAGCGATGCAGAAACAACCACGTCGATGATGTACACAAACTGCCAGCTGATCGAACTCTCTCTCCCTAATCTCGTGTGATCTGCACTATCACGATATAGAATAGTGCGATGTTGTGGGTGCAAACAGACGAATGCCTCGTTGATGGTTGCTGCTGTTCTCGATGCTTAGCCAAAACGTCTGGAGAGTTGAGGAGCGCTCACACCCTTGCGACATAAACGCCGCATTCACTGCGAGAGGTGGAACACTAATGATTCGAGACAAGTATGAGAATATGAACGTTGTAAGCGCCTTTTCTCTCTGTTTTGCTTCAAAATGGCCGGTTACACGAAGCTGCACCGAGCCACTACACCTCACGCATTGACGATAACTGTATGAGTGCACACTCGAGGAACACACCATCGAAATGTATAGCCTTCATTACTTTGTATTAACATTCAATCACTGCACGGTTAGACACACATCACCACTGCACAAAGTGAGCTGCACAAAATGTCGGTCGAAGCGCTTCCAAAATGTACTGCTCCGATGTTACTGCCACTGGTGTTATCCGGCTCGAAGGACCAAATGTTTTGAATTACGATGATAATGTAGGATGATGTGGTGGTGCAGGTTCGAAAATAACACAAGTCGAGAAAATCCTTGATATAAAACTTGTATTACACGACTATATACAAAGCGATGTGGTGCGTCGCACGAGTGTGCGGTTGCTAACTGTCCGGAGAGAGCTCGCCAGCTGCGAGCAACGAGAACCTAACCATACCTTGAGTAAAGAATAAAGTCACTGATCTCGGGAATCTACAAGTCACTTGAATAATTGAGATATGGAAACAATATAATTTTGAACATCGATTATGAATTGAGTGCGACCAGAATCAATCTTTTCCAAGGTTGATCTCCGTTGAGGGGACTAGCTAGGCGTGAGATTGGATTAGACTCAGAATAGTTACATGCTAGAGTAAAGATGATACGCAGTGGAAGGAATGCGAGAGAGACCTTCACAATTTATTAATGGCAAATATGCGTCGAACCTTACATGGTAGTTTGAAGTATGTTGGAAGGAGTTTGTAACAAACACTGACTGGTACAGCCAAGCACAGCCAAGTACGAGCTGTTACAGCGCAGAGTATAGAGGATGCACCTACTGTACAGCCAAGCAGACGGCACACGACCTGTCCACCATACACACGGTTCCGTGTCAATTGTATCACCTTATTGAACGAAGTACTTAGATCCAATCTCATCATAGATTTCACGCCCTCTGCACAGACACCACATTAGTGACGAAGATAGAAGAAGAAATCTGACGAGGGTAAGAAGGACAAGTATCTGACGAAGATAGGAAGCAGATCCGACGAGGATGAGGAGTACAGACATCTGACGAGGACATACACAGCTTATCAAAGGCATCAATCTATCATACGAAGATAGGAACGAGATCCGACGAGGATATACCGAAAATTTGACAGCTATCCGACGAGGATAACCAAACAGAGCACAGCTGGAGTGAGGAGGAAGGTCCCCCGCAGCATACATTGAAAAGCCACTGAACGTGGATACAAAGAGAAGCTGGAGAGGAGAAAGGTCCCCGCAGCATATACATACAGGTCCCAAACTGACACATTAGGTGAACGCCTACAAGCAGCTTGGTTCCCACGAATCTTTATCAAGACATCGAATCAAGCCAAAAGCGGTAAGAGAGCTAGCCATCGAACTGATCGTGAATTAGCATTAACGACTATTATAGGAATACCTCCAGGCGATAATCCAGACTTCACAGACTTAACGATTCAAACATTCACTATACAAGGATTGATCGAATTATTGGCAAAATTCCCGGTGAGACTTCATCTCAATCTGACCTCAATAGGAATTCTACGGATAATTGCAAGAAAAATACGCAGGGTACAGTTCTCAGCAAAAACTAAAGAAGTCGATATTTCCAAAGGATGACGGGTTGTAGTATCAGAAGGAACACAATCTAGTGGACAAATTGAACAAGCTTCGACAACACTGGCTGAGGAACCCTCAGAGGACAACATATCTGCGGAAACCCAAACAGTACAAGAACGAGTTTCCAGCCCAAATACAGATGTGATGAAATTAATGAAATTCCACAAAAACAAGCAATCTTGGGATGATTACATTGAACGTATGAAAATCTATCTTACGGCAAACGATATTACATCAGATGCTAAATAGGTAGAAACCTTGTTAACAAAATGCGGATCAGAACGTACAAGCTGATCAAAGATTTAGCAGCACCTCATCTCCCGATAATCAAGAAATCCGAGGAGATAAGGCTTTTGATGTCAGCTCATTTATGCCCGAGAAGAAACAAACGCATGAAACTGAGCAAATTTCGCCAAGCTCAAAATGCAGGCGAATCTATAGCAGAGTCTATCGCACGGCTGAAAGAATTGGCCATAAATTGCGATGTTACGGAGTTAAACGACGCGCTGTGTGACCAACTGGTCACAGGACTCACGGATCGAGATACTAGAGTCGCACTATTCAGCGATAGATAGATAGATAGATAGATAGATAGATACGCTTTATTCTGCCTTGGGGAAAATGTCATCATTACAGACATTGTAAGAATAACTCAAAAGAATGCAAGAACATTGCACATACCAAAGGCTTACCAAATAGTGTCCTTATTCCATAAAGTATAAGAAGAATGCGGATATTTGGTCAGCGCTATCCTTAGTCACATTGTATCACAGGTATGATTCGTCAATATATAGAGCAAAACATCAGGTACATGTAGTCTCAACTTAGAGTGAAAATTACCACACTCCATTTTGCTAGGGGTGCTCATTGGAGTACTTCTGGAACAATTGGGGACCCTAGGGTGTCGAGCTTGAACATGTGGAGTTTCAAAGAGAGCGATGACGATCTCACGCACTCAAAGGCAGTAGAAATCCCTACCACTCGTGAAGCAGCAGCGGGAGATACAGCAACCTCTGAACGACATCGAAGCAACACTTCAGTTACACACGTCGCAGCACATCGATACAACAAGCCAACGAGTGAAGACTCAGACAGGTGAAACCGAATTTAATGATAGATCGCACACAAAAATTTGTTACTGTTGCGGAATAAGCAATAGTCACTACACAAAGGACTGTCGTTACAGAGACAGGAAATTCACTTTTTGTCATAATCAAAAGCATCTCGAAAGAGTATGTATAAAAAAACATGGAAAGAACAAAATTTTCGGTATGTTCAGTAAGAATCGTTTCCAGGATAGAGACAATCGGTATGGACGTAATAAGCAAGTAAAAGTTCTACAAACTGAGTCGGACGATGAAGATACGGTTTCGGACACAGATTTCTCCCAAATATCAGAATGTTCTTGATAAAATATCAAAGCAGAACCATTGTATTTTGACTGATAATATTCAAGTCAAAATGTGATTAGGTACAGGTACATATCTTTCAGGCATATCAGAAATCGATGAGAATATGATATTCCGAGAACTACCACTGAGAGAATGTGATCTTAAGCTCTAGAGTTATGGTGGAACACCGTTCGATCCTATTCGGGAACTAGAGTCATTAAAAGTAGTATTCAATGGGATTAGTGAAATTCTGGATATCTACATTATTAGAGGCAATGGACCTGTTCTGTTGGGTAGACGATGGTTATCAACTATTGGACTTTGGCCATCAGAATTATGGAAAGGAACGAATTCCTCAAATATTCTACAAATACAGAGTGAGGACTTTGGAGAGCAAATGCTTGACAGAATTTCCAATCCTTTTTTCGAACACGCAAGGGTGTTACAAAGGTAGGGAGATACAGTTGGTCTCCGAAGAAGACGCGAAACCGATACAAATGAAGCCATATCACGTGCGATTCGTTTCAACACAGAAAATCTCCAGAGAGTTAGATAGACTAGTGAAACTAGGTAATCTAGAATCGGTTTCCTGTAGTGAATGGGCAACGCCTGTCATCCCAGTTCTGGGAAATGGTGAGGTACGGTTCTGTGGAAATTTCAGAATAAGGTTTAATCCACAATTGATAATCGAAAGACATCCCATTCCGCTAGAAGAGAAAATCTTCCATACGCTACGAATAAGAAATAGTTGGTCTCAGATCGAGCTGACACACGCATTTATGCAATTTCAACTCGATGGGGAATCGAGAGACGCCCTGACAATTATTTCACACGAAGGGTTTCACAGATACACACGCAGGAGAAGGTATAGCTTCAAATCCCGCAGAAGTACAGGATATTGGAGAAGACGTCCTGAAAGGTAAAGATCATACAGAGATCTATATAAATAACATATGTTGCACAGGGAGGACAGATTCTGAGCATTTACAGATACTAACACAAATGATATAGCCGGATGAGATGGTCAAATCGGCGCCAGGCTACATCGCCAGGAAAATTATGGGGATCAGTTGGTACATGTAAAACACACCTCCAGGAAAAATTTCAGACCCTTAGACCACTTCAGGCCGGCACACGCTCAAGAAGACTGTTTATCGGTATTCATTTCATTGTGGCGATATCAATCGACGAAAAAATTTGGAAAGAATCACAAAAATCAGTCTCAACCCAACAAATTTGGAGAGATTATTCCCAGGTATTTTCATTGTCACACAGCGGCTAGAAGATATTTTCAAATTTTCAAAAATTCACAGAAAAAACGAGGCGATAGGTGCAGGTCAGAAAATGTTCTTTCCTATTGTGTTTCTGAGTGTTTTACTAGAGGAAAATTCCTGCCCGATCTTTTCGGTGGTACAACGGCTCGGAAAGAATTGGAGAGTGCCAGGAACGCTATTTTCCGCGTAAAGCTCACTCGAACGTACTCGGTCACTTTCCACAGGAATGAGACTATTCTTTCCAAAAAGATCGTCAAATTTCACGTGGAAAACTATGTTTTAAGGATTGATTGGGTGATTTTTCGACTGAATCTAAACTCAGAAGAACCGAAATTCCATCAAAATTCAGACTATCCACGCTCTCAAGACGGTCAGAGCTAGCTCCATTCCATGGAAGCTCCCGAAATTCATTGAAATATAGGAAACCGAACAGTTCCTCCCCGGATGGGACTCAGTATCAAGGCTCCTCCCCCCTCCGAACCCATCAAAAACCACACAGAAAATCCCCAGACACTTTTGGTTGAATCTAATCAATCTGATCGTGTGAAACATTCGGATGACCAGAGAATGACATTTTACACCATCAGTCCATCCACCATCCTTGAGCATAATACAAACTCGTGAACGGTTGGAATCAAAGAATAATTGGCTACCCTCGCCTTGGTCCCGTTCGGGACAAGAGAGTACCGTCACAATGGTGAAATCGTTTGCATGAGTCCGACATGAAAATCTTAGACAGCGGCGTCCCTTACACTCTCAGCTATGATATGAAGAGTTCCGCGCAAAGCAGACCTTCGAAAAAGGGTCAGGTCTCAAATTTCATCCTTGGCTCTCTTATCCGATTCTGTGCTACAAGATATGAACTCTCCACTACCTACGGAAATCCAAAAAATCTTTCCGGGTAACTCCAATGTACATTATTTTGTTCTTTCGAATGATCTCCGACAAGAAAGTTTGGGTATTTTTTCCCAATAAAATGCATATTATTTGAATCTGCTCAGAAGTACAGAGATGACCCTCAAGACATTCAAAAGGTCTCGGAAAAACCTATCAGAATCAGTTTGATCAAATCGATTGTGAGGTCTTGGGTGGTTTGAACGGACAGAAGAGTAGAAAACATAAAAAATTCAATCTCTCAAAGATCCATTTTTTTAGAACCGAGAACATCTGATACTCCAAGTAAAATGTTGTGTCCTTTCAGAAGAAATATAGTCCCAATGCCGCTTTTGCGTTCTAGACCCTCTATTGCCGATTATCACAAATCCATTTTCCAGGCTTTTGTAAATTGTCCGTTTTCTGCGCATGTGCAGTGGCTGATGGTCATGATCTTGATTGGGCTGATATGTTACACGAGGGCTTTTGCAGCCACTAGCTAGAAAGATTTTCATCTCAGTTGTATATTCGCAAATGATCGGTGATAATTAGAATGGATTTTTGTCTCGATCGCTATAAACGATCGAGACTTCATCGCTCGCGGGAATTTCAAGTCATATCATTACATGACTCGGCTAATGCAAGCTAATTTTGATCAACGGTTCTTTTGATCGAATATCTCGGATCGATATTGAATCACTCCAATTTGATCTCTGTACCTATAAGGAACTTTGCAATTTGAGGAGTCGCAACTTGGAGGATTTTGATGGAATTCACAATCCAGGAAAAATGAGATGAATAACGAAAAATTTTTACTCTACGCTGGATGTTGGTGCTAGAGGTTGTCGGTAAATATACAACCGAGATGGAAACTTCTCTCGCTAGTGGCTGCAAATGCCCTCGTGTAATATATAAGCCCGATCAAAATCATGACCATTCAGCCACTCTGGCTAGGTGACGTTGGGAGCCAACCTCTACTCGGATCTTTTCAGCCCCTCTGAAATGTCTGATCCGGGGAGGAAGGACGAAACGCTACAACATCCAGCGTAGAGTTAAAAATTCTCGTTATTCATCTCATTTTTCATGTATTTGGAATTCCATCAAAATCTTCCAAGTTGCGACACTCAAATTGCAAGGTGCCTTGAAGGTACAAAGAACGATTTGGAACCATTCAATATCAATCTATGTTACTCAATCAACAGATCTGTTGATAAAAATTAGCTTGCATTAACACAGTCATGTAACAATATGATTTGAAATTCCCGCGAGCGATAATGTCTCAATTTTTCATATCTTTCGATACCAATGTTTAGAATTTTGATTTACTCAGCTATTTTGAAAAGTTCATAAATTAGCTAAAATTCATATTTATTTCATTATCCAGAAAATACTGGAATTATTTGCCTCCTTTATTATATTCTTTTTCAAATAGTCACTTCTTGCGCGGCGTGACCGTCTGCTGACGTGTCACAGCCACAATCCATCTTTACTCGATTTCCGCTCCACGCCTCACTCTTCCGTCGGCCACGCTAGCGAAAGCAAGTCGCTTCGCTATGCTCTGTACTTTTACTCTGATTATACGTTTATTAAAGTGAATCGAAGTGTTATTATTTATCAGCCCGCAATGCCTGATCCAGACTATATCTTAGTTTGAACACCAAAATTCATTCTAATTGTCACTAGTTGTTGGCGAATATACAACCGAGATCGAAACCTTTTTCGCGAGTGGCTGCGAAAGCACTCGTGTAACATATCAGCCCGATCAAAATCATGACCATCGAGCAACTCTGGCTAGGTAACGTCGGGGGCCAACCTCTACTCGGATCTCTTCAGCCCCCCTGAAGAGTCTGATCCGGAGAAGAAAGACGAATTGCACCAACGTCCAGCGTAAAGTTGAAATTTTTCGTTATTCATCCCATTTTTTATGTATTAGAAATTCCATCAAAATCCTTCAAATTGCGACACTCAAATTGCAAGGTGCCTTGAAGGCACATGGATCGAATTGGAGTAATTCAATATAGATCTATGTTACCTAACCAACAGATCCGTTGATGAAAATTAGCTTGCATTAGCCGAGTCATGTGATATTATGATTCGAAATTCCCACGAGCCATGAAGTCTTGATTGTTCATATCGATCGAGACAAAAATTCATTCTCACTGCCTGAATTGTTGATTCGGACCGATGAAAGAGTTACAATGGGATCGCTTGGGGTGCACGGTTGGCCTAAACTGACTCCAACCCAAGGATGCTTGCCCCTCAGGATTGATTTCTCTCACTTCAACTACATGAGAAATGGAAGCTTTGCCCGCAAGAATGAAAATCTTTCGTCGAGCCGTTTCTTGAAAAAGTGAAATTTATGGTCTTCCATTGGAATTTCTATAGTAATCTATCCATGCACGATTTAAATGCACAATCTGTTCCTTCGCCATAGTAACATCTGATAGATCGTGTGTAGGAACCTTCTCAAAAAGTTATTTAGAGTTAGAGATCTCAGTTTTCCCGAAAGTCCACGTGGTATTATTTCACATCGAACAGTTTTGTGAGATGAAGAGGGTGGACCCCGGATTGAATAGTGAGCAATCCACGAAATTGTCACGCTTTGACTTCAACTCAACATGGAAATATTGCAAGTATGCGTATTGCAATATATAGAGAAACTTGTTAGACCTTTGTGTGTGTACAGCAGTATGCACATTCGAATTGTAATTTATTGATCATGGAATTGTTCCACTCTGGAGTGTGTTCTTTCTCATGAACTTTCGAGCATTATTGTTGATTTATACTTTCTGGATAATAGTAATTCACGCAAATATGTATCGAAGGTCGATTTCAAAGCTCATACGTGATCGCTCTGAAAATAATGTCAAAATCAAGATTGATAATGATTCAATTTGACTCCTCTCGATTGTAGCTTCATCGGATATTCTCATCCTTGTGGGAAATAACTACCATTTATCACGTACTTGAACTCAAGAGAAGAAATCTCAGGGGCAAGGACCTTTGGGCTAAAGTCAGTTTAGGCCTACCGTGCGACATCATTGCTTGTCTCTCGGCATCGTCAGACCATGGATATTCGCCTGTAGTATAAAATCGTTCCTAGAAACTATCCTTTTGATGGATTATAACGTATTTCAATGTAATTAAAATTGAATTCCAAGGAAGTCGGCCGACAACTGCATTTTAATCGCGCGTGGATAGATTAGTATGAAAACTCCTATGAAGAAACCATGAATCTCACTTTTTCAAGAAACGGCTCAACGAAAAATTTTCATGCTTGCAGGAGGAACTTCCATTTATCGTGTACTTGAAGTGAGAAAAATGAATTCTGAGGGGCACGCACCTTTGGGTTAAAGTCAGTTCAGGCCAACCGTGGGTGGCAATAATTTCATGCACTTCATTGCCGATTTACATTGTTTAGAAGGATGGAAGCATGCTGGATATCCCCCTTGTCCCCATGGACTCACGAGATGAGAAGAATCACTTCCTGGGAATCACTCTTTGAGGAGACTGTGATAGCTTGGCTCAAGTTGATCGGAATCCGATCCACCTCAACTAATTTTGAAGGTCTTATAACGAGCTTGAGGATGAGCTGAGATACGTTGGGGAATATTGGAGTAGGATCAGAGTTATTGGTGAATCAGCTCAAGGAGGGGGTGGGGTCGTTATGAGCGCAGTTTGTCCATATGTTGAATGTGTCTGAAATTTATAACGCCAGCATTAATTCTCGATCATCTTCAATCACTGGCTGATGGTTGACCGTGGGTGCGTTTCTCCAATTCAAGCGCATGCCATCCCATGGCGCACGACACTGCGCACCACAGGCGCACAGACTCACGCGCCGATGTTTGTATTTATTGACAGAGCGCTAGGAATTCTTTGTCTGACATGCTATCGCGAGCTTTGGATACGAAGATGCTTTCTCGATACCCAAGAGTTAGAAAATGTCGACAGGAGAGCTTTGTGAACAAAATCATACATCGGCATGTGAGCCTACATGCCTGCCGGCCATCGTGTGGTGTGACGTGGGATGGCATGCACTTGAGTTGGAGACACACCCTGAAATACGAGCTGGTCAAAGGCGACCGCCGCCTGGCCCCCGCTCGTGTAATTGATTCCTTCTCGTCGCACTTGATGGAATATAATGGAATGGTTGATCGATTAATCGATCGACGAGAACCCCACTGTAGAGTTCATCAGTTATGTTCCTGAGGACTGTAGTTGGATGTCAGAATTTATCATTCCGCACATTCATTTGATCATATTCAAGATTCATCAACGAATTATGAGTCCTTGAAATTCAAAACCATCCCCCTAATTTAATCCCATACTATTTCATTCTTGCAGAGAGCTCTTGCTCATGTTCTACAAGAGTACCGGGGGTTATAAACCTCATAGGATAATCTTATATCGTGATGCAGTATCTGAAGGACAATTCTTACATGTTCTTCAGCATGAACTCACCGCCATACGTGAGGCATGTATTAAACTTGAATCTGACTATAGACCTGGGATTACATTCATTGTCGTTCAAAAGCGACATCACACGCGGCTCTTCTGTGCTGATAAAAAGGAACAAAGTGGCAAGAGTGGTAATATCCCAGCCGGAACGACAGTTGATGTTTGTATAACTCACCCAACTGAATTCGATTTCTACTTGTGCAGCCACCAAGGGATTCAGGTACGTTTGGAATAACTTGTTGGTCGTCAATACCCTCTTTCTCTACCTGCTCATTCGTGTATCAACGGGCTACTCAAAATTACAAATGTTATCTCACCTCTATTTGGCTATTCTCAAGAATATTGCCATCGGAAGTTTCTTTGATCGTGGATGTATATGAGGAAATCCCAGAAATTCTTGACTTTTGGCCCCTAAAAGTGAAAATACTGGAAAATGCTGTGTACATCTCTGATATTTCTTATAAAAGTTCTTTGAGGGCTCCAAAAACAAAACCTCTCATGTGGACCATCTGAAGAAATTCGCTAAACAACTTACACAACAAAGTCTTGTTCCACATTCTGGGAATTTCTTAAGAATTCGGTCCGAAATTCCATTGATTGGGTGAGCGTCGGGGGTTGGCCGTCCGGGGATCTCTTATAGAAAACTTGAATGGATGTCAAAGATTCTTAACTTCCAGGGTTCATGATTTGGAATGCACAATTGTGATAATGGAGGCTTGTGACCTACCGAAAGATGGCAAAAACACACCAAATATTGAAGAGTCTCGGTCCTACTAGATCCCATCATCCACTGGCATACAAGATGCGAATATTAAATACGATCTCACTCATCTTCATCGAAATCTGGAGTGTTTTTGAACTTTTCGAGAGATTTTATGGAACGTTTCATAATGACTTCGTCCATATAAAATGTTCAATTTCCCCCATTCAAACATATGGTACTCTTAAACGCGCTTGAGTCTCAGCGTAGCGAAGTAGATATGGTTCTCTGGTACTATTATCTACAATTTCTCGGTATTTTGGAGTGCATCCGTTGGTTACAGCAAGTGTACACCGCCGAGAACGGCGTAAATATACCAGGAGTAACACTCATTTCATTCCGGTTGAACGCAGTTCCTTGATTTCTCCGTTAACGTACAAGGACCTGGTATAGGTCAATTTCTCTGTTTTTGCGCGCGTAACACAATGAGTTCATCGGGGAGTCCCTCTCAAATACGCTAAAAAGTGTATGAGCTTTAGAACAAGAGTAATGATTTTCCATCGAAATGGAGTGACAGGCCGTCCAATGCATGTCACGGCTGAGTACATCGATGTACATCTTCCTGAAAAGAAAATCATAACTTGGAATCATAAGAACCATGCCTGAAAAGTTACAGAACCTGCTGGGGTACGCTAAAACCATCAGAGCTTAACGAATTTTGACAGTTGGGCCGAGTGACACGTCATTTTGTCGATTTTTGGGTGTTCTCTCGCACTTGAGCGGCTCTATTATCTATCCACATCTACGAATCCACTTCGAATTTGGTGGCCACTTCCACGACATCTGAACGAAGAAAATTTGACTGGTTAAGCCTCATCACACGCCACACAGCTCAAATGATGGTGGAGTGACAGTCAAAGTCAAAAGTTCCTGGGATTTCCTTGTATATCGACTTGGATCCCTTCAATGAAAAATCAGCATAATGCCTGCGACGTACGCACGTTCCCCGGTTGTGAGCAGAATATCCATTGAACATGATTAGAGACATTTATGGCATCATCGTCCGAAGACAACCAGATTGCATCAAGTGCAAGCAAGGCGTTTTTCGCATACTCTGTAACTTCTCACTCACCTCAAATGATGCATTCATGTAAGCCCACTTCACGATACCTCGTATAGACTATCACAGCTGCGAATAGGTATCAAAAGTCCCGAGGTCACGCCAATAACATACAGACTATTGAACCCTCTCCGATGCACGACCATCGCTAATGCAGTTCGATTAGCGAATACAAGTAATGATGCATGACCGAATCCCCCATGACCCTCAACACCACGGGACTCGAGATAGAGAATGATCCCATTGGTTGTTCGAATGACCCGCAATCATTCCGGCCACACTTATCGGGTCGGATGGAAGGACACGTCACGGTTCGCCTGAACTGACTTTGACCCGGAAGGGTTTTCCGCTAAAAATGACTTTTCTTCACCGAGAGTACATGAATGATTAGAGTTCTCCCAACAGAAATCTAAATCATCGCCAGAGCTGTTTCCTAAAACCGTCAAATCAGGTTATAACGAGTTCGTATTCGTTTTTGCCGGTGTTGGTTTTTAGATTCAGGGTGCGTTGTGACGAGAGGAATGGGAGATGAACTCCAACGGACACTAATAGTATATTGAGCAAGAACTTGATACATGCTCGAGCGGTTGGATGTTTGATGATATACTGCAGCTGGGATCTACTGCCGGTTGAGCGTCTACTGTCCCTTGACGACAGCGCTGATGTGTGCATGAATGTATGTGTGCTGTCGCAAACATCATTTGATCGGTACCACATGAAAATCTTCCCACCTCGAGAGAAGAATATATTTCATTGAAAGAAACGAAGGATTTCATAAAAGTGTCAGATCAATAAGGATTCGTTAGTAACGAAAATTGATAGCCGTCTCTGATTCCACCTAGAGAAGATAATTAAAATTGTTCGCTGATTCCAAAATAGGAAATCGAGCATTGCTCATGGAAGCAAATATTCAACCCGTCATTGACTTTGTGCACTTCACTTTTGGAACACTCGAGAGCACATTCCACTCATCTCTTTCTGTCGGCTCCATAGACGTGACGATCGAGTGTTACCGTATTCTCGATGTAATGTAGGACTTGTTGAAAAGAAAGCGGCTATCCGCAGCGCTATTTCACGGGTTCCCCTGTAGAGTGCACGGGAATTTGGGTAGCATACTCGCATTCCCGTGTGCTACCCGTGCGACTTTTTGACGTCTGCAAGCTCGACCGGAGGGGACCCGTGGATCTCCCGTGCAGCTGCAAGCTCTGTACCCGTGCATCCCCGCGCGGACCGAATGGATGTAGTTTTGAGTAGTTTCCCGTGTCTACCCGTGCGAACCAATTTGGCCCAGTCTGGCGTGAGGCGGTTTACTCGCGTTGTCCCGTGTCTACCCGTGCGACCCAATTTGGCCAAATCTGGCATGAGGCGGTTTACCCGTGGGGTACCGTGTATCCGTGTCTAACCGTGCGACCCAATTTGGCCCAGTCTGGCGTGAGACAGTTTACCCGCGTTGTCCCGTGTTCCCGTGTCTACCCGTGCGACCCAATTCGGCCCAGTCTGGCGTGAGACGGTTTACCCGCAATGTCCCGTGTTCCCGTGTCTACCCGTGCGACCCAATTTGGCCAAATCTGGCATGGGGCGGTTTACCCGTGGGGTCCCGTGTACCCGTGTCTACCCGTGCGACTCAATATGGCCCAGTCTGGCGTGGGGGGGGGGGGTAAACCCGCGTTGTCCCGTGTACCCACCCGTGCGACCCAATTTGGCCAAGTCCGGCGTGAGGCGGTTTACCCGTGGAGTACCGTGTACCCGAATCTACCCGTGCGACTCAATATGGCTCAGTCTGGCGTGGGGGGTTACTCCGCGTTGTCCCGTGTACCCATCCGTGCGACCCAATTTGGACAAGTACGGCGTGAGGAGGTTTACCCGTGGGGTCCCGTGTTCCCGTGTCTACCCGCGCGACGCAATTTGGCCCAGTCTGGCGTGAGGCTGTTTACCCGCGTTGTCCCGTGTACCCGTGTCTACCCGTGCGACCAAATTTGGCCCAGTGTGGCGTGAGGCGGTTCACCCGCGTTGTCCCGTGTACCCGTGTCTACCCGTGCGACCCAATCTGGCCGAGTCTGGCGTGAGGCGGTTTACCCGCGTTGTCCCGTGTACCCGTGGCGACCCGTGCGACCCAATTTGGCCCAGTCTGGCGTGGGGCTTTTCACCCGTGGGGTCCCGTGTTCCCGTGTCTACGCGTGCAACTCAATTTGGCCAAGTCTGATTCCCCGAATGAAAAATCTCACTCCTCTTTCTGATCGAAACTCACTCGGTTCCGAGTCGCCCTGATTTCACTCCGAACTCCATCGAGAGGTGTCTTCAGCACAAAAAACGATGAGTTCCAATTTTTGATTGGAAGCATACTTCTTCTGTACCGCGGATAGGTTCTTTGGGAGAGTAACGTCAAATTTTCAATATAAGATCAACAATTCTGATTTTGGACAGTTATCTGATGCAACTATAATCGCGCGATCTGCGTGGGCTTGCAGTTTCAGATTGGATATGCATTGGGATTTGGAAATTTATGAGCAGTGTGACTGGCCTTTATGGGTCAGATTAGACGAATAAAACGTGCTAAAAATTGTTTTTAGCGAGAAAAATGAGTTTTCACTTACTGGGTGTCTCTGTATCTCCAAAATAACGAAAGTGTGGATTCCGCGTGAAATTTCACGTAAATGCAGATGTTTATGACTATCAACGATGGAGTTCACAGCGAGCTATATACCTGAAACACGAGAAAAACCCACAAAACTTCGTTTCCTGACGAAAAAGATGATCTTTGACGTACTGGGTGTCTGTGTACCTCAGGAATAACGATGAATTTGGATTTTGCGTAAAATTTTACGTAGAATTACGTGTACTTGATTGTAGGTTAGACCCGAAACACTACCTCGTACGACCTCGAACATCAGAACAAGAAAGTCGTGAAGAACGTAACTTTTGAGTCAATATTCGAAACTTGATGCTCCGTACGGCACTATTCTATCACTCCTTAGGGGTCTGAAATTTCCTTTTCTGTTTTTCATCATGTAGAAGACATCCACAAGGGGGAGAGAGGATCGGCGCAGTAAGAAACCATGTCGAGTATCTTTCAAACAAGATTGATTGTATGAGGTGATGCATCTCAAAAATTTTGCACGGTCTTTCTTATTTGTTTTTTATTCAACCCAAAATTGAATTGGGAAAATTGGAGAAATCGAATGTAGTTGATTAAAAATCTCGCGAATTATTTGCCGAACTGCGGATTCTTTCTTCTATCCACATGTGAAGCAAATCACTCGTCGATATCCCATGGATGATATAATTATGAATGATATATCATCATGAAAAAGGAGACCGTGACGTTTCTGAATGACAACAGTAGGTCATTGAGCTCCCAAGTAAGATCGACGAGTGAGTTGCTCTATATATCAATACAAGGAAGAATCTGCAGTTGAAACCATGATACACATTCTCCAAAAAATGGTTGGTTTCCCGAAAAGACGAATATGGGCGTTCCTCTGGAACTTTTACACCCGCTGGAATGCAGCTATGGATGATGATATAAAAGAACAATCAAATCTATCGGCCTCAATCGAAGTGAAAATATCATTCAAGTCTCAAAATGAGATATCTTTGGCCTCTGTGTGATCAGGAGAAGTTGATTCATTCTAGCTGACTCAGAGAGAGGGAATATGGAGAAGATCCTGCGGAAATACTTGGTACTCTCGTGCGGTCTTACGGATATTCTGGGAACGCCGCGCGACTCCTCGGGTTGATTCAACCTGCATTTGGTGGATGATATATTGGAAAGAGATGGCCCAGAAACGCGATGGTGTGCTACCAATCCAACCAAAACTGTATGACTTTGAAAATTGGAAGAATAAATCAATCATGTCTCGTTCAACTCGAAGATGATTACGCCAAGCTCCTGTCGTGACTCTGAACGCTATTTTTGGAATGCATATCTAAAGTATATGCGATCGCGGAAATTCAGCGACGAGTCTCGTGTTGGTGCGATATTTTTTTCTAGAATACGACCGCTCTGAAGTGAAATAGAGAAAACGTGACTCACGAAAGAAATTCTCCTCTCCTCATCCCACATTAGCAGATCGAGATCTATGTTGATAAAACCAATTGTGATTAAATACCCTGACCTTTCGAAGCTGCAAAAAACCTAAGGCGTTCGTAAAAGTTGTCAATCTTACCACATAATTGTTTTGGAGATTCTGGAAACTCGGCAAAAAACGATTTTGAGTTCGACCCATTAACGTGATTTTGGCGATGCCACTCACTCTATACAAGTTTCAAAACTGGATTTGTAACTCTGAATATTACACAAATATGCGAGCAAAAGGTGCGAGGTATGCGTTGAGCGATTTTCATTTTTCATTTTTCAACGATTTCCAGCAAAGTGTGAATTCTCCAGAGAAATGCTCATATACTCGACATAGTTTCTTGGATTCCATTTCTTCCAAGACTTGAAAAAATTTCCTACAGCTGATTGAAAGGGATCATCATTTTTTCTGCTAGAACCCTCCGAAAATCAATAAGTATGTGGAACAAACTCATACTCGCCAAGTTATACTTTTGAAAGGAGGGGATGAACACAAATATCTTGATTTATTCGTTGAATGATTTGAAATGATGAACGGTTAACCGACATGATTTATATTTGCATTGTTGAATTTTTCTATACAGATATTCGAATACGACATCTTCAATGTTTGTAACTCACTCAGTTATCCACCAATTCTTCAATCAATTAGTGTGTATATTATAGATAATCAGATCCATTCATTAAAAGTTTTGATGTCACGTCGAGTTGATTTTTTGGCATGTCTCTGTATGTCGGACACCTCGCTATGTTGGACACCTTTTCCGGAACCAAAGTGTCCAACTTAGACAGGTTCTGCTGCATAGGTATAACCATGAAACTGCCATCTCTTCGATCGAGTTGGGTTCCGACATTAGGAAGACGCTCAAAGAAATGGAAACCGGAATATAGAATACCAAAACT
The DNA here is from genome assembly GCA_029851415.1 of Eretmocerus hayati. Taxonomy (NCBI): domain Eukaryota; kingdom Metazoa; phylum Arthropoda; class Insecta; order Hymenoptera; family Aphelinidae; genus Eretmocerus; species Eretmocerus hayati. The sequence continues at coordinate 97,390,118 of CM056741.1, forward strand.
CTATCCGAAATGAAGATGTTGTTCCGATATTCACTGATGGCAGTAAGATCTTTTAAGCTTCTCGTGGGGACTGCATGCATATCTGATAAATTGAGGTCTTCAATCGTTAGGAGCAACAACGAATCTGTGCGAATTCTTACAGCTGAGACCATCGTTTTGAGAAATGCATTGCAAATACTTGGCCCTTGGAGATGGAAATAGGATGTACCGTCTAGTTGGATGAGTCTGGACACCGCGATGACTTTGTAACACTTTCTCGAAAGAGATTCATAGCGTTACAAAAGCGTCTTGCGAGCTCTAGCAGCGATCTGAAAGGGGTTGAGAGCTCGAAATCGCTACTTTTATTATGAGATAACAATTGAGTATACAATAACTTTCAAAATCAAAAGGCTCGTTCATCCATTTGAAAGGGAATAAAAAATACGTCGCCCCTCCATTGCAAAAATACAGCCGACAGCGTGTTTTAGAGGGCTCCAATGCTCTCAACACTCCTTCCGAGTTGTCAGCACGTGGATGTCATTCAAGGGAACCTATTACCCTCAGCGTTATGGGTCAATGGAGCAACTACACGCTGCTTGCATAGAAGGAAATTAGTTTCTTCGGCTGTGTTTCCATCTCTACCAAACTCGATGTACACCTCTCATAAGTGCATGGATCGGAATTCAAAGAACGGCATCTTGGCTGACAAGATAAATTTGAGAGGATCTCGTTCGGGTCATGTCAATCAAGAATTTGCGTGGCACTGAGGTATGCAAGGAATCTCTATTTGTCTCCGCTGTGCGTTGCAGTCGCTGTCAGCATAAAAATTGGTATGTTACGAAGTCACCCCGGTTCACGGGGTGGCTTTGTACACCCCGTACTCTGTGATGACCTGCGAAATAATTCAAGGTTAGAAAAGAGTAGCTTCCCCACGTTAAATATTCTGCAAAGTTTAAGAATGACATCGCATTGTAGTGAAATTCATATCCAAGTCAAAATATGTTCTTGAGTTACCCCGGCTCACGGTACTTGATTTCTCAGAGTGGAAGAATACAGAAATCGAAATATTTCTATGTAGACATGAAAACCCTCGACCAAAGTTATCCGAAAGAGTACAATTTTTTAATTTTGGACAACCAGTATAAGAATTGAGTTGTTTTTGATACCTTGACACCAAGAGATCTGTGATAACAAAGCCATTTAGTGAGGAATTTTCGTTAAGTTACTCTTTTACCGGTAGAATGCGTCTTCCATCCACTGATTCCCGACGCCAATGTATGAACATGCGTAAAATTGGAAAAATGAGAATAATTTAAGGATCGGGATGGAGAATGGAGGAGAATATTTCAAACATTTTTATAAGAGTAAATCGAGGTCATGGTTCTTCCACCTCTATTTCATCGAGAAACGATAGTAATGAGTGATGGGTGCAGAGCAAACCACTATCATTCGAATGCCCCTTTGGTAAGGCAACAATTCCTAGCTGAATCTATATGAATCATTCTGGAGCAAGCTGGACAAAACCATCACCAGGGGGGATCTGGGAAAAATCTGCAAAAATTTCCTTCTATTAGTACTATGTTCAAATGGTCCGAAGAAAGTTTTTCCACATTTTTTCGGTCCCCCGTAGGCCCTAGGGCCCATCGAAGAGCCATTTTAGGCCCTTTGCTAGTCTATTTGAAAAAAGTCATAGCTCCAACAAGATCCAAAATTCTTCAACTTACTTCGACGCATTTTTCTTCTAAAACCTAATACTTCTCAGAAAAAAATTGTCCCAGACGAATAAGTCGGCCTGGCGACTTCTGCAAGCTATTTATTGAGAACAAATTTCAGCAATTTCTGCGTCATCTTGTGGGCGACCTAGATCCAACCAGAGAGGAAATAATTGACTCTCACCAGTGGTCATTTTGAAGGTCTTGAAAAGACCTACAATTTTCCTACTTCTAAAAGTCATATATCACTTTTTTCGTTGGAGCTACAGACGGTACAAATTGAGCTATTACCGAAAAAGTCGAAAATTCAGGACTCAATTTCAAAAATATACCTCAATTCTTCTCCACCAAATTTGTGCGAAAATGTTCTTTGAGACATCTTCTTTCAGTGGAAAGAATTTGGTGGAGGTTTTTTCATTCAAATTTTTTTGCCGAGCGTTACAAAATACCGCATTCCGTCGTTTTAGCAAAAATGGCATCTTTGACCACGGTCACATATGCTCCCATCTGGACTGATGTGCACTAATCTGTGTGAAAGTACTCCCCAAAGTACCCTTATGTAAGTGTAAGGAGTTGTGGGGTCGAACCTTGAGCCAGGAGCGACCTGTAGGTTCTATTTACCGTGTCAAAAATAGGCATTATTTTGGCTATTTGGGCGTATGCAACCGAGAGCATGATTTCACTTGTTCTGGCACACAAATGAGATAATGGGCTAGAGCAAGGATCCAAGCATACTTTTCCGACTCAAATGGCCATCTGAACACAAATCTGATGTCAGTCCAGGTCTGGAACGTCGTCTAATGCCTCAACGGTGTCCGAAACAGTCAACAGAGTCTAAATTCTTTTGGGACAGAGAGATGATTCTATAGGTCAAAATTGACAGCGAAATAGTGTTGAGATGGTAATCTTGAGTCGGATAAGTATGCTTGGATCCTCGTTCTAGCCTATTATCTCATTCGTGAGCCAGAACAAGTAAAATCATGCTCTCGGTTGCGTACGCCCAAATAGCCAAAATAATGCCTATTTTTGACACGGTAAATAGAACCTACAGGTCGCTCCTGGCTCAAGGTTCGGCCTCACAACTTCTTACACGTACTTAAGGGTACTTGGGGGTGTACTTCCACACAGATTAGTGCACATCAGTCCAGATGGGAGCATATGTGACCGTGGTCAAAGATGCCATTTTTGCTAAAACGAAGGGATGCGGTATTTTGTAATGATCGGCAAAAACATTAAAACAAAATAACCTCCACCAAATTCTTTCCACTGAAAGAAGATGTCTCAAAGAACATTTTCGCATAAGTTTGGTGGAAAAGAATTGAGATATATTTTTGAAATTGAGTCCTGAATTTTCGACTTTTTCGGAAATAGCTCAATTTGTACCGACTGTAGCTCCGACAAAAAGTGTGATATATGACTTTTACAAGTAGGAAAATTGTAGGTCTTTCCAAGACCTTCAAAATGACCACTGGTGAGAGTCAACTATTTCCTCTCTAGTTGGATCTAGGTCGCCCACAAGATGACGCAGAAATTGCTGAAATTTGTTCTCAATAAATAGCTTGCAGAAGTCGCCAGGCCGACTTATACGTCTGGGACAATTTTTTTCTGAGAAGTATTAGGTTTTAAGAGGAAAATGCGTCGAAGTACGTTGAAGAATTTTGGATCTTGTTGGAACTATGAATTTTTTCAAATAGACTAGAAAAGGACCTAAAATGGCTCTTCGATGGGGTCTAGGGCCTACGGGGGACCGAAAAAATGTGGAAAAACTTTCTCCGTACCATTTGAATATAGTACTAATAGAAGGAAATTTTTGCAGATTTTTCCCAGACACCCCCTGGTGATGGTTTTGTCCAGCTTGCTCCTGAATGACTCATATAGATTCAGCTAGGAATTGTTGCCTTACCAAAGGGGCATTCGAATGATAGTGGTTTGCTCTGCACCCATCACTCATTACTATCGTTTCTCGATGAAATAGAGGTGTAAGAACCATGACCTCGATTTACTCTTATAAAGATGTTAGAAATATTCTCCTCCATTCTCCATCCCGATTCTTAAATTATTCTCATTTTTCAAATTTTGCGCATGTTCATACATTGGCGTCGGAAATCAGTGGATGGAAGACGCATTCTACCGGTAAAAGAGTAACTCAACGTAAATTCCTCACTAAATGGCTTTGTTATCACAGATCTCTTGGTGTCAAGGTATCAAAAACAACTCAATTCTTATACTGGTTGCCCAAAACTCAAAAATTGTACTCTTTCGGATAACTTTGGTCGAGGGTTTTCATGTCTACATAGGAATATTTCGATTCCTGTATTCTTCCACTCTAAGAAATCAAGTACCGTAAGCCGGGGTAACTTAAGAACATATTCTGACTTGGAGTTTGAATTTCACTACAATGCGATGTCATTCTTAAACTTTGCAGAATATTTAACATGGGAAGCTACTCTTTTCTAACCTTGAATTATTTCGCAGGTCATCACAGAGTACGGGGTGTACAAAGCCACCCCGTGAACCGGGGTGACTTTGTAACATATCAATTCTTATGCTGACAGCGACTGCAACGCATAGCGGAAACAAATAGAGATTCCTTGCATACCTCAGTGCCACGCAAATTTTTGATTGACATGACTCGAACGAGATCCTCTCAGATTTATTTTGTCAGCCAAGATGCCGTTCTTTGAATTCCGATCCATTCACTTATGAAAGGTGTACATCGCGTTTGGTAGAGATGGAAACACAGCCGAAGAAACTAATTTCCTTCTATGCAAGCAGCGTGTAGTTGCTCCATTGACCCATAACGCTGAGGGTAATAGGTTTCCTTGAATGACATCCACGTGCTGACAACTCTGAAGAAGTGTTGAGAGCATTGGAGCCCTCTAAAACACGCTGTCGGCTGTATTTTTGCAATGTAGGGGCGACGTATTTTTTATTCCCTTCCAAATGGATGAACGAGCCTTTCGATTTTGAAAGTTATTGTATACTTAATTGTTATCTCATAATGAAAGTAGCGATTTCGAGCTCTCAACCCCTTTCGGATCGCTGCTAGAGCTTGCAAGACGCTTTTGCAACGCTGTGAATCTCGTTCGAGAAAGTGTTACAAAGTCATCGCGGTGTCCAGACTCATCCCACTAGACGGTACATCCTATTTCCATCTCCAAGGGCCAAGTATTTGCAATGCATTTCTTAAAACGATGGTCTCAGCTGTAAGAATTTGCACAGATTCGTTGTTGCTCCTAACGATTGAAGAGCTCAATTTATTAGATATGCATGCAGTCCCCACGAGGAGCTTAAAAGATCTTACTGCCATCAGTGAATATCGGAACAACATCTTCATTTCGGATGAAGTTTTGGTATTCTATATTCCGGTTTCCATTTCTTTAAGCGTCCTCCTGATGTCGGAACCCAACTCGATCGAAGAGATGACAGTTTCATGGTTATACCTATGCAGCAGAACCTGTCTAAGTTGGACACTTTGGTTCCGGAAAAGGTGTCCAACATAGCGAGGTGTCCGACATACAGAGACATGCCAAAGAATCAACTCGCCGTGACATCAAAACTTTTAATGAATGGATCTGATTATCTATAATGTACACACTAATTGATTGAAGAATTGATAGATAACTGAGTCATTTTCAAGCATTGAAGATGTCGTATTCGAATATCTGTATAGAAAAATTCAACAATGCAAATATAAATCATGTCGTCGCTCAACCGTTCATCATTTCAAATCATTCAACGGATGAATCAAGATATTTGTGTTCATTCACTTCTTTCAAAAGTATAACTTGTCGAGTATGAGTTTGTTCCACATACTTATTGATTTCGAAGGGTTCTAACACAAAAAATGATGATCCATTTCAATCAGCTGTAGGAAATTTCTTCAAGTCTTGAAAGAAATGGAATCCAAGAAAGTATGTCGAGTATATGAGCATTTCTCTGGAAAATTTACACTTTGCTGGAAATCGTTGAAAAATGAAAAATGAAAATCGCTCAACGCATACCTGGCACCTTTTGCTCGCATATTTGTGTAATATTCAGAGTTACAAATCCAGTATTGAAACTTGTATAGAGTAAGTGGCATCGCCAAAATCACGTTAATGAGTCGAACTCAAAATCGTTTTTTACTTATTCTGGAAACTCGCAGAATCTCCCAAACAATTATTTGGTAAGATTGACAATTTTTACGAACACCTTAGGTTTTTTGCAGCTTCGTAAGGCCAGGGTATCCAATCACAATTGGTTTTATCAACATAGAGCTCGATCCGCTAATGTGGGATGAGGAAGAGAGAATTTTTTCGTGAGTCACGTTTTCTCTATCTCACTTCAGAGCGGTCGTATTCTAGAAAAAAATATCGCACCAACACGAGACTCGTCGCTGGATTTCCGCGATCGCATATACTTGAGATATGCATTCCAAAAATTTCGTTCGAGTCACGGCAGGAGCTTGGCGTAATCATCCTCGAGTTGAACGAGACATGATTGATTCATTTTTCCAATTTTCAAAGTCATACAGTTTTGGTTGGATTGGTAGCACACCATCGCGTTTCTGGGCTATCTCTTTCCAATATATCATCCACCAAATGCAGGTTGAATCAACCCGAGGAGTCGCGCGGCGTTCCCAGAATATCCGTAAGACCGCACGAGAGTACCAAGTATTTCCGCAGGATCTTCTCCATATTCCCTCTCTCTGAGTCAGCTAGAATGATTCAACTTCTCCTGATCACACAGAGGCCAAAGATATCTCATTTCGAGACTTGAATGATGATATTTTCACTTCGATTGAGGCCGATAGATTTGATTGTTCTTTTATATCATCATCCATAGCTGCATTCCAGCAGGTGTAAAAGTTCCAGAGGAACGCCCATATTCGTCTTTTCGGGAAACCAACCATTTTTTGGAGAATGTGTATCATGGTTTCAACTGCAGATTCTTCCTTGTATTGATATATAGAGCAACTCACTCGTCGATCTCACTTGGGAGCTCAATGACCTACTGTGGTCATTCAGAAACGTTACGGTCTCATTTTTCATGATGATATCATTCATAATTATATCATCCATGGGATATCTACGAGTGATTTGCTTCACATGTGGATAGAAGAAAGAATCTGCAGTTTGGAAAATAATTCGCGAGATTTTTAATCAACTACATTCGATTTCTCCAATTTTTCCAATTCAATTTCGAATTGAATGAAAAATAAATAAGAAAGACCGTGCAAAATTTTCGGGATGCATCACCTCATACAATGAATCTTGTTTGAAATATACTCGACATGGTTTCTTACTACGCCGATCCTCTCTCCCGCTTGTGGATGTCTTCTACATGATGAAAAACAGGGAAAAAAATTTCAGACCCCTAAGGAGTGATAGAATAGTGCCGTACGGAGCATCAAGTTTCGAATATTGACTCAAAAGTTACGTTCTTCACGACTTTCTTGTTCTGATGTTTGAGGTCGTACGAGGTAGTGTTTCGGGTCTAACCTACAATCAAGTACACGTAATTCTACGTAAAATTTCACGCAAAATCCAAATTCATCGTTATTTCTGAGGTACACAGACACCCAGTACGTCAAAGATCATCTTTTTCGTCAGGAAACGAAGTTGAGTAGGTTTTTCTCGTGTTTCAGGTATATAGCTCGCTGTGAACTCCATCGGTGATAGTCATAAACATCTGCATTGACGTAAAATTTCATTCGGAATCCACACTTCCGTTATTTCCAAGGTACAGAGACACCCAGTATGTCGAAACTCATTTTTCTCGCTGAAAACAATTTTTAGCACGTTTTTTTCGTCTAATCTGACCCAGAAAGGCCACTAACACTGCTCATAGATTTCCAAATCCCAATGCATATCCAATCTGAAACTGCTGACCCACACAGATCGCGCGATTATAGTTGCATCAGATAACTGTGTAAACTCAGAAGTATTCATCTTATATTGAAAATTTGGACGTTACTCTCCCAAAGAACCTATCCGCGAAACAGAAGAAGTATGCTTCCAATCTAAATTTGGAACTCATCGTTTTTTATGCTGAAGACAACTCTCGATGGAGTTCGGAGTGAAATCAGGGCAACTCGATACCGAGTGAGTTTCGATCAGAAAGAGGAGTGAGATTTTCCACTCGGGGAATCAGACTTGGCCAAATTGGGTCGCACGGGTAGACACGAGTACACGGGACAACGCGGGTGAACCGCCTCACGCCAGACTGGGCCAAATTGGGTCGCACGGGTAGCCACGGGTACACGGGACAACGCGGGTAAACCGCCTCACGCCAGACTGGGCCAAATTGGGTCGCACGGATAGACACGGGTGCACGGGACAACGCGGGTGAACCGCCTCACGCCAGACTGGGCCTAATTGGGTCGCACGGGTAGACACGGGTACACGGGACAACGCGGGTGAACCGCCTCACGCCAGACTGGGCCAAATTGGGTCGCACGGTTCGACACGGGTACACGGGACAACGCGGGTGAACCGCCTCACGCCAGACTGGGCCAAATTGAAACGCACGGGTAGACACGGGTACACGGGACCCCACGGGTAAACCGCCCAACGCCAGACTGGGCCGAATTGGGTCGCACGGGTAGACACGGGTACACGGGACCCCACGGGTAAACCACCCAACGACAGACTGGGCCAAATTGAGTAGCACGGGTATACACGGGTATACGGGACCCCACGGGTCAAGAGCCTCACGCCAGACTGGGCCAAATTGGGTCGCACGGGTAGACACGGGAACACGGGACAACGCGGGTAAACCGTCTCACGCCAGACTGGGCCAAATTGAGTCGCACGGGTAGACACGGGAAACTACTCAAAACTACATCCATTTGGTCCGCGCGGGAATGCACGGTTACAGAGCTTGCAGCTGCACGGGTGATCCACGGGTCCCCGCCGGTCGAGATTGCAGACGTCAAAAAGTCGCACGGGTAGCACACGGGAATGCGAGTATTCTACCCAAATTCCCGTGCACTCTACACGGGAACCCGTGAAATAGCGCTGCGGATAGCTACTTTCTCTCAGGAAAAATTCCCCAGCGACGAAGCCTTGTTATCTTGTCGCCAGAACTCATGTTCCAACGAGCAAGAGAGATGATTCTCCTGATATATTGTTATGAGCTGGTATTGGGGCATTTGAATCAGAAAGACCTTCAGTGAAGGCCATGAGAGACCTGGAGTTGATACATGTCTCTGCTTGGTCGAGGACAGTCGTAAATTCCTCCAAGGTGAGTATTGTCCCTCCCTCCATCCTCTTTGAGTGACGTTTCACTCCCTCAGCCCCAGCTTCCCAAATTCCTCTAATATAAGGGACGGCTTGGAGATAAGGGCACGTGGTTGTACTCAATCTACTAAGGGACCGGAAGATGGAATGGGGATCAGGTAAATCTTCGAGAATACAAAATACAGAAACGTTTGGCTTTTGAGTGGAATGTACTATACGTGTACCGATGTCTGTACGTTCCGTAGGAATTTTGAAATAGTAGACATATTTATGTATACTTCTCGACGAGATTTGTTCACTCGGAAAGTCATCGCGCCCGGGTGCAGAAGGGGCGAGAATCTCATCAGCTCCAGTACCAGTGTCATAGACACATGGGCTCATCATAATCAGCCGATTTGCGTTGGACTTGATATTCAGTTGCAATATCGAGTGGAACAAAACTTCAGAAATGGATGAGTACTGCGCGCGCTGGTCTATGATTGCTCGAATCTCATTCGCAAACTCATACATAGATTCAACTACAATCGGACCGGCAGAGATCTAACCCTCATCATAATCAGCATTTTCATTCAGAATAATGATAAGATTCACATAGTTCGACTCCAATTGCAGCATTGATGTTAATCTGGTAGGCGGTTGGAAATGATGAATAGACTTTGGCGCATGTTCAGGTGATCCCGTATGAGCGGGAATTCAGGCTTGAAGATAGATTGCTGAGCTCTTATTTTCGCAGACCCAGAATTGACAATAGGTTGCTGAGCTCCTATATGTGAAGACTCAGACTTGAGAATAGATTGCCGAGCACTTGTAAGTCGTGAATCAGACTAAAATGTAGCAGGTGATTCTCTTCAACTTCGTAATCTCGAATTCATTGAAGAAGTTTGATCGAGAATCGAAGAGTGTTCGTTGAAGGATTCCAGATTATCTAGGTCTGAGTCTTCCACGGCATTGAAAACATCGTTCCTGAAATAATCATCGGCACGATCAACATCATCGTGATTGATTAGCTCGTCATGAGTATCCTCGAATCAGCACGTGAACTTGACTGCTCATATGGAAAATCTCCTCAAATGCTCAAAATGAGTAATGACATGGAAAAAAGTTAACTCAACTGATTATGTGTCGCGAAAAACTCGAACATGCGCTGCATTATTCGCTGAATTGGATGATTGACAGTTCCCCGACGATCTCGCAATGAATAAGAGAATAATGGAAATGCGGAGATCGTTAGAATATATTGATTGGGTATATACCGTCCCTCCCGAGCACGAGGAGAAGCTCAAATTATTCATCGGAAAACGTAACATGGTGCAGTACCTAGTAATGGGTGGGCCGAATTGGGGGAGAGGCAAGGGTAGGCAGTGGAACAAACCCCAAAGGATGTTGGAAGCATCAAGAACTCACGCACCGGTAGATGACCTTGGCCCTTGTCAAGAACGCTTCGCAGCTGTATTGCTGCGCAGAAACATGAAGACCGTTGATGTGACGCCACTTTTCACTCTGCTAGCTGCTTTGGCGATGAACGAGACGCTGGCTCTCAAAATGTCCGCCACGCGCTCGCTTTGCGTCTCGCTTGGCTTCTGTCCCGGAGCCGACCAAGTGACCCTCTAAATGAAACCGCGCCTGCTAGTTGAATTTTGGTTCCCAATAATCAAATTTTCTTATCGCGTGCAGGAACCGTTTCACAGAGTTTGATCGGTTTCGATTACACGAGTGTGCTTGTACAACACGGATCTTCCTACCGGGAGTCATATTTTGCATCAATTCTTCAACAAAAGCACATGGATGACTTGATGTATTTATTCCTTTGAGAAATGATGCATAATATGCCATACAACAGTGAGAGCCAAGCACAGTGTTGTACAAGCACACTTATGTAATTGAAACCAATCAGAGTCTATGAAATGGTTCATGTACGGGATGAGGAAATTTAATCCTTGGGAACGAAATTCCAGCTAGCACGCGAAGAGAACAAAACCAGCGATAATCGGCGCGTCCCCTTTCTCGCCCTGTACGCAGGAGAAAGAGAGGGGCACCACGAGTTGTGTTCGCTTACGAAATTATTCACGCAGTCAACACGGTCAAGTTTAGCCTGCCAGGATTTTTTCCGGGCAGCCAAGATCTCGTCTTGCGGGCGGATGAGATATTCAAGAGGCAGGCGATATCGGGTGCGTTCGGCAAATCTCGGCCCTCTCACACATCTTTTGTTGGGCCGCACACACTTTATGATGTACAAGATATGTTTTGTTGTGAAAGTATTCAAAATGAAATACTCAACTGTGGGACTAATCATTCTGTATATAATCGTAATTTACGGGGGTCCATAAGACGTAGAAATCTTGATCATGGATTCTACTTTAAGTAATAGATGCAGTTCTCCTTCCATCACTCGCAAAGTATAATCTAACCTCCTATATTTATGTTGACAAACATGCACCGGGGAGACTGAGAGTTCTAAAGTTTAGCCGTAAATGATTTTTCGAGTAAGATCAAATCCCGCTTTAGATGCAGCAATTGCTCATTTTGAAGACTTTCCATCTTGAATTTGTTGCATCTTGCTCCAAGCACAAAATCAGTCTAAGATGAAGGATTCATTTTTGCAGTATTGCAAGGAATGAGAGCGCAATAACACCGAAAAATCGAATCGATGGAGCGATCGATGTTAAACTCGCCATGCCTCTCGTATCCCATACTTTCTATGGGATGGGGTAGTTTCAAAGGACCATATAACTGCATCGCAGATACAAACAAGTTCAAAATTCTATACAATTAGTTTTTTTTCAAAAGCGATGTGAATGATGGAAAATTCCTAGCCTCATCATGAAATAGACATATTTTAGCGCAATTATTCCGACAAATCGTTTTGAATGATATCAACTCGCACTATCGATATGAGTGGTCATCCGATTGTCAGCTGAACTATTATGCTGGTTAAAATTGAATCTGATTGTTGTAGATATTGGGTGTGGAAATACTGGACTTCTCGAATTGAGCTTCCCGCAGGTAGCTCAATTCGAACCGCAGTATATCCTTCATCAATATCAGTTTTTTGCGACTGCTAAATTGAAGACATTCTGATCCGGAATTGAAGTATTTTAGTCCTGAGCTTTCAAGTACAAGCTCTCTGGATTGAAATCTTCAAGTAGAACTTCACTACTTTCCAAACACTACGGGTTGTAAGTCAGGTTGATCGGATGGATATTTCTCGATTCAAATCCTCAAATGAGCACGCGTAGGCCGCAATCCAGGAAATTCAATCCATTACAGGCATGGTACTTAGAATGGAACCTACTCCGTAGAAGTCAATCAGAGAAATTCATTGGAAACCAGTCCATTTTTACTGACTATCCAGTCCAGAGCCGTTCAATGAATGGATCTGGAATGGTTTTTTGGTGAGTTCCGCTGGTTGACTTCTATACAGAGTACCTGTCAATGTGACTCGATATTTCATGAGCACCAGCTGATATCTTCGTCGACACCTAGTAGCTCGTGGTTGATGGTTTTAGAAAAAAAACATGGACTTATATACTCGGCCCCCTCAACTTTCCAACCTATTCATCCGCAAAGAGCGATTGAGGCTGTTCTGACCTTCTTTGATCCAAAGCTGTGTAAATCCACAATCTCGGAATATTTTCTCATCCAACACGGTAAAAGTCAAGTTTTTTCTCAGCTTTTTTCGGTCCAGAACGGTGTGAATCCACTTTAGAAAAAATTGCACCTTCGTACCGTTCTGGTCTAGAAAAAAGTCGAGGAAATTTGCGGACCAGAACGGTAAAAGTTCATTTTTCATTATAACACAAAATTGAAAAAATATTTAAAAAATTTAAGCAATTGAAAATTACTACACCCCATGCTGAAAATCTCGCCAAAACACCCTCATTACTCATGATGAATGAAGCATAATCACTAAAAATTACACATTGAATTTTCCATTGCAAGAAAACTTTAAAGCTGATTTGCTAGATATGGAGGAAATAGACTTATACCGTCCTGGTCCGGAGCCGTCCAAATAACAATGCAATTGTTGGGCCGTATTATACACCAAGAATATACTATCATGCATAGTATCTACGCGCGTTGCGGCAGTATCCGAAGAATATCGGTGCACAGCGACATATGAGCGGAGAGCGAGTCAAGATTCTTTGCAGCCACGAAAAAATCCGGTTAGCAAAAACATAATCGCGTTGTCACGCTGATTTCTTAGCCACCCTCTCTCCTTTTGAGCACAGATATATTGTTGTATCTGTACATATGTGAATATTCGACGTTCTCAACCGTTGGTATTCATCGATCGGTCGGTTGCTAGTGTCAAAGAAATAAAGGCACGTGTTGTTTTGATAATTCGGTGGCTCTAATTTATTGTGTTACGAGTGAGTGTAATAATTCGGGGGCTCGTCCGGGATTCAACAACCAAGGATACTAGTGTGAAGCAGCAAAATGAGGACCCGGAATAGCGAGTATTTGCTGCCGGGAGATCGCATGGACGCTGGGTCAGTATCGTTTGATGTCCCGATACAAAGCCCAAGATCATCTGATACTGCATCTGGTTTCCGTGGATTTCCAGGTGAGTGCAGTGACCAAGGCCCTGTTGTCATGCATGAGCCGACCACTCATCGCCCTGCGGCTCCTTCCGTGGCTGAGATGATCGACGCGAGGGCAACCCACGGTGACAGCGGCAACGCCGCGTGTGATGCGGCCGGTGATGGCTTGCAGCCTGACATCTCGGGTGACCCTGGTTCTACTGCGCCTACCGGTGGTGCTGCGTCTGTCATGCCTGCGGATACGGAGTTTTCTGCCGCCGCCTCTACACCTGCAGCGATCGGCAACGGTGGTTTCGCTCGCCCTGATGTCTCCGGTGGTGTTGTTTTCAACAACGCTGCGGACCGAGGCACTGCGACTGCGGGCGGCAATTTTGCAGAAGTCGTTGCCGTCGAACGGGCCGTCGGCGCAGCGGGATCGTCCCGCGCTGCTGGGACGAACGGTGAAACACGGTACGATCCCGAGATTGACAACATGGCTGCTGAGCTGCGCCAACGAGATCGTGATTTCATCGCTGAACGACGAGCATGGGTAGCAGAACAGCGGGTTTGGATGGAGGAGCGACGGTTACTCATGCAGCGGATTGAGCTTCTTGAGCAACGACTACAACAGCTGAGTTCAACCAATTTCCACACCATAACACATAACTCGATTCCCAACATTTCTCACACAAATGAATTACAAACGGGCTCAGAGACAACTCCACTCACTGCACAAATTCACAAATCATTTCGACCAAAGGCAGATGAATATAACGTAGAGACGCCTCTACGGGAGTACATCAATCAGTTCAAATTAGTTGCTCTCGCGAATGGTTGGGATGACAGAGCTAAGGGCATCATGCTGGTATCGTGCCTGCGAGGGAAGGCAGAATCTGTTCTTGACAATGTGGATCCAGAGACGATCAGTTTTGAATCTTCACACTCAAGTTTAGATTTACGTTTTGGCGATTCTCTTCTCCAGGCTATCAATTTTTCACTCTTCCAGAATCAAAAACAGAAATTTGACGAGGATTTCTCATCTCTAGCTTCCGATATCTCTCGATTAGTTCGGGATATTTTTAAAAATTCTCCGGTCGAAGAACAGGATCGGTTCGCGTGTTCGAAGTTCATATCTGCAATTTATGATCTTCCAATTCGCGAAATGTTGCAACTCGAAGGTATATTCTCAATGAAAAAAGCTTTAGCTCGCGCTATGGGAATGAAGGTTATTCGGGATGAGAATCGTAGAGAGCATGTTTATAGGAACTCGTTGAATTCAAATCAGTTCACCCAGGCATCTTCACAGTACATGAAACCAAATTGAAATCACACGACACAAAAAAGACAACTCCCCACTTGCTGGTCGTGTGGTCTTGAAGGACACATCCGCTCGAACTGCCCAACGAATGCTGACAAAGGAAACTGAGACACGTCAAGCTAGACGAGGCATGCTTGACAACATTGACTCCAGTCCTTGGCAAAAACTCAATGAGTGGCTCTGGTTTTGGGAGAATGAGGAGAATTACTGGGAGTTCTAGCGGGGCTAACTGCTTTCTAGGTCCATTGGACGGCATGCCTTGTAATTTCAAAATTGATTCTGGATCAGATGCGTCAATCATTAGTAAGAGATTCATGGTGAATGGAAAAATCCGAGCAACCGGTAATTTTCCGATTCTGAGATATCCAACGGGAGAGAGAGTGAAAACTATCTGTAGAACGTCGGTTCAGGTAGAAGTTGGTATTCATAAGCTTAGTCAATCAGTTCATGTTGCTGATATGGAAGACGATTGCATTCTGGGTACGGATTTTCTTGAGAGAGTAGGCGTCACGACGGCAATTGATGAGGTTCTCTTAGGGACATCTACATCCTTAGACCAGTCGCGTGAAGTTGATCTTGGAGGAACACTTATGGGTAGGATTCTATCGGAATCGTCGGAAGTTGATAGGACGTTTCAGGCTCCAGGAGTACTTCCCCCTTTTCTTCTTGAAGTTTTTGAACGCGATTCCGTTGGTTTGACTCCGGATGAGAAAAATCAATTCTATACATTTTTGTTAGAACACCAGACGCAATTCTCTCACGGTGAGGAGACAGGTAGATGTGACTTGAGAGAGCATAAAATCGAGGTGGTGGATTCAAAACCCATCAAACAGCAAATTCGTCGAATTCCTATGCATTTGAGAGGCAAAGTAGAAAAGTCGATAGAGGAAATGAAGAGACACGGGGTGATCAGCAAATCCAAAAGTTCTTGGTGTTCGCCAGTGGTCATAAAGATTAAGAAAGATGGGTCTATTAGATTTTGCGTTGATTTATAGACTCAATGCTGTGACCATGAAGGACTCTTGCCCATTGCCGAAAATCGACGAGATTCTGGATACTTTGAAAGGCGATTCTTTGTTTTCTACGCTCGATTTAAAATCAAGATACTGGCAAATCCGGATTCGGCCAGAGGATAAGGAAAAAACCGCGTTCTCAATAGGCAATGGATTATGGGAATTCGAAGTTATGGCATTTAGTCTCTGTAATGCACTTGCAACTTTCGAAAGATTAATGGAAGAAGTGCTGTCCAATCTGATTAACATAATTTGCATGGTTTATCTAGATGAGGTCATTGTCAAGGCAAACACGTTCGGAGAAATGATTGAAAACCTTAGGATCGTTTTCTCTAGATTCAGAGATGCAAATTTAGAGTTGAACGCGAAGAAATGTCATTTTTTCAAACGTGAAGTCTTGTATTTAGGACATATCATTTCAGCAGAAGGAGTGCGAGCAGATCCTGACAAAGTTTCCAGCATTGGGAACTGGCCGACACCAAAAAATGAGAAACAGGTTTTGAGTTTTCTTGGTTCAGCGTCATACTGCAGGAAATTCGTTCGACATTTTTCGGCAATCGCTAAACCTCTGTATGCTTTGACAGGGCAAGCAGCCGTTTTTATCTGGACACCCGAATGTGAAGATGCGTTTATGAAACTCAAAACAGCGTTAAGTTCTCCTCCAATTTTAGGATATCCTGATATGGATGCCGAGTTCATTCTGGATGCTGATGCTTCGGGGCATGGGCTGGGTGCAGTGCTGTCTCAAATGCAAGGAGGAAAAGAACGAGTTATTAGCTATTTTAGTAAAATTTTCAGCAAATCGGAAAGAAATTACTGTGTGACCCGGCGTGAGCTACTGGCTGTTTTGGAATCTGTTGAAAATTTCGCACATTATTTGATAGGAAAGGAATCTACAGTGAGAACTGATCATAGTGCTTTGGAATGATTGCTATCTTTTAAAGATTTGGATGGACAACTCGCGAGGTGGGTTGGTGAGCTGAACAAATTTGATTTTGAAATAATTCATAGGGAAGGCGCATCTCACGGCAACGCAGACTCGCTATCTCGCAGACCATGCAAAGAATCATCGTGCAAATATTGTAATAATCAAGAAGCTAGATATGACTCACATCACACTTTAGGTCGGATCCAGTTGTCACAGGGGAACGAAATCGAGTGGAGAGATGCGCAACATACAGATCAAGTTCTACAGAAAGTCATAGAATACAAAAAATCTAATGAGAAACCGACATGGGTAACTATAACTTCTCAGAGTTCCAGTTTGAAATTTTATATCCAACAGTGGGATTCATTGGTTCTCAAAAACGAAATTTTATATAGACGATGGGAGTCCACTGACCTCAAAACGAGTACTGATCTTCTGGTAGTGCCTAGATCAAAAGTTTCTGTCGTTTTGAGAGAAGCCCATGATTCTCCTGGTGGTGGCCATTTCGGTCAGAAGAAGACTCTGATGAAAATACGCCGTTTATTTCATTGGGACCGTTGTCGTAAGGATGTGGAAGAGTACTGCAGAACGTGTGATGTGTGCATAAGTGAAAAGGCCCACAAGGCAGTGGTTAAGGGAATTTGAAGATTTAGAATGTGGGTGCGCCGTCATTTCAAATAGATATCCTGGGACCGTTTCCACAATCATCATCGGGAAATAGGTACTTGCTAGTAGCTGTCGATTGCTTCACGAGATGGCCTTGGATGGTCGCATTATCGAATGTTAGAGCAAAATCTGTAGCTGACGCACTGGTCAATAACATTTTTCCGGAATCAGGCGTTCCTCTAGAAATCCACACAGATCAGGGAAGGAATTTCGAGTCTAGCCTGTTCAAACAGTCACTGATAAGTTGGGTATTTTCAAAACCAGAACCACGCCATTACACCCACAGTCCAACGGAATGGTTGAAAGACTAAATAGATCGATCCTCCAGTATCTCTCAGTGTTCGTTCCAGAGAACCAAAAAGACTGGGATAAGCTGATACCGTTCTTCCTACTGGCATTTCGATCTTTCCAGAATGAGAGCACTGGATTCACACCTGCCGAACTTCACCTCGGCCGAGACCTTCGTCTTCCTTTGGACATGATTCACGGAGTACCACCGACAGCGTTCGAACATCTACACCTGGGTATAGCCAAGAATTGCAAAGGAGACAACAGAGAGTACACCATCTTGCTCGAGAAAGATTGACAACCAAATCGTCGAGAACAAAAGCATGCTATGACTTGGATGCGAGGACGAAGAAGTTCGAAGCAGGACAGAGAGTTTGGTTCTATTGCCCAAAAAGATCGGTCGGCAAAACACCCAAACTACAATCATCTTGGGATGGACCGTACCAAGTCCTGAAGAGAATCAACGACAACGTCTTCTGTATCCAAAAAACACCAAGACACAAGAGACGGATCGTCAATGGAGATCGGCTCGCACCTTACTTAGACAGAGACAAGAGTTGCCCCACCTGAGATTTTTGGCTGGTTTTCCCTTCAGGTGTTCTGGCAAATGCCGGGGCGAGGTTTGTGATATCCAGCATTCAACATCTTCTATCACAAACCCGAAGAGCAAACACAAAGACAAAATGTCCGACTTTTCTCGTCCGCTGGCTCTTCGTCTTCACTCGAGGAAGAAAGCTCTAATTGGTCAACCAGAATAACCACTAGTGCCAACTGGTAACCACTGCATGCGTACTGCGCAATAAGTCCAAATACACGTCCCCAACATAGCCAAAGCACCTGCAGTATACCTATATCCATTTGCTGCCGTCCGTTGTATACCTATATTAAGTCCCTGTGGCAACAGTATATCCGTATATACTCTGTACATCCTCCCAATGCAGCATACTTGTATGCACACATACATGCATGATTGTGTGCATCGTCCGCAAGTCCTATTTTGTACCAGCAGCCGATGTCCAGGTACGCGTTCGTCAGATTTCCGTTCCCACGGCTGCCCGGGCCTGGCCCGGATTCGCTCACTCGCAGCGCCGCCGCATCCGCCCGCTAGTCCGTCGTCTGGACAGCACCGTGTGCACGCGCGCTCCGTCGGCGCTCTCCCATAATAAATCACCTTTGCTCGTCCGCATCCGTGTTCGCTGTCCCCCGTGCCGTGGGTGACCATCCCGGAGCTGCAATAATAGTGCGTGGGTGTGCGGTGCACCAGGTGAGAGATTTGCAGGTGCAACAGGTGCTGCACATGTGCATAACTTCAGTCATCGCCGGCTTGTATGCATACTCGGGCTGCAGCAGATGGGGCAATTGCCTGGATGGCTAGCAGCCCGAAGAGCGCACCATTAGATGTGCTACACGTATGCTGCTGTTCCATCGTCGTCACCCTGTCCGTACCCTCGCCGCGTATCGTCCTTCGTTGTACGCGCAGTATCAAATTGTCATGAAATCTTGTACCCTCGCCTACCCGCGGTCGAGAGTCTAGTCCGCTGTAGCAGCAAAAGATTCTCCGTTGTCATACCGTTTCCAGGCACGTAGTCTTGCCTCGGGGCATAATGGGACCACATCAGGCGGAAAAAAAGCTGAGGAGGGACGGAGCAGGGGCCAAAAAGGGATTCAGGGCCCTGGGAAAGACATCCAGTCTACCCAGCTGTCAAAATATCTCGTCTGTCGGCTTTTGGTCGCGGTGGCCTCCTATGATACGTCTACAGCCTTTTTTTCCTGGTGTAGGTGGGGTTGCCTACGCGCAGGCATGCTCACTTATGCAGCGTCACGTTGTCCGGTCTACTCTCCCGTCGCTCGCCGTCGTCGTCTTCTCGAGCCAGCACCTCGACAAAAAAGGGAAGTATTGGGGTCAATACCTATCCTTTGAGTTCGCTGGCTGGAGACGGCGACGAGAGATTTCCCAAATTTCGGCTGTGACAGTTTACCCGTCACAGTGTGATGAGCTGCGTGATGATTGTGAGTCCGTATACCACTTTTCTCATCTTAGAGACTTGAAAGTTGTTCGATTCGAAATTCGCCCAACGGCTTACGATGGAGATTTTTTTATATCATTTTCCTCGACCCATACTTGATGACCCCGTTGGAATTCCGGGAGGTTCTTTCAGTCGGATTAAAATGTGGTTCAAGCTTACCGCGCACGATCAGCTCATCGTCCTAGTAGGAGTGATGTGACCCAGATGGAGGCCGGGAATTTGCTTCCACTAGCGTGCGACGAAGCTTCACTAGATCTAGTATCCTTGTTCTGCGAAATTTCTTTATGTCACGTCAGAGATTCAGAAAAGCCGAAGGTTAATAGATATGAAAAACTCCACGATCAATGTCTCGATGTCACCACGGGCATTTCTCCGGGAGAATGAAGATATTCCATCGATGAGGTCGGAATACAGTCAATCCTTCGATTTTCCCACTATATGTGGTGAGTGAAAACTCGTTTTGTTCGCAGTTCTTTGTCTTCTCGTCGGTCCCACCATGATGAGTCGAAAAGAGTGATTATAATCGGATAATGTGTAGGATAGTTTCTTGCGGGTCTCGAAAGATCTTCGGAAAAATGTGCTTACATTCATCGAAGGAAAGGATCCATCCAAGGTTATCGAGAAAATGTTCGGGAGAATACGAAAATTTGATGATCTTCTTTGATCTGAGAATTTCACAGCAGTCGTTCTTGGTTTCCGGGTAACTCGAAGCACGTCTCCCGAGGATCTACAGAAAATTTTCCTCGCGTTTTTTGATAAACGTCATCCTTTCCGAGTCACGGAAAAACCAGCAATAAGACAATAAATCTCGAAGAAGACGAACATGTATACATCACTCTCGACGGGAAAATCGAGAAACTGCTTTTGATTTCCTCAAGAAAATGACCGTGAAGGTGACTAGAAATTGAGCGCGGAGGAATTTTTGATATTGGTCGGCCATCGTCTTCTCCGACTTCCTGGAGTAGCGTGTTATCAAATGTGTTGACTCTAATGAACATGAGGAGCTTTCGAACACCCCGGGAAGTTGAGATGAGCAATAGATGGAATTTCTTCAAAATAGACAGAGAATGGCCCAACAGTTGCCTTCTCGAGGCATCAAGGGCCAACGGAGGGCCCTGGGAAGTTTCAAAATCATTTTCACTCCTTTCGTGAGTTCAAACGGGAAGATAACGTTGGTGTGATACCACTGTGAGAAGGGGTATTGGGCGATCTTGAAGAAAAGGACCCCGCACAAAACCAATGGGAAGTGGCTTAAGGCCAATTTTGATGAAACTTGGCAGGGTTGTAGATCATTTTATGCTGATCAACTTTGTCAACGGGCACGAAGAGCGCCTTTGGCTTATTTTTGAGATATTTCAATGGAAAGTACGCAATTAGTTGAGGTTACGTGTAAGCTTTGTTGTCACTTATTATTGATTTTTTTCTCACAAAAGGCTATTCACATTCCTCGAACGTATTCGAGCTCTTATATCAGCCAGTAAAGTTCAGTCAGGGCAGGGAATCCGACGAGTTACTTGGTTCATATTGAAATCATGAAGAACTGATTACAGTTCTTGAAATATCTTCATCTCCTCTTAGAAATGGTCCGTTCCTTGATTGCATGACCCTGTGTTGGGCACATCTCAAACAGATACGAGCCATATGTAAATGGTCAGTAGCAACTGTAATTGCGTACAACATTACTGATTATAAGCCTTGTGATGAGTAGTACATGTATCTCAGAAGCGTGGGTGGAGGAAGCTGGGGATGGCTTTATCATAAAAAATCTGTTTCACGAAGCATAGTGCTGGGCATCTTTCTACTCGGGGGTTTTCGAGGTCGCTGAGCTCGGATATCTCATCGTCCAGCCTCTATCTCGTGATGCGGAGGCTGCGGGGGCGGACCATGTGGGGGAGGGGAGCTGCAGTGAAAAATCGATATCGCTGCACGGGGGATCGTCTATTCGGGGGTTTTTGAGGTCAGTAAGCTCGAATATGTTATCGCCCAGCCTCCGCATCTTGAGATAGAGGCTGGACGATAACATATTCGAGCTCAGTGACCTCGAAAACCCCCGAGTAGAAAGATGCTCTGGTGAAACAGATTTTTTACGATGAAGCCATCCCCAGCTTCCTCCACCCACGCTTTCGAGATACATGTACTACTCATCACAAGGCTTATAATCAGTAATGTTGTACGCAATTACAGTAGCTACTGACCATTCACATATGGCTCGTATCTGTTTGAGATTTGCCCAACACTGGGTCATGCAATTAAAAAACGGACCATTTCTAAGAGAAGATGAAGATATTTCAGAAACTGTAATAAGTTCTTCATGATTTCAATATGAACCAAGTAACTCGTCGGATTCTCTGCCCTGACTGAACTTTACTGGCTAATATAAGAGCTCGAATACGTTCGAGGAATGTGAATAGCCTTTTGTGAAAAAAATCAATAATAAGTGACAACAAAGCTTACACGTAACCTCAACTAATTACGTACTTTCCATTAAAATATCTTGAAAATGAGCCATAGGCGCTCTTCGTGCCCATTGACAAAGTTGATCAGCATAGAATGATCTACAACACTGCCAACTTCCATCAAAATTGGCCTTAAGCCACTTCCCATTGGTTTTGTGCGGGGTCCTTTGCCTTGAATGAATACATCCTCATGTCAAATAATGTGAATTTTTCAATTTGGCCATTGCGAGCTAATTAATCAGCAGGTCTGCTGATTTTACATAGCTCGATATCGGATTACTCCGATTCGAACCATGTACCTTCAAGGCACCTCCAATTCGAGGTTGCAACTTGAAGGGTTTTGATGGAAAGGAATAATTTGGAATGAAAACATACGAGAATGCTCGATTCTACGCTTGGTGTTGGTACGTTTCACCTTTCTTCGAAAGATCCGGCTCTTCAGGGGGACTGAAAGGATCTGTCAGGTTAGTCCCCGACGACACCTAGCCCAACTGGCTTGGTGATCGAGATTTTCGATCTTCCTTTTATATGACAGTCGCTCATGCGCAACCGCTCGCGAGAAAGGTCTTTTTTGACCCGCAATTTCCATATGATTTCTGATATGTTTCATCTCGGTCGTTAATGGGTTGCCGACAACCGCTGGATATTCGGACTAAATTCACTCGATCGATATTGATATTGCTTTGTTGATTTCAGTGGAGGTACCGTCTTTCGACTCACACCCTCCACTGGCTCCTAGCCTGTAGACAAGGATACGCCTTGTCATCGCGTCCTCGCGGACTACCGATTTTTTACCACTTCGGTGGAGTGGCAGCATTCCATCTAGTAGTCGAACCGTGTGCCACCCAGAATCCAACCCTATGACGGAGCAGCGGCTGAAGTGCAAGCACTAGCAGCCGTGGGCTCAGCCTCGATCCTGGGTAACTTTGTTAGAAGCCCTTCGACTTCAGCCTTGAAAGGTCGTGGCCGAGGCCTCTTACGAGGATACCCTCCCTGTTTTGCTCACGCACACAGACAGGTCACTGCTCGAGCGCTCCTATGGAGCTTAAATGCTCCCCCACGTTTCGTATAAGACCACGGTCCCGTGGTCTAACCCGTGGAATAACTCGGGAAGCCAGAGTAGTCGTCACGTACTCACCTGTCGCGGTCAGCAGGTCCTTATGGCGATTCCAATTGAGTGCCCTGCGGCGCTCGCGATTGACTCAGTCCGCCGAGGCCCCTTGCGGGTTACCTCTCCCATTCAATTGTCGGCCTTGATTGGTATCAGCCCGAAAACCGGAAATTTACGGTGTCTCGTCCCAGTGTTTCACAATCTCCATTGTGAACGTTTGACTGGTGTCCGTCGAGGTTCCTCATGGGAAATCCTCTCCCTCGTTTCATAATGAGATCACGGTCACGTGGTCTAGCCCGTGAAATGACTCGGGAAGCCAGAGTTAGTCGTCACATACTCACTTGTTGCGAGCAACAAGTCCTTATGGCGCACTCGATCGATATGAACGATCGTGACTTTTCTGCTCGCAGGGATTTCGAATGGGGTGAATTCTTTTCATTTGGCCATTGCGTAAAATCAGCAGACCTGCCGATCAATCAGCTCGCAATGGCCAAATTGAAAAAATTCAAATCATCTGGAATTCCCGCGAGCAAGGAAGTTACGATCGTTCATTTCGATCGAGTGATAATTTAATTCAAAAACACCCTCATATCCTCCTAGGTGAACACTCACACCAACTGAATGGATGAATTTTTTTGGTATGAATCGATATCCATCGAATCAAAGATGGTATTTGATAAAATCTGATGATGATCTCTCTATGAGAGATGCGTTGCAACGATTTTCGATGCTGCACTGAGTTAATTTTTTTCGAGAAGTATGAATATCTCTTCATAACAATGACATAAGGTCCATTCCAAAAGGATTTTTCTTCATCTTGAATATCTCAGAGAACCAGGAACAAGACTCGTCCCACCTAGTCCGATAACAGTTTACCATGGGAAGATAATCCATTTCGAAGAATATTCACTAGCGGTACTGACTTGCTCGCTAACGCTCGCTCGGTTACAATCTACCCAGTACGACTGATTCTTTAGAGGAAGCACAAATCTCCGATATCAGTCATTCCCTGCAGCGTTACCAGAATAACCAGGCAAGGCTTTTGAAGTTCTTCTTACAACCGGCAAGGAATCTCTTGAGAACGTTGGGTATGCTGGGGAATATACGTGTATGTGTAGAATTGTCTTCGAGTGGCATTGCAAAGTGGGTACTCATCTTGCTTTATGACTGAGTGAAATCAGTGAATGAATTGAACGGTCTTGTGCATACTAGACCATACAAGACTGTTCAAGACGGCAGCAGACCGAACTCCATGGTGGCCGTATCAACCCGTACTCGACCGGATCAGACCGGGTCAGACGATCCATCTATGTCATCCATGCACCAACCTATTGACGCGTCCACCTATGACACGTTCCCTAATATGTTCCTTTCACGTGAGCAACCCGGTATGCAGAATCTGAAAACACAGGGTTTTGATTGTCTTTCGATCAGGGCATTCAAACAACGAAACGAAACGATGAAATCTTGTTATGTTTCGTTTCGTTCCTAGGACCGAAACGATTCTGAGTCACGATTTTGTCACGTTTAACATGAGAGTAACGGAAGGAATATGACAACTAATAACGTTATCTGATAACAAAACAGTATTACAATACTTTCGTTCCGTTTCGGTTTTCAATGAGTTCGAGGCGTTTGAATCCGTTTCATTTCGTTCCTTCTGTATCGAAACAGAACTCGCATCGATTCCGTTTCGGGAGAGAATACCGCAAGTGTAACGAAACTAGGAGAGTTGCGATGGAGGAATGGAGGAAGCGGCTGATTAACGAGTCAATTGTTTGGTTGAATGTGACAACGTTTCGACGACTATTTTGTCATCTTCTTCAGGTCTGGAAATACAATTACAAAATGTCACATATAATTGACAATAATTATCCGCCCGAATTCATAAAATATCACATAGAGGAACGTTCACATGCTGAAGTGAATAGTTCTCAAAATTCTAATACTGAGTCAAGGAACCACTCAAGGCTCGCGATCAATATATCACTTTCGTACATAAGTAACTCCCATGAAAAATGTCCAAGAAACTGACTCAATTGCACGTAAGAACCTTTCCAAGAATAAATAACAATCTAGGCAATGTGATGAAGAAAGGAAAAGATCTTATGCCTGTAGGGGATAGAACTAACGTTGTATAAAGGATTGACTGTGAGAGTTGTGATGCTACATATGTGGGAGAAACAGAAAGAGAATTTAGTGTAAGAGTTCGTGAGCATGGGTCAAAGATTGGAAAAACAGATGATAAATAAGTAATCAGTACTCATCGGTAGACAGAGGCAAGTAAGTCCGGCCGGCTAGACAAGAATTCGATGTTCATTTTGCCCCATCAATAAGTCATCTGGGTCCTTATCTGCCACGCATTGCGATCATGGATGTTGAAAGTTCAGCGATACGACCGAAACTATTCGGAAAGAGCGGGACTTTCACCCAAGATCGTGAGAATAACAACTACTCTGTAATAAACTTCATCTTTCAAAGATCACAAGGTGATATTCGAAATTTTGCTCGCTCGGGATAATTGACTATCTAAAGACTATACCCAGTTATGTTTCGAATCATCGTGTTGGAATTCTTGTCTACGTCTAAAATAATCTGGAAACATCGGAATTTTCGCGTCTCTCTGAGAATTCTGACGCGACGATGCGAAGCAGGCAGCGGATTCGTGTTTAGACGGTCAATTTGCGTCGGACTCATGTACTCCTGTCTACCGCACCGACCATTTCTTTCATTTTGCGTATCTGTGTAATGAAATTTGGGAACCTCATCAGTGATGAGTATGGGCTATCCCATTTAAGACTGTCCAATAGAGTGAAGTGAAGAAAGTTGATTCCCTCCGCGATGGAGTATATAATTCTAGAGCTAAAATGAGATAACACGTGTTTTTTTGTTTAGTCCAGATCGACTTTGCATCGGAGCCATGCGAATTTCCAGTTTTGAACCGAAAACTGAGATTGGCATTCTGAAATTGGTAAAAGCTCTTTAACTCAGCTCCCAATGGGTCTTCTGAGATGGGGTTTCATGGAGAATATGAAACACTACGTATTATATCAGAATAGGATTGTATAGTGCTCAAAATTTTGCATAGAGTCCCAAGAAGTGACAATTTGATAGAGAATGGAAAATCCAATTACTCAGAAATATCAATTCGTATCTCATTGAAATTCCTTCTGAGAGTACTTTGAAAATGTCAAACATGATGCATTTGCTCCGGTAGGCGCTAGAAATTCGTGAGAGGCACCATAAAAAATGTCCATGGAAAAAACTTCGAGAACCAAATCATTATCAAAATTCGGTAGCAACTATTGTGGAAAAGTCTATTCCCTCTGCTAGGAGTAGGGTGGATATCCGTATATATAGTACAATGTACGTATCTATGGGACACTCTATGAGATTTGATTATTTTAAGCGAATGACATATTTCTATCACGACGAAAAAATCAAATTTTCCAACGGAGATTCTCAGCTTCAATTGAAAGGAAGAAGCATCATTCCATCTTAATTATTTTGCTAGTAAAAAGACTTTCAAAACTCTTGATGCGGACACGCCTGTGGATCTCGCGTTGGCACAGCAGTCGAGCGTCGTTCAAGTGCTCAACTAGATACTCTGTCTTTATAACTCGACGACATTTGCGTGGCTGAAAGTGCATCAGAATAGTTGCCCACATATTCAATTCCTCCTAGAGAAGGTTTGGAGCATTATTTTGGTGAGAGCTTTTAAAATCCCCGGTTTTTCATTCCACGTACCACCGTCGCGCTCAAGTACGTGGTTATGGGACAGCCCAAGCGGTGTGCTAGTTCCCGCGTGCACTTGGCCGTAGCAAATGGGACACATAATTTGCGAGTTTTTTGAATTTCTGAATGGGTTTGTATTAACAAAATCACTCCAAGTGATTGATAATCGTATAATGAAGCCGACGTGGAGCCAAAAAGAGTGAGTATATGTATTCCATCAACATATACCAAATCAAGTCGTCTTAACCTGAAAATCCACCACACGTTGGTATGATGATTACCCATATCTTGAACTTTTATTCTTCAACTCAAAATGGAAGAGTGAGTGAGAAGTATCTCATGAACCAATTTTATTCATAGTTTGCGCACCTAAGAAATGTGATGAAAAATGTACAGAAGAGCCGAGGCAGGGCTTAGCAGCTGCCAAAAGGAGAAAGGTCAAAAATGCTATCCTCAAGAAAATCAATAATAGGGCTTACGACAGGAAAAAGAAATAGAGAATACTGTATTCTCAAAGTGATCCCATTAATTCCATAGATGCAATGAATAAACAAGGTATTCCTTTGAGGAAAGCTCCTCGCATGTTTGGAGTACCACCATCAACATCATCAAGAAGGAAGTTGAATCCTTATTGTAAACCAAAAATTGGAGCTAGCACAATTTTAGGGGATGACGATGAGTAGAATATTGTTGATCGGATACTATACAGAGCGAGAACAGGTTCACCCGTAACCAGAACTGAACTTCTTGATTGTGTTCAGACATATGTTTTCATGACTAGAAGAGCGACTCTTTTCATAGATTGTCGTCTTGGTAGGCATTGGTATGAGGGTTTCCGCAAGAGGCATCCAACACTCAGTACACGTATAGCACAGAATCTCACCACTGCCCAAGCTAATGTATGTAGAGAAATTTGATTGAGTGGTTCAAAACATTCGGTGAATATTTATTGACTCAAAAGCTGTTGGGCTTATCAGCAGCAAGTTACTCGAACTGTGACGAGACCTACATGCGACTTTGTCCTGAGGCATCTAGAGTTCTAGCTGAACAAGATATGCCAAATGTTTGAATAGATTTGTTGACCAAAATGGGACAGAAGGATTGACAGTCCTGTTCACCTATTGTGCTGATGGTACTCGAGCACCTATGATGGTTTTCTATCCTGAAGGAGTCGTAGCTCATTTTCCTCCTGAATGGGGCATCGGTTGTATCGATAATGGATCGGAGGACAGTGGTATCATTTCATGAGTACGTAACTAATGTTCTATACCCATGCCTCATCAAACATAACATTCCATTCCTTGTTGTGCTATACCTTGATGGATACTCTTCACACGTAACTAAACCTCTTGTTGAATCTTGCAAGACACATAATATTACTCTGATATCTATACTTCCCCATGCTACTCATATAATGCAGCCGTTGGATGTGTTTTTGTTTACTCCTTCAGAAAAGTTTCGGGCTAATTAGTTACCGATATAGAAAGTTCAGAATAGAATCACTCGGTTGACGAAAGTCAACTTTCCTCTTGCATTAGAGAGTATACTTGATAGATTCTCTGGTAAGGAAATGATTCAGAATGGATTCCGGACTCGTGGGTTGTATCCGTGGGATATGAATGCAGTGGAATTTAATGTTCTCGACAAGCGAAAGAAGGAGAAAAAATCTTCAGCTGATTTCTCTGTAGACTGCCCTGCATCCAAAAGAATTTAGAGAAAGTGAAGATGTTTCTGGAGCTCGAGTACTTGAAATATCTGGAGATACTCTGGATGCAGCTGTTCTGCAGCAATTTGAAGAAGATGAATTGAATGAAGAATGGAGTGGAGATAATACCTTACGGGGATTGTTTGAACATTGGCTCAAGATTAAGAAACCCTCGCTGGGTATTCTTCGATTTTTCTAAAATATCCTCATAGTCTCATCCCTGCTAAGAATAGTCTATTGGGAACAATTGAAATCCTATTGGATCGAATTGGATCGAACGGAATCCTATCGCTCCAATAGACCGATGCGATTGGGCCGATAGTCCATCCAATCAGAATGAATCGGACTCTATTTCAACGTATCTCGAACTGTTCCCAATATGACACGGAGATATTGGATGAATAGTGTTCTAATTGTTTCAATGCGACGGGTAACTGTTGGACTCTTCCGAGTGAGGTATGGAATTGATAGAAATTCACCAATCCTACTCAATTTGAGATAATTCGATTAGGCCTTAAGCCGATCCAATGCTACTCAAAAGAAGCATCGGCATCAATGTTTCTCAATGCGAAATCGTGAATTGATTTCATCGCTGGACCCTCGCAAATATCATTGGTGCCACGATTGCTTAATCGTTCCTAAGGATGAAGAATCACATTCGACCATCCAATCATGATCAACGGACATGGATCAAATTCAAGCCAATATCGTTCAGTCGGCTCCAATCGCTGACTAATTTACTCCTCAATGTCATTTAATGGTACATACGGCTATTCGTCCCTCGAGATATGAATGGCCATTAAGAAAACAATGCCGCTACTGAGGAATCGTTCCTGAAGGTACAAGGTTCCATGAGATAGGATTCACCGGCTACTCGCTCGATTGCCCCTATTGTCCCAATCATATTCAATCGACATGGGTTGCATTTGTTTCTATATACTTCAATCTGTCCCAATAGCTGACTGATTCACTCCTCAATGTCATTTAATGGTACATACGGCTATTCATTGCCGAGATACGGATAGTCAACGACGAAACAATGTCACTACTGAGGAATCGTTCCCAAGGACGAGAAGTTCCATTGGATAGTATTCACCGGATACTGATCCATTGCGTTCATCTTCTCAATAAAATTCAATCGACATAAGTCGAATTTGTCCTGATACGAATAGTCATCGACGAAACAATGCCACTACTGAGGAATCGTTCCGAAGGGCGAGAAGTCCCATTGGACAGTATTCACCGGATACTGATCCATTGCGTTCATTTTCTCAATAATATTCAATCGACATGATGATTTTTTTGATGAGGAAATAATGACAGCAAATGAAAACTATAACGAGCCCGTTGACTTGACTCAAAAAGTGGAGAATTATTAATTGCCTATAAGAGGTACGATTGGTCTCTAATTGTTTGAGAGATTTTGGAGAACTTTTCAAAATTATTATTAATTTTTCATTCTTCTAGTAGAAATTGTTGCGGGAGGAACTGGATCTTCAAGTCTTGCGGGGGAGAGAATGGGCTATTTTCATGCAAATATTGGAGACCAAGAGTTGAATCGGAGCAAAAATTTGAACTTTACTAATGATAATGCAAATTTTAGTGTTGCCAAACATAAGTCGAATTCCTCAGGTAATTGATACGAATCTACTCATATGTTGAACGATATTTGGTTTTTGACGGACCAATTCCCAAATTTCTGAAAAATTCGAGCCCTTTCGTACTACTTTCAGGAGAATTTCTTAACAATTCAGCATTCTCCTTAATTTTTGAGAAATTTTTCAGCCATAGATATTCAAAACCAGCCCTGTACCTTGACCTAAAACGACTATTCAATCAATAATGCTTCACCCACGAAACAAAAGGTTTATATGGAACACCAAGTTTTGCCAACGGAATCAAAGCAATCTAAACCTTCAGAATAATAAAATTGCGGTTCAGTCAAGGAGAAGAATGTTGTGAAAGGTATAATTCGTGTATTTGGTTGCTCTTGCTCGTGGGCATCTGGTATTCATGATATCTCCATCTCAGGATCAGATATTCAGGACTCATTTTTGACATCATTCACTCCCCTGGAAGAGTATTTACCTAAAAAAAATCAAAAATCAAAATCGAAACGAAAAGGAAAAGAAAAAAAGAAAAAAGACACCTAGTCGCAACATCAGACATTTGGATCAAGGAGTATGAACTTGAAGAAGCGGAGAAAGGAGAGGCTGAACACAAAGCTGCCGAAAAACTACGACAAAAAGAAGAGGCAAAAAAAGAGGCCAAGAGAAAAGCTGCTGAGAGAAAAATGTTACAAGAAAGGAAGAAGAAATTGGCTGGAGATAGGAGAAAAATTGAACACAAAATAGAAGAATTGAGTTCTAGAAAGATGAAAAAAGAGAAGATTGATTCTCGGCCTTACTTTCTATGTGATGTGTCATTTCTAATAATGTTTCATTGTACCCGAAGATTATACTCGAGGAATTCATCATGTTGAAGCATTGTATAAGGCATTAGCTAGTCAAAATCTCTGAGTACTTGTAAATTAGCTAGTGACGAATTGACAATCGGTTCATAGAACCAAGCTATGAACAAATATCTAATTGCTCAAAATCTTTTGTTCCATCTGAATAAATAGATCGTTTATCTCATTCCCCCTATGATTCAATCGAAGTTACATCGCGGTAGAGGTATAATCAATACTTTTATTAATGAACTTCCCTTTTAGCTACATATTCCAGGTTATAGATACTGTGGTCCCGGAACAAAACTTGAGCAACGTTTGAAACGAGGCGATTATCCTATTAATTCTCTCGATTTTGCATGCCGTCGCCATGATATTGAATATCATCTTCACAGAGACGTAGATCAACATCATTTACCAGATCTAGAGCTATAGGAAGCGGCTGAAGAACGTGCTAAAGTCGCACCGTTTGGTGGAAGACTCGCGGCGTGAGGAGTTGCTGCTGCAATGGAACTCAAGAGACGGATTGGTGCTGGTTTGCGCGGTGAGAAGATGAAGACGAAATATTCACGTAAAACAAAAAGAAATCCATACGGTCGTGAACTTTTGCTCGCAAAATGCGGAGATTTCTTACCAATTCTATCAACTTCAGCAGCCATGGGATCAGTAGCTACTCGCGCAGCTAGTGTTGCCAATCGAATCGGTAATTCTCGTGCAATTCAAAGAGAAATTGCGAAACTCAAGAGACATGTCCTCGAAGGTGGAAGAGGGTTGTACATGAATCCGTATCGAAAAGGTTGCGGGTTGAAAAGAAAGGTGAGGGAAGAAAGCTTACAAAGGACAGTGAGAAGATGTCAATGAGAGGAAGGAGCAGTGATCAGCTTGAATATGCTGCTAGAGATATCCCGTATTTTAGGGATGTTCTCTAGAGTACTAATCTTCCCTCATCAGGTCCGAGTTACAGAGAATGTGGAATCTACAATCTCGACTGTAACACAGGTAGTCATTGCACAGTTCGGCGAAAAAATGAGAAGAGAATCATCTCCTACAACTCGTTTGGAGATCTTGAACTAGATTTAGAATTTACAAGATATTTCAGAAGATACTCGGACTGTGAAATTTTCTGCATTTTCGGCGTCTCATCTGACTTAACACTGGTTGGATCACAATTGGATTGGATTGGCAATTGGTTTGAAGGAGCTGATGCTGATTCGGCGTATGCAGAACTTACTGGTCACAAATGGATTCGGAATTTCGGAATTTCATCACGCAATGTGAATCAACTGCTGCGCAAGCA
This sequence comes from Eretmocerus hayati, assembly GCA_029851415.1. Lineage (NCBI taxonomy): Eukaryota > Metazoa > Arthropoda > Insecta > Hymenoptera > Aphelinidae > Eretmocerus > Eretmocerus hayati. Next base: position 97,422,545 of record CM056741.1, read on the forward strand.
TCGCCTTCGAACGAGTTTTGAGTAAGTGTTCCTTCGACTCATCCTAGGTAATAGTAGATATACTAAATATCTTTTACTTGGTATACTTAAAGTTCAGTATAATTCGAAGAATGGAATGGCGGAATGTTCACTCAATTTTGATTCATAGGTTTGCTACATGTTTTTTCATTTGCTTCTTGTTTAACTCATTTTTTGAACAAGATTCTCTCGGTACTTTGTGCACACGAGATTCAGTTCCTCATTTTTAAATATTTGGTTTTGGGAAATAAGCTATGCATACTGTACCATATACATGTGCATACTCATTTTCAAGTCATTGGCCGAGATGTCCTTGGTTTGGTTTGAATGGTAGCTCTTTCTGTGGTATGGTGCACAAGAGAGATCGCGTCTCATAGTACGAGACATCTCAAGTTTGGTAAAATTTGCACAATTGGTTCATAGGAACAGTTGTTATGATCTTGCTTCTGGATAATTGGTTTGTGAACAGTAGATCACATGGGATCTACTGCAGAGTCATCCTAACGTGCACTCTGGTTTCATTCGAGATGAAGCATCCACTTCAGCAAAGAATGATCCCCGACTCATTCTTTGACTCTGGTAAGGGATGATACTTGATTCATGCCTCCACTATTGTAGTATTCTATGATGCTTTTATACTGGTTTCGATCGGAATCGTTCGACTTTTAATTGCTTTTCTCTGCCGTCAGCAGTAGCTACGGTGACTGAGAGGACTCAGATTTGCCTGTCGAATCATTTGGATGGCTGGTTTTGCATTCGCATAGGCGTTGGCAAACTAGTCGAGTTCTCGAGGCTTGGTATAGTTAGTGACGATGGATTTCGGTCACATCATCTCATTTCCTCATCCAGCATGCATGCACAAACTAGGATGGAGTTGAGTGTAAACTTCCGTTGGTGGATTTGAGTGTAACAAAATTCTGAAATGTTTGGTTTCCGAAAGATGGTTTGGTCCTGATTGGGTCAGATATTTTCTGACGAAATGTTGGCACTCCAGTCTCCATTTTGGGTTATTCGAAGGGGCCGGCCGTGCGCTGCGCCTCAAATGTATACTTGGTTGACGTATATCTCTGTGGTTGTTTTATGATAATGGATGAATACTTCAAATTTGTACATGTAGTTGGTTTATGTCACATAAATCATGTTGACATCATCTTACAATATTGCACAAAATGTCGCAATTGTTCATAGGGAGTGGCTCTTCGCCACGCTGTGAATTTGTGTCTCATTGATTTGAGTTTCTTTGTATGGGTCTTGGAACTTGGTGTTGAACTGAAGAACTTCAAAAACGTAAATTGTAATTATTAACATTTTCACTGTGCTGTGTCATTTGTATATAGTCCTATCTGTAGAAGTGTATTTATTACACATGCCTCACATTTTCATTCGCAATATTTTGGAAGGAATCGACACTACGCTTAAGAAGTTCTCTTCGGTGCAGATGGAGTCAAAATTCATGGAATTCACTGGCCTTTGTTTGGCGAAGAGAACAACTTGGATGCAAAATGGATTTTGTAATACCGAGATCAATTAGCTTGTTTGGAAAATGCTTGGATATTAGGATGGCCGTTGCGAACCCTTATTGAATTTCCAATAGTTGCTGGACGAATGCGATTAGAACCACGATCGCCAACGTCAAGGATTTCAAGACTATTGTCCTTTCAATCGCGGATATCACCAGCTTGAGTTGGGTCTCGGAACGGTGGCCACTACATGGTCGAAAGATAGACATCAACATTGGAATTGGATTTGCACCAAGAAGAAGATTGAAGATACTATAATTGATGAAACTTTGATTATCGCGTACCTTCTCGACACACATCACACATTTTTCTCCATTTTGTTACCCGTAAGAAATTGTCACGTTTTAGTTGGGTCCCCTTTTTTTCGAAAATTCTACGGTATAGAGCCCGGATAGAATCATTGGTTCTCAGAAATTTTACTTCTGTTGGATCTGTTCATGCTGGATTGGAAATCTTAGAATCATTTCGAAGGGTCTACAACATTTTCATCTTCGCCGTATGGTTTTGAAATTGCACAGCTCATCTGGCAACAGTTATATTTATCCTCTCAATTTGCGTCTATTTAAACCAAATCTCTAAGGAGAGAATTTATCGATCGCATGGATCATTCGAGAAAATGGATCAGTTGCTATTTCATTTGGATTTGTCTAGCATTCCTGTGAAATTGTAATTGTAGATAATTATTTCGTTCATTGTCAGGCACGTTCAAATCGAGTCAAATCTTGATTCAGATTTTAGTTGTTGAAATGCAGTCATTTCCACTCATGCATTAGACTGAGAAACTATCGCATTTTGTTAGTCTTCTGGCATTATTGTGATATTAATTTCGATTTCCAACGACTCCTTGAGTCATCAGTGCTCAGTCTTTCAATATGTCAAGGATTTTATGGATTGTGAGATTGATTTCTCAACTCTTCGGATTGATATTCTGTCACTCATTCGGAGTTTGGATTATACATGACTAATTTTCCGTATGGAGCTCGTTGGCAATTGAAATATATTCGTTTATTTTGCTCTTTTCGGTATTGATCTCATATTTTTGCAAGACTTAGTTCACGGTTGTGATTTCAACTGTATGGAACTTTGATCTATTTTGTATGTGAACTCACTACTGAATATTTCGCAATCATTCATTCATTGATTTTCTTGAATTCCGTTTGATTTGGTTTAGTTGTCGATTCTGCAATCTTCCAATTTTGGTTGCTCGCTATGTGCGAGCAAAGAGGGTGGGAAGTTCGGAAATGTTGGAGAATTTTGAAGCTCTCGAATGCAAATCGCGAGGCACGAGAGCGATGACCTCCTATGCCCCCCTCGAATCATTCGATCTGTAAAACTGCGGCCATTGGTGGATTCAAATATCAAATTGAGCAACGTCGCATCTCGTCTCACACCTTTGCCGTTTTCGATGACTCCACAGCAGTCATTCGTCAGTTGATCATGGATCGGCGAGACAGCAGGTTTGGCTGAATCCGCGCCCGCGATTTGCGCCGCGAACTCCCGCCTGAATTGATCTAGCAATTGTTTTCTACGTGACCAATTCACCCCTCACCTCTCTTCGCGTCTTTGCTTTTTTACACTTTTGTTATCCCACAAGTTTTGTGATTAAAGTACTATTTTATACAGTTATTAGGGGGGGGGGCAAGCCCCCCTGCTCGCTCTACTCGCCAACCCCCGCTACCCGTGATTATTGATTTGGAGAAGTGAAGAATCCATTCATAGCAACTTAAGAAGTAATGAAGATCTAGTCAATTTCATTGATGGTCCTAGAGATTGTGGGAAAACTGCCTTGTAAAGGTCTCTCATTTATTATTTTTTATCCCAAAAGAAGAAGGTTCTGTCAATGGCGTGGACAGGTATTGCGTCGATTCCTTTACCACAAGGTATGACAAGTCATAGATACTTCAAACTACCCTTGGATCTAGGAAGTATTGGAAGTATTTCCTTGAAATCTAATGCTGATGAGAAGAAGTTGAGGGAAGCAGGTGTTATTATCTGGGGTGAAGCATCAATGATTCCCGGAAAAGCGTTAGAAATGGTCGATAGAACACTCCGTGACGCTTCTTTCAATGACTCACCCTCTGGACGAAAATTGGTGATTCCAGGCGGGGATTTCAGACGAATCCTGCCAATTTCGACCAATGGGAATAGATATTCTATAATTCAGGAAACTGAGATCTAAGGACACTGATTCCTTCAACATCCTCCTAGTAGAGGTGAGGGTAGAATTGATGAAGTGAAAGTGAGACCTGAGCGGAGAAGTAATGATGTACGTAGAACCATATTCAAAGACATCAATGGAGATATTCCGACGAACGGAGTTGTTCTGTCATCTCATGAAGAAAATATCATAAGATTGAATAAGAAAATCTTGAAAATGTTCGATGGTCCTACATCCTCTCACTAAGCGTTGATCATGCGACTCACAAAGGTGGAGATCGAACTGAGGAGCTCACTCATCTGAAATATCCAACCGAGCTTCTAAATAAAATTAGAGATGGTTCAACTCCACATGAACTTCATTTGAAAGTAAATGCTATTGTGATGTTGATTCGGAATCTGATGACCCGGAATGTGAGCGTGGCAGAGGGTTTGTGTAATGGGATTCGATTGGAGATTAGGTAATTGTCCAAGCATAATATTGGAGCGGAAGTTATGACAGGGGAGAATCTGGGGAGAATGGTTTTCATACCCAAGATAACATTCGTTCATTGAAAATAGATTTGAGGGTTCAGATGAGATCGAATACGGAACGGAGAGTATTTTTTTGAGAGCTCACAGCGAATGTGAGCAATTCCCGGACGCGATTATCCGAAAAATAGAGTCAAAATTGGCGATGAAACAACGTTAGTAATTCAGTTCACTGATACGTATCTCCAGAGTAGAGATGTTGATGAGATTGATATTACAGGACTATGATTGCGTATGTTGACGAAGTATTTCGAAAATCTTAATCCCAGAGGAAGGGTGAAGACAGTGAATTAGTGAGGTACGTACACAATAGTGAACTAACGAAATTGAGAATAATATTAGGAAATTAATTACCATATCAAATTGAGTATACGTGTATAAGTAATGATGTATGGAGAATCATATTTAAAGACATGAATGGAGATATTTCTACGAATAGAGTTGTTCTGTCATCTCATAACGAGAATATCATCAAATTGAACAAGGGAATCGCGAATACGACGTTGGGATATACAACAAAATAAAATTTGATGATATATCCTCGAAAAAAGGAACAATAAATGAGTTGGATTGGTGATGTTTCGACTATATGACTTGATTTTTCCATAAGTCTCGTCGATTCTCCAGAGATAGAGGGTTATCTGGAGGATTAATGCGTTAAACGAAATGAGAAGAATGAAAGTGGAATTCTGGGTGTAACTACGAATATATGTCACAAACTTGATGTTGTTGTTGTGGAAGATGAAAACGGTCTCACGATCGTGGAGTGGAGTTAGAAGTTTGCGGAAACTTACAAGAGAATGGTCAATTTTCTGATCAATCAGATTTAAGTGAGAAGAATCGTTTCGAAATTGATTTCATTGAGTGGTCTTCACAGGTTCAACGCACATGTGACAGTGGAGGCTGTAGATGAATTGTAATTGTTAGGTGGTGAAAAGATGGATTCTGAGAATTCGATTTTGGAAGATGAGTTACATATTGTGGAAGAGTGTTCTGTCACACAGAGATATTGTTTATTGATTTTGATTCTCGGATATACTGTAAAATTTTTCTTATTTATATATTTTTTGGAAGAAATATACATCTTCTTCGTAACCCAAGCTCACTTTGAATGTTGTAATAATTGAATGATCTGATGGAAAATAATGATGATGGGGAGGAGCTCATTCCTCGGAGGCTGCGGAAGAAAATTGAGAAGACTGAGGGACCTGCAGGGGCTCAAAAAATATTAGGGGCCCTCGGAGGCCCTCGGAGGCCCTCAGGGGATCTCAAGGAAATCTCTCAGCCCCTAAGGTGGATATGGAACGTAATTTAGGTTAATTGGTCAGAGGCACTCGGGGCCCTCAAGGGACCTCGAAGGACCTCAGAGGCCCTCAGGGGTCGTTCTGGGCCTTCGAGTCAGTCAAGGAAATTCAGGGGAGTTCTACGGAATTCAGAGGAATCTCATTCTTACGACTATATATTAGGGGGAGAAACCGAGTGTATCTATAATTCTCTAATAGACTTCCACTGCACCTTCGTTCTGAGCGCCCCATCCCACCTGTATAATATTTTATTCATTGTGCGAGCATCTTTTCGTATTTTCATTCATTCATCTCGCGATCGGTAAGATTGATCTATGAATCATTCTTGAAATTCATTATTATCCTCACCTATTCCACCAAACTGTGGTGTTATCAAATGATGTTGTCACTCTTTCCGTACAGTATGTAACTTTGTTGATAACGCAGATATTCCCCAATTCTCATTTCATATCTTCATTATATACGATATTTTTCTATCTCATTCTAATTCCCGGCATCATTGAATTGTCGAAAGATATCTAGACAATCGCGGATAGCTTCTTGTCTCGTCGTGGAATGATTTCACGAGAATTCTCGTCGTCTTTGTTTTCGTTCTTGATCAATTTCGCTCGACGAAACCGAGAAATTCTCGATCTCGGTGACAGCCCTACAGAAACCGTTAAAGATGAATTTCTAGTGGGCTGGGAATGATCTTGAAGGAAGCCAGGTGACCTACAATCAAAAGATATTAGCGAGAAGAACGAAATGATGAATTCTGACTCTGTGTGAGTGACGATTCTTACAATACGAATTCGTCCTGAGTTAGAGAATCCGAGAAAAATCTCTCTCCACGAGTACAACTCTCCCTATTTGAGGAAGCAGAAAGTGGAACTCTTCTGTTGTTCGGGGAAGTCGCTTGTATTCAGATATATTTCCAGAGCTTTTCGAGAACGAGAGAGCCAAGGCAGGGCAATGAACTTTTCTTCTCCTTGAAATCGTGTGATTATATGCCCGCTGATTGGGACATTCAAAATTCCTAGAAATTTGGCAACATTGCTCTCCCTCAGTCCCTTGCGGCCTTGACGACGATCTCGCTTCGGCAAACCGCCAGTTGACCACCAACCGCCGAGCAGGCTAAATATTGTGATGAACTGAATTTGATATATATATATATATATATATATATTCATATGTGTGTGTGTGTGCTCTGACGGCGAATTCAAATTTCAGTTTGGATGTGAGATGTTCGGCTGTGCAGAGCAGTGCCTTTAAATTACCAGTTTATGTACTGGTTTCCACACATACTCAATTGAATGTATCATACTTTTGAGCACGTGTACCTTCGAGTTTCGTTTAAAACACGAAGTTGCATCGAAGGTTTAGATGGAAAGATTTGAGATGGTGGAGTAACGAAGATAGAAATTTGGCAGAGTTTGAAAATAGTATGTTTTGCACCAAGTTCATGAGGTTGTAGCTCGCTTCTAAGCGATTGATTCTCGACCCCAGACGCAGGTGAGGGTCGAAATAATCGCTCGGAAGTGGGAACCTCAAAAACGAAAAGCAAATACTATTTTATGCAATTTTACGAGCACCGAAACTTCGGAGAATTGCATAACATGATTTTGAACGCGGTGAGCGTTTCGTCTCCCGATGGTGCGGCGTTCAGATGACTCTTCAGGAGCAGAGTACACGCACACTATCGGGTTCTGCCCGACGCTGATGTTACTCGCATCGGAGCGTCCTTGTATATGAATCGCACTCCAATTTGTGCGCTTGCAAATTTGACGATTTGAGAAATTCCAGATGGATTTGCCATGTTACTCAATGCCAATTTCACACATCTCGGCAGGTTGCGTCCCATTGCGATCGGATAATGAACTTAATTCGATATATATACATGCGCTATGGCGGCGGATTTGAATTTTAGTTCGAATGTGAGATGTTCGGCTGTATAGAACAATGCCTTTCAATTGCCAGTTTATGTACTGGTTTTCTATCATACTCAATTAAATGTATTATATTTCCAAGCATGTATACTTTCGAGCTTCGTTCCAAATACGAAGTTGCATCACAGGATTTAGATGGAAAGATTTGAGATGGTGGGTTAACAAAGATAAAAATTTGGCAAAGTTTGGAAAGATGATTTTAAACGCTGTAAGCGTTTCGTCTCCCGATAGTGCGGCGTTTGGATGACTCTTCAGGGGCAGAGTACACGCGCACTATCGACTCTACCCGACGCTGATGTTAGTTGCATCGGAGCGTCCTTATACAGTGTAGTCCCCTTTAGCGGACACCTCTGATAAGCGGACACCTCTCAGTACCGGACGATTTTCATGCGACGGGCAGAAATGTATTGGATCCTATGAGATCGAATTCTCCGGTTCGCGGTCACTGTAGATAGCGGGCAACTCTCTTCACGGACGCCTAGAATCGACAGTTAACGGACACTTGTCGAACATCGTTCGTCGGCCAAGGCGCACTGTAAACCCCGATATGTAAGAACTATATGAGAAACTGTTTCCTGGAACAGATTCAATCTGTTAATTGTCGGATGCAGTTTATTTGGTGAATCTACAATGAGTCAGTGAGTATTGATGAATCCACAATTACTTTATAGTATTGATGAATACACAATTACTGGTTACTTCTGTGATATTTATAGGAATTATCGCGAAAACTGAGGTTTTATCGGGTGAGTCGTACAAATCAAGTCCGATACAGGGGCTGGCGTGCACACATGTTTTTGGGGTCATATATGATAAGTGCGAACCGCAACTTGAGCTATTGGATGTGTCCACATCGTTTGGTGCACTCGAGAACTCGAACACAAACCGTGGGACCCGTCGCAGTGAACGTGTTAATGTAAGGAATCATTTCGCACTCTTTACCATGATTTGAGTGGAAATGGTAATCCTAAGCATGTCATCCAAGCCCATCGTTTTCTGAAAAAAGATTCTCAAGTTCCGGAAAATTTCGATAAGATTTCACTTTTCAAATCCTTTATTGATCGTTGATCTCGAATGAAATGGAATTTCTTGACTCCCCATTATTTCAAACTCTGGTTCAAAACATCGGCAAGAAGGGGAAACTCAAATTCATCCAGAAAACTCTTCTACTCGTCCATATTTCTACAAACACATTCCCGCGCATCAGGGAACTTTCCATGTTATCTTAGGTCATATATTGAATTGGTACAAACTACAGATTCAAACACAAATATCCCTGACAAGTCTTGGAACTACATCTTCAAACGTTGTGGATCACATATTCACATGTTGAAATCAGATACTCATCTGTTAAAATTACATATTTATCTGTGAAAAATCACACATCCACCTAGAAAAATAATTTTACAAGATTCAATTTGTGAATTTTGGCAATTTTAGATTTACAGTGCGTGTTTGTCAACTCGCTCGGGTCTTATCACGCTCGCGATTGGTGAGGAACGCAAACAACTGACAGTGCAAGACAAGTTTGAAATAATCAATATGTGTGAGAATGAGAACTTGAGTATCCGGAATGCAGCTGATAAGTTTCAAGTGCGAAAAACGGAAATGTTTAACTATCTAGAACCAATGGCAATAAGAACGAGATCATTTTCACCATTCACTCAATTTCTGCCTCCTCAGTCAAAATTCCGATTAGCGGACGCCTCCGAATAACGGACAGTTTCGATGCGACCGAAGGTGTCTGCTATTGGAAAATTTCACTGTATATGGATCGCACTCCAATTTGTGCGCTTGCGAATTCGACGATTTGAGAAATTTGAGATAGATTTGTCGTGTTACTCAATGACAATTTCACGAATCTCGGCAGGTTGCGGCCCACTGCGATTGGATAATGAACTAAATTGGATATATATATATATATATGCGCTTTGGCGGCAGATTTTGATTGTAGTATGAATGTGAGACGTTCGGCTGTACAGAGCGAGCCTTTGAATTACTAATTCATGTACTGGTTTTCACACATACTCAATTGAATGTATCAGATATATGTTTGTTACTCCACCATCTCAAATCTTTCGATGCAACTTCGTATCTAAAACACAGCTCGAAGGTACACATGCTCGAAGATATAATACATTTATTTGAGTGTGAAGCAAGACAGAGAGCTTGCATGGTATCTTCTGCCCGTTGATGTAAAAATGGGGCGAGTCGAACTTTCTCCGCCTTGTGACCACTATGGCTTCGCACTTTGGAACAGCCAAGTCTAGAAGCCCGCTGATCCACTCATAAACTCTGGCCAGCGCCTCGTTCGCGTGTCTACCCAGGAGTTCTTCGTTGTCGGCCCAAACACTGAGTCACGCGTCGTGTGCGGAAGCCACTATCATCGCACCTTCTGGCAGTTCGATAGACAGTAGACTGTCGTACTGGGTGTTCCAGTTGAACGGCCCGAAAACTGATCTTTATCCTATTCCGGCGGACAGCTCTCGAACCCCTTGTCCCTCGTCGGTGTCGTACACGACGGTCTTATCCCGTAGGTAGTCGCTCGTGACTGCTAACAGGTAGGGTCGCACTCACCTGCCTGGGATGTGTACTTTCGCTCCCAGCTTCCACAGTTGAATGCGTTCTTCATGTCTAACGCGATGATAGCGCAGGAACCCCCTCTCCTTTGGTATGGTCTTCCTACCGCTGTTTGAATCCGCTGCTGAACCGTCTCAATCGCGTGAACGGTACTGCGACCTCTCCGAAACCCAAACTGGATCGGAGACAGTCCGCCGCTCTCTTCGTGAGCTTTCTCTCCCCTGTTGAGCACCATCCCCTCGTCCATTTTCCCAATGATGTCGAGCATGCTGAGAGGGCGTTGACCTCCTTGACCTCAAGGTATCAGGGCGAGCTTTTAGCGTTTCCACTTGTCCGGGAAAGCTCTCGCGCTCAGACAGGTGTTGAAGAGGTTGAGGAATAAATCTGGCCCGTATTTGGAAACCAGTTCCAGAGCCTTGTTGGGAATATCATCCGGGCCAGGGGCCTTGCCATCTAGCATCCTTTTTTCCGCTATGAGTAGCTCTTGCATAGTGGAGGGCGGGATGGGGCCTTTGCTCTCATGAGGGAAAGCAACCGTAGGTTCTCTTGCTGAGAAGAGGTCTTCCACGATGCCACGTGAAGTTTCCGCATTGGTCTGTCCCGGGTTGTCTCTTCGGGATCGGACCTTTGGCCATGTCATATAATTCGAATATCGTCACATAATGGGAAAAATTGCACATGACCAAATGTTTCAAGCAACATCACAGTACCCAGACGGCACTACTGAAGTTGACAGACGACATCAAAGTAGGAATTGACAGGAAAAAGATCACTCTGCTCCTACTGTTTGACTTTAGTAAAGCATTCGACACAATTACACCATCCAAGCTACTGAGGAAGCTACGACATCTCGGTTTTTCGAGATCGGCATTCCTGTGGATAAAGTCGTATTTACAGGGTCGCACCCAACAAATCACTTCGAAAGCAGGTAAATCTGATTGGCTAGAAATCAATCTGGGTGTTCCACAGGGGTCCGTTCCCGGGCCTCTCCTCTCTAGTCTGTATGTGAATGACTTGCCCGGGCTACTAAACGAAAAGTCGGTTAACCACTTATTCCACGCGCATGATCTCTAGATTTATCTACAAGTCGATGAAAAGAACATCGACCAGGGAATTGCTCGACTAGGTGATATAGGGCGACTCGTTGCTGACTGGGCTAGGAATTCCGACCTGCGCCTCAACGCTGGGAAAACCGAGGCAATCTTTTTCTGTTTCGAGAGGAATGTTAAAGACTTGCGGCAAATGAACTTGCCAGGGGTTGAGATACAGGACGGAGTGTTCGTCCCATTCAGTAACTCTGTCGTGAGTCTAGGTATTACACTTGACAGTGAACTGACGTGGAAACCGCACATTGATCAATTAACTAAGGCAGTCAACAGAGTCCTCTACGGTTCGCGGTTTTTTAGGGCGTGTATCACCAAACCACTCCGAGTTCGCCTGGTCTAGTCTTTAGTTCAACCGCATTGAGATTACTGCACGGTCGTGTACCTCGACGCCACGGACGAACAGCGGCAACGGATACAACGACTGAGCAATTCATGTGTGAGATACATTTTAGATCTTAGGAGAGACGAGCACATCACCCCGTTGAGAGTACATACTGATTCGCGGAAAAAGTACTTCGCAGCACTCTTAATGCATAAGATCCTGCATCTTGGAGAACCTGGCTACCTAGCTGCGATGTTTACCAGGTACCATTCCGAACGCCCCGCACGTGGTGATCTAGAAGAGCGAGTACTCAAAGTCCCCAACATGAGACTTGGGTATGGAAGAAGATCATCCCAAGATCAATGTGCTTATCTGTGGAACTTTCTCCCTCCGGGCTTTCAGCAGCTGAGGAAAATATTGTTACTTGAAGTGGCCTTGAAAGATTCCTTATTGACACAGTCTCCTCAGAGGATTGATGTGGAGAAGAAGCACTATTTCAATCTGTAATGGGAAGGGCTCTCCTTTAATTTAGTATTTATACATGTGACCTCAGTCACCCAATTGGTGATCTATAGCTGTGATATTAGTGCGAGCCCTTACCCCTCTTTTTATACTTCTAAGTATGCACCCTGAATAGTCACGAATTGTGATACTAAGTGTCCTTGACCAAAACAGCAATTCACTAGAATTATCATTATTATGAGTATATATATACATTATTTTTATGCACGATGTTATATTTTCACCGGGCATATGTAATCATATGTAATCTGATCTTTTGTCTGCGAAGGAATAAAAGGACATCTATCTATCTATCTATCTATCTCTCTCTCTCTACCTGGTACTAATCCGAACGCCCTGCACATGGTGATCTAGAAGAGCGAGTACTCAAAGTCCCCGATATGAGACTTGAGTATGGAAAAAGATCATTCTAAGTTCAATATGCTCATCTGTGGAACTTTCTCCCTCCGGGATTTCGGCACCTGAGGGAAGTATGGTTACTTAAAGAGGCTTTGAAAGATTCCCCAATGACATAGTCTCCTCAGAGGATTGATGTGGAGAAGAAGCACTATTTTAATCTGTGATGGTCTGGGCTCTACTTTGAAATAATATTTTTTCTTCTTTCTATATGCGACCTCCTGTCACCCGACTGATGAAACATAATCTGTGATATGACTGTGAGCCCTTATCCCTCTTTCATTACAAAATTTTGCAACTAGAATAATGAGTAATTTTGCCCTGACTAGTCACTAATGTGATACTGAGTGCCCTTGACCAAAACAGTGATTCACTGAAATTATTATTATTATGAGTATATATACATCATTTTCTATACACGATATTATATTTTTAACGGGGATATGTCATCATATGTAATCAGATTTTTTGTCCGCGGACGAATAAAGGACATCTATCTCTATCTATCTCTCCCTCCCTTTTTCACTAAGGTGGTTGTAGGGGGAATACGCTGCGACGTAGCTATAGACAGGTTCCGGACGGACGATCACGCCTGGGCGATACTTCTCAGAGCTTCCGGGCTAGAATCCGCATCGAGGCGGGCATCCGTACCGGATAAACCCTCTCTCCCTTCCCCATTGGCGCTGGCCATCGGACAAAGGAGAGATCCACCAACTTACCAATCCGGCCCCGGCACCGCGTGAGCATCACTTCAGGGACGGCGGCGTCCCGTGCTCAGGATCGAGCGTCTCTCTTCTCACGACTCGCAGGTGTTGTTTACCCTTCTTCGAACCTCTTCCATTTCTTTATCCTTCTTTCTTCGATCTTCTCTCTTCTTCCTTCCCTCTTCAGTGCATCATAATCCTCCTGGAACCATCCGGGCCTCTTCTGTTCGAATTCGCAGACTCACTGTAATTCACCTGCTTCGAGGCGCCTCGCTTCCCTCTCTTTCTCCTCCTTACGGGTCAGCACCAGCTTGATGTATCCGGTGACTCTATCCAATGTCTCCTGGTTGCGGAGCAAGTACGGGGCGAGATTCTCAGGTGTTGGTTGAGTACCAAGCCATTCATCCAACTCGGCGCTCTCTCTCTCTTTGGGTATCGTTGCACGTGAACAGGGCGTGTTCGGCGTCAATCCAGTTGTCCCCGCATGACTGACATGCTGCGGATGTCCTCTTCTTGAACCGGGTCAGATAGGCACCGAAGCAACCTTGGTCACTCAGTGCTGGCGTCGTCCGGTAATCTATCTCTCCGTGTGTGAGTTCCGACCACTCGGTTACGTCGCGGATCAGCCGATGCGTCCATCTGACATCTGCAAATGGAGAATCCCACTCACAAGGGGAGGTCCAACCTTATGGAACACGGAACTTGATGAATCTTTGGGAATCATCCACTTTTGATGAGAAATGGAGGTATCTCAAAGGATTTAATGCCATGGGACTCTATCCTGAGACACAGCTACAGAGATTAGCATTGTTAGTATATCTATATATACGACTTTTCAACATGGGCCTATGTTGGCAATGTTAATCTCCATAGCTGTATCTCAGAGTAGCAAGCGCATGGAATTAAACCCTTGGAGATACCTTCATTTTGCACCAAAATGAGATGATTCCCGGAGTTTCATAAGAATCTGTGTTCCGCAAGGTTGGGCCTCCCCCTGTCAGTTTGCCACTGCTCAAGGGTGGTTTCCTTCTTGTTGTCGCGGATGATCTCCTTCATCGTTGGGATGAGCACTTGTTCGGCTCCGATCACTTTTTGCCGGTCCCAGATCCTCACTCGCTCCGCGACGAGCAAAAGGATGGGTGGCATCCCCGCCAACACGCAAGCTGCGTCTCCTGACACGGTGCGGTAGGTGCGAATGCTCCTCAGAGCGGCTCTCCGGTGGACAGGCCCCATCCTCTTCTCGATGACGGCCTTCTCTACTCTCTTCCCCCACACGGGTGCACCGTAGAGCATGATGGAAGCTCACGGTGTTGAGCAGCTTGCGCCTCTTCGGTCCTCCGATGTTCGGCATCAGCCGCTGAAGCGCCGCACCGACCTGCTCGCCTTCTGGGTGGCCTCCTGGGCGTGCTTCTCGAACGACCACACGCCGAGCCATACGCCGAGGTATTTCAGCTCTGTCTTGCGTGGGATCTCTTGCCCGTTGATGTAAAAGTGGGGCAAGTCAAACTTCCTGCGTCTTGTGACCACGATTTCTTCGCACTTCTTGACAGCAAGCTCCAGGAGCCTGGTGATCATCCACTCGTAGACTCGGGCCAGCGCCTCGTTTGCGTGTCTACCCAAGAGTTCCTCGTTGTGGACTCAGACTATGAGTCCCGCGTCGTCCGCGAAAGCCACTATCATCACTCCTTCTGGCAGTTCGATGGACAGTCAACTGTCGTACTGGGTGTTCCAGTTGAACGGCCCGGAAACCGCTCCTGTCCAATTCCGGCGGACAGTTCTCGAATCTCTTGTTCCTCGTCGGTGTCGTACACAAGGGTCCTGTTCCGCAGATAGTCACTCGTGACGGTTAGTAGATAGGGCGGCACTTCACCTGCTTGGGATTGACTCGCTCCCAGTTGAACGCGTTCTTTATGTCCAACGCAATTATGGCACAGAATCCTCCTCTTTCTTTGTATGGATCCCCTACCGAGTGACGCTTGAACTCGTTCTTGGACCTCCTCGATCGCGTGCACAGTGCTTCGTCCTTCCCGGAACCCGAACTGCATTGGTGATAGCTCGCCGCTCTTTTCGTAGGCTTTCTCGACCCTGTTAAGCACCATCCTCTCATACATTTACCCGATATTGTCGAGCATGCTGAGAGGGCGTTGACCTCCTTGACCTTTAAGTATCAGGACCAGCTTCTGGCGTTCCCACTTGTCTGGGAAAGTTCCCGCACTCCGACAGATGTTGAAGAGGTCGAGGAGTAAATCTGGCTTGTATTCGAAGACCAGTTTCAGAGTCTCGTTTGGAATGCCGTCCAGGCCAGGGGCCTTGCCGTTTGGCAGCCTCTTCGCCGCTATCAGTAGCTCTTGCAAAGTGAAGAGCGGGATGGGATCGTCGCTTTCCGGAGGGGATGTGACTCTAGGTTCTCCTGCTGGGAAGAGGTCTTTCACGGTGCTGGGTTGCCCCTCCGGATTCGAACCTTGGACATAACCACGCGGTATGGCGTACCCCACGGGTCTTCATTAACCATGTCGCACAATTCACCCCAGCACTTCTCTTTGCTTTCTCGGATGGCTAGAACGAGAGCCTTCTTCGCTTCTCTATACGCCCTGTCATCTTCCGCCAGTGATGGTCGTTTCAGCTTCCTTGATCGCCACGCGGTTATCCTTTTCTTATTGCTCGTTCTTCGTAGAGCTTTTATCTCGTCGGTGATCCAGTATTCTGGTTTCCTCCAAAAGCATGATGTTGTCTCGCGAGGCATCGATGCGTCACAAGCTCTTGTGATGGTGGTCGTCACCATATCCACAGCCTCGTCCGCGGTGATGGCCATCGGGAGATCTTCGGCTGTTTCTATCGATTCCCGGAATTCTCCCTCATCCAGCTTGCGTACCTGCCACCCCGTCGGTCGCGGTCTGCGTGTCGTCTGTCTCTGTCTGTCAGTCCTAAGCCGAAACCAAATATGTCGATGGTCGCTCAATGTTTCCGTATCCAGGACCTCCTACGATGTCATCCGTCCCATGAGCGACGGGCTCATGAACGTCTGGTCGAGGACCGATGACGAACCCCCCTCCCAGCTCCGAGTGTCGTGCAGGTAATAAGTGATAACCCCCGTCTCGTTCGCGAGCACTAATCCTAATGCCTCCATGGCATCAGCGAGTATTACCCTCCGTCTATCGCGCGGCCCCCCGCTCCAAGTCGGTTCCTTGGAGTTGAAATCCCCCGCGATTATAACTGGGCCCCCATTGCCTCACATCCTCTCCTAGATCATGGAGCTCGTCTTCGAATTCGTGCGTCTTGAGCGACGGCGAATAGTAGCAACTGTAGACTGCTGTGCCCCCTATGGTCTTCCGAGCGAAACCGCGGCCACTAACAGCTGGTCCAGTCTCATGGATCGCAGGATTCATGATCTGGATTACAGCGGTTCTCCAGTGATCGAATGTGGATCGAGAGAATTCGCGCTTCCGTGGTGGTTCGGAGATAATCAGTACATCGATCCCTCCTTCTTTGGCAACAGCGTGTAGGAGATCGTCTGCGTCCCCGCTCTTCCTGAGGTTGGCTAGGATGAAGCTAGCTTTTCCTCCCCTCCCTGCGTCTATATGTGGTTCTTGCCCTCTGGTACGCAGTGCAGTTGCTGGCCCCAGATCTATGGTCAGATTCGGACCCGATCGCCGCACAGCTTAGGCATTTTGGTTTTCCCTTGCAAGTCGCGGCAAGGTGCCCTGGTTCGCCGCATTGGAAGCAGAGTTTTGGTTTTCGTTCCTCTGCCCTCTCTTTTCTGCACCCCGAGGCCTTGTGTGCGTACTCTAAGCAGTTATAGGATCGTGGGATGCCACCCTTCTCGCGGATCCTGACTCTGCCCCATCCAACCTTGGGCTCCTTCCAGTCGAGGAGTTGGTGAGCCAATCTCGTTGCGATCGAGACAATAGCAGTGTGGGTGCCGCGGTAGCCACTCCGGATGGACTTGAATACAAAGGCTTCCTTTTCGTTCTCTGGTAGGGCCTTCCCGAGGTCATCCCGCACCTTGATTATGTCGACATCATAGTCGACTCCGAGCACCTCGAGGGTCGTACTGTTCGCTGGACAGTGGACAGCTCTTTCTTGCCCGACGACTGGTGCCAAGGCTGCCTTGACGGTGGCAACATCGGTGCCCTTCTTGAGTTCAAGAAGGACTCGGCTTTCTTGGGTCTTGCGGATGCCCGTGACCTTAGAGCCCACTTCTTCATCGAGGTCATCCGTTTTTATCCTGCGCAGCATGTCTGCATAGGTTAACCCACCTTTGATGGCCGTGACTAGGACGGCTTCGGGCTTTACCCGTTTTGGCTTCATCCTCGGCTTCTTCCTAGCGGTGCCATTTGTTCTACCGCTCTTCTTCACCCTGTTCGCTCTCTTTTTCGACACCACTTCCTTTCAAGGCTCGTTCTGCTCGGGCCGATTGGGCGTTGATTTCGATCGCGGTGTTCCGGAACTCACCGGTGGAGGTCCGTATCGCGTCCCCCTCGTACCGCGCTGTTGCCCCGGTCGCGATTCCGGTTTTCCTGCCCCCCCCCCTTCCCTGGAAGCCACTACCTGACGCGGCCGGTTTTTTATAGTCGGAGGCTGCACGTTCCTCCTCGCTATCAGGGTCTTTTCCGTTTTGAGGAGCGATGTCTCGAAAGAAGCCCGCTCCGCCTTGTCTGTCGCGAGTAGGCCTTCGAGCGCGTGGCCTATCTTCTTAAGGTCTTCGATGTCACCCTTGGTCCCTTCTGGATTGCTGGAAACGGACTCGGCTATTCCTATAACCAAGTTGAAGTGCTCGAGGATGAGATATGTCTTCTCCTCCGTCTCTTTCCGGCACGTTTTCAGGTCTTCCCATTTCCCCATGAGATCGCCTGCCTCGTTTCCATTCCTCTGTTGTACCGCATCTCTGGTTGAGGGGATGTGGTCAATCTCCATCCCATCAGGCACCTCATTGTGCACTCCCCTCTCGAGCAAACCGTTTCCAGGAGTCAGGATTGTTTTGTTCTCCTGGGAAGCAATAGTAGTGTCGGGGTCGCTCGAGCCTGAGCTCAAGTTCGATGCTGGGTTGTGTGATCTGGATCCTGATTGTGGGGTTGATCTTCAGCAGCTCCTCTGCCGCCTCTCGTGCTTCTGCTGCAACCTTTGCGTTCATCCCCCGTTGGCTCGGAAATAAGAGCTTCGATTGTTTGAGCACTCGCTTCTCTGCTCCGTCACTCGGGCCCTTTCCCTCCCTGTTAGGGGTGAGCTCAGCTTCTCCTTGGTGTAAGGTCCCCCCCCCACTCCTTCCTCTTTCAGCGTATTTCCATCGCTTGTTGCTGTTTGTGTGATTCCACCAGCCAAGTGTGCCACTGGTAGCGCGTTTTGCATCGTTGCCCCCCCCCCAAGATCCGAATGTGGCCCCGCTTCACTTGGGGAATTCTAGCCGTCAATGCTGGTCATCATCTTCTTTCTTCTTTTTTCCAGGGCCTGGAATCGCATGCTGGCCGACCCCGGACCAGAACAGCACGGATGTGGTGTTTTGTGTGATGCGTGTTCTGTATAATGTTGGTATGTCTGTGTAAGTATGGTGCATGTAGGGTGTAGTGTGTGTAAGCGTGCGTGTAGGACCCGGGTCCGGAGGGGCGTCACTCCCTCAAGCTCCAAGTGGAGCCCGAAGGTCACACTCAAAGCCCCCTACGGGGTCTCTCTCTCTCTCTCTTCCTCTCTCTCTCTCTCTCTCTCTCTCTCTCTCTTTCTCTTTCTCTTTCTCTCTCTCTCTCTGGCGGTAAGTGTTCCCACACGCATCTAACATCGCTCCGTGTTCGAACATCAATTTAACCATCAAAACGTCGTCCCGAGTGGCACTTTTCTGCAGATTGGACTCCCTCCTGCAGGCTCATACCACTGGAGCATCACTGCATGGCTCTTGCTAGAGCCTGGGAGGAATAATTCCAATTCTGCAACTCCAACAACGACATCGAGTTGGCAGTGCCTGGCGCCGAAAGTGAGCTTTGTGCGCATGCTCGGAGGTCGTCTGCTACGCTGGCCTGCTTCGCTGTCTTGCTGTCTGCTGCACGATGAGCGACAACATCTGCTGTGTCTGCAACAACACCTTACGTGCAGGCAGCAGAGTATGCGACATCTGTGAAAAATCAGCACTTGTCAAGTGCTCGAGAACATCCAGACGAGCAGTGAAAGATATCTGCAGGTGAGCGAGATTCCAGCTGCAAAATCAACATCAAGTGCGACGAAGCAGACGACTTCGACTTCCCGCCTCAGTATGCAAACAGGCAGAGAGAGAGAGAGAGAGAGAGAGAGAGAGAGAGAGAGAGAGAGAGAGAGAGAGAGAGAGAGAGAGAGAGAGAGAGAGAGAGAGAGCGAGCGAGAGAGAGAGAGAGAGAGAGAGAGAGAGAGAGAGAGAGAGAGAGAGAGAGAGAGAGAGAGAGAGAGAGAGAGAGAGAGAGAGAGAGAGAGAGAGATAGAGAACCAAGGAAGAGGAGGATTCTGTGCCATCATTGCGTTGGACATAAAGAACGCGTTCAACTGTGCGAGCTGGGAGCGAGTCTATCAATCCCAAGCAGGTAAAGTGCCCCCTATCTACTAGCCGTCGCGAGTGACTACCTGCCGAACAGGACCCTCGTGTACGACACCGACGAGGGACTAGAGATTCGGGTACTGTCCGCCGGAATCGAACAGGGATCGGTTTCCGGGCCGTTCAACTGGAACACCCAGTGTGACAGCTTACTGTCTATCGAACTGTCAGAAGGAGTGATAATTGTGGCTTTCGCGGACGACGCGGGACTCATAGTATGGACCGACAACGAGGAACTCCTGGGTAGACGCGCGAACGAAACGCTGGCCCGAGTCTTTGAGTGGATGATCAGCAGGCTTCTGGACCTCGCTGTCAAGAAGTGCGAAGCAATCGTGGTCACAAGGCGTAGGAAGTTCGACTGACCCCGTTTTTATATCGACGGGCAAGAAATCCCACGGAAGACAGAGCTGAAATACCTCGTTGTATGGCTGGACGACAAGTGGTCGTTTTAGAAGCACATCCAAGAAGCCGCCCAGAAGGCAAGCAGGGTCGGTGCGGCGCTCCAGCGGCTTATGCCGAATATCGGAGGACCCAAGGAAAAGAGGCACGCACTTCCCAACACCGTCACCACCTCCATCATGCTATACGGTGCACCCGTGTGGGGAAAGAGAGTAGAGAAGACCATCATCGAGAAGAGGATGGGGCCTGTCCACCGGAGAGCGGCCCTGAGGAGTATCCG
Organism: Eretmocerus hayati; assembly: GCA_029851415.1. NCBI lineage: Eukaryota > Metazoa > Arthropoda > Insecta > Hymenoptera > Aphelinidae > Eretmocerus > Eretmocerus hayati. The sequence goes on from CM056741.1 coordinate 97,442,859, forward strand.
TGCCTACCGCACCGTGTCAGGAGATGCGGCTTACGTATTGGCGAGTACTCCGCCCATCCACTTGCTCGTCGCGGAGCGAGTGAGGATTTGGGACCGCCAGAAAGTGATCGGAGCCGAACGAGTGCTGACTCCGACAATGAAGGAGATCATCCGTGACAACGAGAAGGAAACCACCCTCGAACAGTGGCAAACTGAGTGGGATTCTCACCGGATACATCAAGCTGGTGATGACCCGTAAGGAGGAGAAAGAGAGGGAAGTGAGGCGCCTCGAAGCAGGCGAATCACAGTGAGTCTGCCGACTCAAACAGAAGAGGTCCAAATTATTCCAGGAGGAATCTGATGCACTGAAGAGGGAAGAAAGAAGAAAGAAGAGAGAAGAAAGAAGAAAGAGAGGGAAGAATGAAGAATGAAGACAGAAGATGCCGACAAGTGGCCGAAGAGAGAAGATGGAGAAGAGGAACGCTCGCAATCGAGCGCGAGACATGCCGCTCATCCTGAAGTAATGCTCACGCGGTTCCGGGATGAGATGGTAGATGCAGGTGGATCTCCTTCTTGATTGCCCGATGCCCTAGGTATCGGACATCGAGGGGAGAGGGATATTACACGGCCGGGCCCACCTCTCGGTGGGCCCCACCCAAACCCGTGTCCCGCCTGGTATGGCCTGCGTGGGCTATGCGTAGTCCGCGTAAGCTGAACCAGTCCGGTGTCTGGGGACGGATCCGAGGGATCCTGAGGCAGATTTTGCCCTCTAACCACCTTAAAAAAAAAAAAAAAAAAAAAAAAAAGAGAGAGAGAGAGAGAGAGAGAGAGAGAGAGAGAGAGAGAGAGAGAGAGAGAGAGAAAGAGAAAACAAGCCCACGAAGACCTGTGAGTAATCAGCCGTTCTCACACATGCGGCTCAGCTCGCGTGGCGCGTCAGGAAAGTCTCCCCTCGCCCCGCAACATACCACCACGGGCAGCAGCGCTGAGTTCCCCACCACAAGTGCCTCTAAAGCCATCGAGAGTCGACAGCTCACGCTAGCGGGGGGGTATTCCGCCAGCTACTGCTTCGCCTCCGTTAAGTGACGGCCACCATCCACGAGTTCAGCAGAACAGAGCCCGCGAACATTCAAAAGCAGCAAGCTGATGCGCGGCTCACTACTGCCTCTCCGTCGCTACTCAGTATACCACACGTGGATCACCCCGTCGGGTCGGTGGAAAGCAATAGCCTCAACATCTCGATCAACCTGCAGCAACGACTACGTCTACGTCGTCGAACTCTCCGGAACCAAAGTGGGTATATATACGGAGAGTACTCTGGACCTATTCTACAACCAAAATGCCTTGCTCAGAACCAGCTTGACGAAATAAAATCACTCGTGATCCGACAAAACGTTGCCACTACCTCTCCATCTTGCACACCAGCAGTAAGTGAGGTGGATGATCGATTGTTGGTACGTGTATCTCCTCTCGAGGGACTTATAGAGAAGCAAAGCTCCCAGCTGGAGGAGCTTCGCTTGGATCGACAGCTTCTTCTGGAGCAAAATTTCATCATGGCAGGCCAAATTCCTACCTTAACGGAGCTATTGTCAGGCTTCCAGAGTACTCTGCAGAATAGTAAATTTCGTAATGATGAGAATAGTAATGCTGAATCGACACATCAATCCTCGATTCCTTACACTGCCCCTAGGATGGACGAGTCCCCCCACCCATACGTTCGGAAGCAAGGGCAGGGACTAGGCAATGACGGACTTGAGCGCTGTAAACTGATTATTAATGGTGTATTAAGAGAAGATTCTAAGGCCTTACCAGCACAGATATCTGATATTTCTTATGCAGTGCTCAAGTCTATTCTCCCCTCATTGGAGAGGGCAGACATTGCTGATGTCCGTGTCCTGCAACCGGGGCGTGCGTCTGGGGAGAGGACTCCAACATGTAATCGTGACTCGGTTCTATCTTCCCGAGCCCCAGCTACCATCACGCGCAATTTACCATCATGTGTAGTCCAACTCTCTAGTAGTCGACTAGTCAGGAAAGTGATTCGGGCTAAACGTTCAATCACCAATAATTATTTCACGGCCAACAATATCCAGCCTGACTTACTCGACCCAGATACGAAAGCTCATGGGCCAGATCGTGAAATCTTCATAAATGAGAAGCTCCACCGTGAAAAGTACAAAGAATTTATACGTTTAAGGTCGGTTGCACGCGGTTTGGGTCTTAAATACGTCTGGCACAGTGATGAGCGTTTCTGGGTTTGACGGAAAAATGGTGAGCGAGCGCATACGTTCGAATCCCTTGCTGATCTGCAGGTCATTCAGACGACCTGTCGAAGTGGTCCAGAACGCACCTGTGCGTCCTCTAATAACACCCAGAGCTGCACTATCGTTCCGGAGCAAAATAAAGTTCCGGCAACAGAATCAGCAAGGACTCCCTGACTGGATACGGCTGCTGAAGAGCGACGAGGGAGGGGTAATTTTTTAAAAGCGGGATTCATCAATCTTAACTCCCTGACTGATAAGATTGAGCATCTACGCTTGCTCGTCGCTAACGATCCCTCCCATCCTCTATTTGGGGTGGCCGTGTCGAAGCTAGATGAGTATGTGGATGACAGTCTCGTTCAAATTCCAGGTTTTTCGTTGTTGCGACAAGATCGCAACAGAGGGGGTGGAGGAGTTGCCTTGTATGCGCGCAATGACTTCAAAATTGAGAAGTTGGTTTCGTCGAATACTTTTGGGCCGGGGAAACCTGGCGTGCCCGAATTCCTTTTTTGTAGCGTGCAGCAAGGCAGCTCACCCCCAATATTAGTCGCGGTAATCTATAGACCCCCTAAAATTGCCATGCAGAAGGATGATGGGCTGTTTGGCTCGTTACGCCGGCTGTGTGGTGATTACAGTCATAAAATCATTATGGGTGATCTGAACGCTGACTTTTTGGATACTGCTCATCCCGACACCAAGGCACTGACTGCACTGACAGAAGAACTAGCCTTGCAGATAGTGCAGCATGGCCCGACTCATCAACACAACCCCAATGTATCTCATACATGGATTGATCACATTTACGTAGATGACAACGACACCGATACTGACTTTCACAACAGACACCTGGCCAGTTTCGGTGGGCACTCGGTCATTGACGTCACCATCAACGTCTTCACCCCTACTCCGCCAAAAAATTCCTTCAAGTATGGGGATTTTCGTAACATCACCCCGGAGATATTGAATGACCGTCTGCTCCGCTGTGACTGGACAGCTCTTGAAAATGCCGGAAACCAGTTCGGAAGACGCAATTCACTGCTTGAACGAAAATTTAATGATCGTTTTAGATATATTAGCACCGGAAGAGACTAAAACCCGCGTAAAAATGATGCTCCTTGGATTGGTCCTGAGCTGGGGGTGCTCATGAATAAGCGAGACGCGACACGCAGGCGTTGGGAGCGTATGCAACGCAACCAGTGCAAGTGTCCTGAGCTTCAAAATGAGTACTTTCGGCTTAGCAAGAGGTCGATCTGCGCATTGAGCAAGAGCGTAATTCCTTCCTTCAAAACCATCTTTCAGACGCTCTTGATCAGAACAAGAATATTTGGAAGGAGATGCGCAATCTCGGCCTCTTGCCCAAGAGCAAAGAGGAAGAACTTCACGTTTCCACACCGGATGAGTTGAACGCTCACTTTGCGGGGGTTTCCGTTTCGCCTCACGAAAATATCAATGAAGCAATGGACGATATTAACTCTGCACCGGAGGAGGGGCTTCAATTTAAGTCCACAAATTTCAATGATATAGTTCTTGCTATTAAACATTTCTCCTCGCAGGCCCGCGGGGTGGATGGGATCCCCCAGAGCGTGCTCGCGAAAGCTCTTCCGGCAATCGGTGATCTTATTGTACATATATTCAATTCCTCTTTCGCTCATAGCGTTTTTCCCGGAGCTTGGAAGCAAGCGCAGCTGATTGCATGGAAGAAGACTGCGGCTCCATCAACGGTCTCGGACTTTCGTCCCATAGCGCTGCTGTGCTCCTTTTCCAAGGTTCTGGAAAAAATTGCACATGACCAAATCACGGAGTATTCAAAAGTAGAGAAACTTCTTGATCGCTTCCAGACTGGTTTCAGGCAATACCATAGCACCCAGACAGCTTTACTAAAGTTGACGGATGACATCAGAGTAGGCATTGATAGGAAGAAGATCACCTTACTCCTACTATTCGACTTTAGCAAAGCTTTCGACACAATAACACCGTCAACCCTACTGAAAATTTTAACATACGATCGTGCGCACGATCGTACATACGAACGAGTGTGAGATCGTACATACGATCGTGCACACGATCGTGTGCACGATCGTGCTCTTCAGTTTCGGTGACGATCGTGCCACGATCGAGATAACGGTCGAGCATGCTATCGCGTATACGATCGGGTTCATCATCTTGACAACGATCGTGCGTACGATCGTGTACGCGCTCGTGACAAGACGTCTCGTGGCGACGAGGTCGGATCGACACTCGGCCTGCCGCGCGAGATCGTGCGTACGATCGTGATAACGATCGAGCATGCTATCGGGTATACGATCGGGTCTACGATCGTGTACACGATCGTGACACGACGTTTCGTGGCGGCGAACTTCGTGCGTACGATCATGCATGAGATCGTGCTTACGATCGTGCATACGATCAATTTCACGATCGCAGATACGATCGTGCGTAGAGTCGATACATAGTCCGCCACCGTGGCATGGCGTCACCTAGTGGCGAGGGGAGAACGACGTTGTACCTGTAATGCGATCGGGTACACAATCAGGGACGCGAACGGGCATACGATCAAGCTGTATTACTATATCAATATCACTATATTATCATAAGCTATGGTTGTTCAGCTTCATGTTAATACAGTTCAAAGAAAATGCTGAACATACATAAATGTGCATATCATAGCCACATGAATATGCCTCTTGATACTAACTCATGCATAAGAAAGGCAGGTCACATATGATGTACTATCTATTTTATCACGTATGGATCCTATTCCCTTGCTGATGCTTCGCTCATATATATATATATATATATATATATATGTGTGTGTGTGTGTGTGTGTGTGTGTGTGTGTGTGAATATTCAAGGATATAGAGAATTAGAATGAACATGGATTGAGGTTTGCCGTTGGTGCACAAAGTTTCCATCAAAAGTTGATGAGCATACATCACCTACAACTCCAATTCCCCAAGCTTGTATGTACAAGTGCTGATCAGCACTGGATGAAATCCTTGTGCACCAATAGGAAACCACAGTGAATGCGTCCAGGATTCGTATGCCCTTCATTATATGAATCAAAGCGTATTAGCAAGAGAATGAGATCCATGAATGACGAAGATAAATAGTACATCATGAGCAACCTGCCTCTTCTATGCATATATTAGTATCAGGAGGCATATACATGTGGCTATGACATGTACATCCATGTATGCTCAGCATGTTCTATGAACTGTTCTAATCTTAAGCTGAACTACCATAACTCATGATGATCAAGTCATTCAGCTCAAGATCAGAACAGTTTATAGGAAATGCTGAGCATACTTGAATGTGAATATTATAGCCGCATGAATATGGCTCTTTATGTTACATATGCATAGAAAAGGCAGTTTACTCATGATGTACTATTCATTTCCATCATGTATGGATTCCATCTCCTTGCTAATGCTCTGTTTCCATATGTATATACCAAGACATAGGAAATTTTGATGCAAGGACTGTCGTTTTCTATTGGTGCATGAAGTTTCCATCAAGTGTTGATGAGCATACATCACTGGCAACCCTAATTCTCCAAGCTTGCATGTGCAAGTGCTAATCTGCACTTGATGGAAGCTTTGTGCACCAATGAGTTAGTATCAAGAGGCATATTTATGTGGCTGTAATATGCACGTTGATGTATCCTCAGCATTTTCTATGGAGTGTCCTAATTCTGAGCGGAGACAGTTCATCGTCATATGCTATAGTAAGTCGGCTTAAGATGAGGATAAGTCATGGAACATGCTAAGCATACATAAATGCGCCTGTCATAGCCACATGAATATGCCTCTTGATGCTAACATATGCATCGAGAAGGCACGTCATTCATGATGTACTATTCATCTCCGTCATTCATGGATCTAATCCTCTTGCTAATGCGCTGTTCTGATCCATATAACCGAGACTAGGCATCTTGAACGCATCCACTGTAGTTTGCTATTGGTGCATAAAGTTTCCATCGAGTACTGATTAGCACTTGCACATGCAAGCTTGGAGAATTAGGGTTGCCAGTGATGTATGCTCATCAACACTTGATGAAAACTTAATGCACCAATGACAAACCACAGTCCTTGCATCGAAATTCTCTATATCTTGGGATATTCATATGGAAGCAGTTCGTTAGCAAGGAGATGATATCCATACAGGATGGAAAAAAGTACATAATGGGTGACCTACCTTTCCTATGCATATGTTAACATCGAGAGGCATATTTATGTGGCTAAAATATTCACATTCAAGTATGCTCAGCGTTTCATATGGACTGTTCGGATCTTGAGCTGAATCACTTCATTATCATGAGTTTTAGTAATTCAGCTTGAGATTATAACAGTGGATAGAACATGCTGAGCATACATGGATGTGCATGTCACAGCCACATGGATATGCCTCTTGATACTAACATATGCATATAAGAGGCAGGTCGCTCATGATGTACTATTTATCTTTGTCATTTATGGATCTCATTCTCTTGCTAATGCGCTGCTCTGATTCATATAAACAATGTCATAGGAATCTTAAACGCATCCACTGTGGTTCGCTATTGGTGCAAGAAGCTTTCATCCAGTGCTGATCAGCACTTGTACATACAAGCTTGGAGAATTCGCATTGTAGGTAATGAATGCTCATCAACACTTGATGGGAACTTTGTGCACCAATGGCAAACCTCAATCCATGTGTTCCAGCTCTCTATATCCTTGAATATATTTATGAGAGCGGAACATTAACAAGGAAATAGAATCCAGACGTGATAATATAAATAGTACATCATCAATTACCTGCCTTCTTCATGCATGAGTTAGTATCAAGAGGCATATTCATGTGGCTATGATATGCACATTTAAGTATGCTCAGCATTTTCTATGAACTGTGTTAATTTGAAGCTGAACAACCATAGCTTATGATGATGAAGTGATATTAATATAGAAATATAGTTCGATCGTGTGCCCGTTCGCATCCCCTATCGTGTACCCGATCGTATAGCACAGGTACAACTTCGGTCTCCCAACGTCACGAGGAGAGTGCTACCATGTGGCGGACCATATATCGACACTATGCACGATCGTATGCTCGATCGAGAGCAACAATCGCATGCATGATCGTACGCACAATGTCACGCGACAGGCCGAGTGTCGATCTGACCTTGTCGCTACGAGACGTCATCTCACGATCGCACTCTCGATCCTCATCACGATCGTGTGCACGATCGTGTGGCCGATCGTATGCGTGATCGTGCGCATGATCTCACGTGACAGGCCAAGTGTCTAGTCAACCTCATCGCTACGAGACGTCATGTCACGATCGTACGAAAGATCGTACGCACGATCGCTCTCAATATCGTGTACCCGATCGTATATACGATCGCATGTTCGATCGTTATCACGATCGTATGCACGATCTCGTGTCCGATCGTATGCATGATCGTACGCTTGAACTCGCGCGACATGCCGAGTGTCATTCCGACCTTGTTGCCACGAGACGTCGTTTCACGATCGTTATCACGATCGTGTGCGTAATCGTACGCACTATCTCGCGTGACAGGCCGAGTGTCACTCCGACCTCGTCGCCACGAGACGTCGTGTCACGATCGTTGTTACGATCGCATGCCCGATCGTTATCACGATCGTGTGCGTAATCGTACGCACTATCTCGCGTGACAGGCCGAGTGTCACTCCGACCTCGTCGCCACGAGTCGTCGTGTCACGATCGCGTACACGATCGTACGCACGATCGCTATCACGGTCGTGTACCCGATCGTATACACGATCGCATGCTCGATCGTTGTTACGGTGGTGAGCACAATCGTGTGGCCGATCGTATGCACGATCGTACGCACGATCTCGCGCGGCAGGCCGAGTGTCGATCCAACCTCGTCGCCACGAGCCGTCGTGTCACGATCGTGTACACGATCGTATACCCGATCGTATACCCGATAGCATGCTCGATCGTTATCAGGATCGTGCTACGATCGTTACCACGATCGTCACCGAAACTAAAGAGCAGGGTCGTGCACACGATCGTGTGTACGATCGTACATATGTTGAAATTTTCAGTAGGGAAAGCTGTTGAGGAAGCTCCGAAACCTCGGATTTCCATGATCGGCACTCCTGTCGATAAAATCATACTTACAAGGCCGCACCCAAATAGTCACTTCAAAATCTGGTAGTTCTGATTGGCTCGAAACCAATCTGGGTGTTCCACAGGGATCCGTTCTCGGGCCTTTACTCTTCAGCTTATATGTTAATGACTTACCTGGTTTGCTAGACGGGGAGTCGGTATATCATCTATTCTATGCGGATGATCTTCAAATTTATCTCCAAGTCGAGGAAACTAAGATCAAGGAAGGCATCACTCGGCTGGGAGAAGTAGGACGACCAATTGCTGAATGGGCTAGAAGTTCCGGCCTGCGTCTCAACGCTGGCAAGACCAAGGCAATCCTCTTCAGCTCTGAGAGGAACATCAAAGATCTGAAAAGAATGGACGTGCCAGGGGTAGAGATACAGGAAGGAAAGTTCATTCCGTTCAGCGATACGGTCGTGAGTCTTGGTGGTACACTTGATAGTGAACTGACGTAGAAGCCGCACATCGACCAAGTAACTAAGAAAGTGAACAGAGACCTTCACGTATTGCGGTTTTTTAGGGCGTGTATCACGAGACCCCTCCGAATTCGCCTAGTCGAGTCATTAGTTCAACCGCATTTAGATTATTGCACAGTCGTGTACCTCGACGCCACGGACGAACAGCGGCAACGGATACAGCGACTGAGCAATTCATGTGTGAGGTACATTTTTGATCTTAGGAGAGACGAGCACATCACCCCGTTCAGGGAGCGTTTAGGTTGGTTGCGTACTGATTCGCGGAGAATGTACTTCGCAGCTCTGTTGATGCATAAGATCATGCATTGAGGAGAGCCTGGCTACCTAGCTGCGATGTTCACCAGGTACCAATCTGAACGCCCCGCACGTGGTGATGCAGAAGAGCGGGTACTCAAAGTTCCCAATATGGGACTTGAATATGGGAGGAGATGTTTCCAGGTTCAATGTGCTCATTTGTGGAACTTTCTCCCTCCGGGCTTCCGGCAGCTGGGGAAAACACCCTTGTTCAAAGAGTCCTTGAAAGATTTTCTATCAACAAAGTCTCCTCAGAGGATTGATCCGGAGGAGCAACATTACTTTAATCTCTGATGGGCTCGGGGTTTCGTTCCTTTTCTTTCTATCTCTTTTCAATTGTAAGTGACATTCTGTCACCAGTCTGAAGAAAAACTGTGATATTTCTGTGAACCTATGCCCTTTATCTCATTTTCTTTCAAGTGAAATCGTAAAGTGTATGACTAGTCACAATTGTGATGTATCTATCCTTGACCAAATTATTTCTTAATATGATTTTATCGGAACATTCATCAATTTTATATATATGTATATATATATATATATATGTGACGCATATGAAAATATGTAGGTGTATTTTGTCGTATGACGAATAAAGGATATGTATCTCTCTCTCTCTCTCTCTCTCTCTCTCTCTCTCTCTCTCTCTCTCTCTCTCTCTCTCTCTCTCTCTCTCTCTCTCTCTCTCTCTCTCTCTGGTAAGTGTCGCAGCAGGATATCGTTTACCTCCCTCCTGCTTATCGAGTCTTATTAACCAGTTGCTCTTATGATCGACTGTGGAGATTTACAGGTATTTGAAGCTCCTGTCGGCTCTTTGCGCTCTTGAGCATTCAACGGGTGGCTCATTTTTCGAGCCGGGGGAATGAAATATCTGTCAACTCAAAATCAGAGGTTAGTCGCCATTTCCACAAGCCTGACGCAACTGCCAACGTGCCTACGCCAGCGCCCTCACGCATCAGGTGCTGATTCTTTGTAACCTGTAGCAGACGTATCCTCCTGTGATTCCTGTCTTTCTGTCATCTGCTAAATCTGATGTTCCTGCAGTTAGACTATGTTCTTGTTTTGTGAGTGATGAGTGCTACGACTATTGGTTTGAAAAACGTGTGTGCACTCTGCAACAGAACTGTTAAGAGAGGTGATAGCTCACGATAGTGCATACGATGCGCCGGGCTAGTTCATGACTTTTGTACATTGTTGTCGACACCTGTAAACCCGAGTTATACGTGCCCCCCGTGCAGTGTGACCCCGAATATATCGCCTTTTCACTCGCGCTCACTGCCGAATACATCTCCGCTTATACCCATCCAATAATAGCAGGTGATTCCAATATCAATATGGCCGCTGTCACGTCAGCTTCTTCCTCATTCACGTCACTCTATAGTTCTGTTTCACTCCACCTTGCAAGCTCTGAGCCAACTCATCACGTAATGTACCATGACATGTCTACCCACGACAACTGTCTTGAATTATTTTTACTGAGGAAAACATCTTTGCTGTTGGCTCATCTGCGATCCAACTCTCCCTTTGCCGCTGGTCATGACCTCATAGAGATTGACTATCGTATTCAACGCCCAACACCTGCCCCTAAAAAATTGATGATGCGTAACTTGACTAGGGTGAATCTTGAAGATTTATGCACAACAATTTCCTCCAAACTTGATGAGATTTTGCCAAAGAGTCAGGCGTCAGACTTACTGGATTACATTGTATATAGCCCTTTTGTGAATAATCTCCTGATCATTCCTCAAGGAATCGACAACCCCTGTACATAGAACTCCTTAGATATTAATCCTATTCACTCTACATCTGATTTCCCAGATTATAGCTGCCCTGCGTATTCGTCTCTTGCCCGAGGCCAGTTAACTGAATCGATCAGTCAAGTCACTAACGCAACCTTAGAGACCTTTGACCAGCTAGCACCCCTAAAGCCCCTCAATGTAACCCCTTCAAAAAAAACCCTGGGTCTCAGCTAACATAAGGCAGCTCATGAGTGAGCGTGACAAGCTCTACAATCGAGCTCGCAGGACGCAAGCAGCATCAGTGCTTGCAGCTTACAAATCCGCACGGAACAACGTGACTTTAATAGTAGCTAAGGCAAAGTGCGAATACATTTCCAATAAAGTTCTCGCGGCTTCTGATCCAAAGACAAGGTGGAAAGAACTTCGCAATTTTGGCATCCTGTCAAGACGTACTACCTCACCACTCATGCTATTCAAAGGTTCATCTTTGAACACGCACTACGCCAATGTCTCGAGAAATGCACCTGCTCTCATCGAATCTGACATTGAATCGATCTGTGCCATACCACTCCTCGATGACGTTCCAATTTTCGATTTCAAACCTCCTAGTGAGTCAAATGTGCAGCGAGCGTTCTCCTCAAGCAATTCCTCAGGAATCGCCCCTGATGGAATTTCTTCAACGATGCTGAAAATGGCTTCCCCTGCTCTTAGACCTGACGTGAATAGAGTTATCGATGACTCCCTGATTTCTGGACGTTTTCTCGAAGAATGGAAACGTCCATTTATACTGCTACTCTCCAAAACAACGGCACCTAAATCACCATCTGATACTCGACCTGTGGCTCAGCTCCCAGAAATGTCTATGATTCTTGAACGTATTATTCACAAGCAACTTTCCATGCATCTGTCATCGACGGGTATACTTGATCCCTATCAATGTGGGTTTCGCCCTCTTCACTCCATCCAGACGGCCTTGCTCAAGATTCTGGAGATTGTACGCATGGCTATTAGCCAACGAATGATCACAATATCCATTTCATTCGACTTCGCTAAAGCCCTTGATACACTCCCCCACAAGATGATACTCACCAAGCTACGCAGAATAGGCTGTACAGATTGCGTAATTCGATGGTTTACCAGCTATCTCATGGGCCGTACTCAAGCCGTGCCCCACGAGGATGGAACCCATGAGACCTGGCTTGAAATCAATGCAGGAGTTCATCAAGGTAGTGTCCTCGGCCCCTTACTGTTCCTCATCGCCATCAATGATGTACCCCAAGGACGCCGTTCACACCACATGATCTATGCTGATTTTACAGGCATCTACATTCATGCTCGCCCCAATGACCTTGACAGAAAGATTGCCCTTATAAATAATGATGCCAATGCAATTGCACAGTGGGCTCAGAAAAATGGACTACGTCCAAATGAAGACAAAACCAAGGTCATCATTCTCGGAAGTGAACAATACGTTGCCTCGATTGACCTGCATCGCATCCCCCCGATCCGTATCAATGGACAAATTATACCCTATGTAGATCAAATTAAGCTATTAGGCATGATTATTACTCCGTCCTCCAACTGGAAACTTCGGATCAACCAAATTTCCGAGAAAGTCCACGGTTCCTTCTACTCCCTTCGCATGCTCGGCAGAGCCCTCCCCATCCATGTAAAGCGTGCCCTTACCTTGAGTCTGGTTCTACCGTACTTCGATTACGGTGCGCCCCTCCTCACATGCCTTGATAAAGAACAAGAGCTGAAACTTCACAGGCTTTTAAATATTTGTGTCAGATTTGCGAGCGGATTCGTGCCTTGGCGATTGCATGTAACACCTTACCGACTTGCGCTCGGGTGGCTATCCACCGTTCGCCGCCGTGAGTACTTGATTGGCCCTCTGGCCTTCTCGATAATCCACAATGAGGTACCATCTTTCCTCCGCCTGGGCTTCTCACTCACCGCCGACTCATCAACTCTCCGACAATCAGAGCGTAAGGAAAAGGCATCACACCTGTACAAAGTACCCCGGACTGAAGCTCTCAATCAGTCTTTTACCTACGTGGCGTCCAAACTCATCAACTCCCTTGAAGACGTTGATTTCGTAGTGCAATCTCCCGAGTCGTTCAAACGCTCTCTCCTTCAAACCTTGTTAGAACGCGACAAAAACGACTGGTTCGATCGTGCTCTTCGGATGCATCTCGATGCCATCCCACCTCCCTTGTCACATCTTCTTGAGGCCCGCGGGCACGTATAACAAGCATCTCAATTCGGCATAATGAAGGAATATCATGTATTTTTGCTGTCTCTAAAGAAAAAGCTTTGTTTTCGACACAGCAAATTTTTGATCAATTTTTCCATTCAACTCAATATTTTCTTCAACATAATTCATCTTATCACAAAAGTGCTTTAACCATCTTATTCCTCTCGTCAAAATCTAACGATTGTAAGTAACACTCTTCCCCTTATAATCCTCAAAAACCCCCCAGTGACTCATCTCTCTGGCCCTTTGTCTGTGTCCGTGTGTGTGTACGTGTGTTGTTTTTTTTTGCGCCACGCTTTCTCTTCTACACTCCACTTTATCGATTTTTGCTTTTCTACAAGTTGTATAGAATCTTTCAGAGATGAGACCAGTTATTTGCCTGGTCTCCTCTCCAAATCGAATTTAATTTAAACGTTTTTTGAGGTAAAATCGCTGAAATTGTGTACTTTCATACTAAAATATCTCTTTCTAACTCCATCTTACCCCAATTTTGATTACCTAGGCTATGGTTTCTTGGGCTCAATCTATCTTTTGGTTAATACCGAAATTCCATTCAAACTCCATCAACGTAAATTTTTATAAAAGAACCAAAATTTCCAACTAAAACAGCAATTTGAGCATGTTTAGACCTATTCTATCGAGATTCTGTTTCAACCAAATTACACGTTTTGCTAAAAAAACCTCACTTTAGGTAGCCCAAATCCCGATAACTATTTTCCTCACAAAAATAACTCAAAATATACAAAAATATTTTTTTCAATATTCATACTTTCCTCATATCTCTCCTCTAAACTACTTCATTCAAATTTTAATCAACTAAGTTGATACTTTTCCATCGTTCTGAATCGATTGGTTGATACCGAATTTTCTCAAAATCCGTTTTAATACATTCAACGAATAATCCAAATTTTTTCAAAGTACTCCGTTTTTATAATCCTTACACTAACTATATTAAAATTTGCCCTCAACCATACTACATATATTCCATGGAAAACCCTAGTTTAAGTCATCTGAATTCCCCTAAAAGGCAATCTCCTTATAATAACTCAAAATATTAGAAGGAAATCGTATCTAAAATTCATCTTCCGCTATTACCCACCCCCTAAACTAATATATACAAATTTTACTCAACTAAGTTGATACTTTCTCATCGTTCTAAATCGATTGGTTGATACCGAATTCTTCCAAGATCCGTTTCAATACATTCAAAATCCAATTTATTCCCGAAGAATCCAAATTTTTTCCTAAAAACTCCATTTTTATGATCTTTTCACCAACTATATCAAAATTTTCCCTCAACCAGACTACATATCTTCCATGAAACACCCCAGTTTAGATCATTTTAATTCCCCTAAAAGTGAATCTCGTAATAATAACCCAAAATATTAGAAGAAAGTTGCAGCTAAAATTCATTTTATCCCCATATCTCCCTCTACAACTAATCTATCCACCTTTTAATGGACTAGAGAGATACTTTTCCCTCATTTTACATCGATTGGTTGGATCCAATCATTGGATTGTGAGTGTGATATGAAATGCAATTAAATGAGATTAAAAAATAAAACTATTTTGTGGGAATCCCAATCATCATTTTGGAATTTGATCAGTTTTGCGAATTTCTCATTAGTTTCAGTGAACCTCTTAAACTATTTCGCTAAGAGAAAGCATTCTGCTAATCTCATTTAGCAGCGTATTTATTATAGTTTAATCATTATTTTTGTTTTCTTATACTCCTTCTCAGTGCGTCATTTTGGCGAAACCTCATAGCACCTTCTCCGATTTCTTATCATCGATGAGTATGTTCCTATATCGCAACAATCATTTGTATCTCTAACTGGGCAAATAGAGTTTACCCTCCGGCCTCAATAAATCTCAATCAATCAATCTCTCTCTCTCGCGCGCGCGCGTCATCCGCTGGTTCGCCAGCTACCTCGCCGGCCGCCACCAGGCAGTTCACCTTGCAGATGGGAAGATGGGAGTCACGAATCCTGGCTGCCACTTGTTACTGTCGTACCCCGAGGTAGCGTCCAGGGCCCTCTGCTCTTTTTAATTCCTATTAATAACCTTCCTGGAGTTTCGAGACATGCGCAATGCACTATCTTTGCCGACGATTCTAGCATCTTCCTACATTGCCTGCCTAGGGAGCTCCTCAAGCATACCGCTCTGATATCACTAGATACCCGAGCAGTTGCCCAGTGGGCATCTGTTAATGGCCTCAAGCTCAATGCATCGAAGACGTCCGTGATAATCCTCGGGAGTAAACTCTATCTTCGCGAGGTGAACTTCAATCAAATACCGCGCGTGCAAGTCATGGGAGAGGCAATTCCTCATCCGAAATGTGTGGAGAACCTGGGTATGCTGATTACTCCCTAAGAGAGGGCTCTTGCAGATTAACCAAATGAGCCAACGAGTTCATGGGACGCTATATTTCCCAAGAATTCCTGCTCGTAGTTGAGCTCGTCCACTCAGATAGCGACTCGCAAGCAGTTTAGTATTGCCATATTTTGATCACGAGTGAGCCTTGCTGACTGGCTTGAGCAAAGAATAAAACCTCAAGCTTCATAGATTGCACAATGCATGCATCAGATTTGTTTGTGGGAACATTCCAAGTCAGTCTCATGTCACGCCATATCGCATCAGCTTTGGATGGCTCTCCGCGGAGAAGCGTGAAGATTATCTTCTGGGGTCACTCGCGCTTGCAATTATTAAGTGAAGTACCGATCTTCTTGAGGATAAAGTTTTCCCTCGCAGTTGAAAATCCTACCTTGCATCAATCGAGTCGTAAAAACAAAGCCTCCTCCTCGTGTCGTGCTCCGCGTACTGAAGCTTCGAATCAATCGCTCGTAATCCGCGCTTCATTCCTCCTCAATAAACTCCCGGACTTAGATCTGCATGAGTCTAGAAAACCTCGAACAGTTACTGTCAAGGCTTTTACTAGACTATGACCGTGACGATTGATTCGAACGCGCATCGCGAGAAGGTCTCATCGCTATTTCACCATCTCTAGCTGATATAAGCCAAGAACCTTCATAATATAAACAGTCCATGACACCTGAATTGAGAGCTCTCTCCGCAAGGAGGAATATTGTTCATACGAAATCTCACTATGTTTTAGCAGTGATATTTATTCATCTCTTCTCCAATATTCCACTGCGCTGTCAAATCCGTATGAATCTACGTGATGACTGAATTATCCAGCTGTCAGCTGTAATTACCCCGAACTGGGCAAATAGGGTCGTATTCCCGTCCTCAATGAAATCACAATCTTTTTCTCTCTCTCTCTTTTTTTTTAAAGTGGAATATAAGGAAAAATCTGATCACAGGACATCCCTGTTGAAGTATCTCGAGCCTGCGAATATTCGAGGGAAATTCAGCAGTTGGAGCACGGTGCGATGACCCGCGATTTCCCCTCGATGTCACGCGAGTGACATCAATCAAATTTCATTGGCCGAATTGGCACCTGATGATCCTGTCATCCGCCCTGCTCTTCTCTGCGACTCTCTCTCGCAACTCGAAATTCGTCAGTTAGCCACAGGTCGGCAAGCAGCGATCAGCTGTGCTGCTTGCGCGCATAATTATACCCGCGCCGGTGCCCGTCCTCGCGACCGCGTACTCCCGATCCCTTTAATTCTCGCGCCGCGCCCACACCGCGTCTTATCTTTTTTTCTCACAAGTGTCGCACACTTTATAAGAGAATATATTCTCACTTTGTGTTCAGTATAACCAAACAGTGAGTTGTCATTTAGTGAACCCTTCCTGCACATCCCGATTCTAAAATCAGGGCTCCAAGGTACCATGAGAACACCTTGACCCTTTTCAATCCCTATTGGATGTTCCACCGGCAGACCATGAGCGCTTTCATTCTGCCCACCCGGTGAACCGGATGTAAAACCTTCTGCTCTCAGCCCTACAGTGTTGGCAAGCAATCACTGCAGAACTGGGGGCAGCTAACCACTATCTAACCAACCCACCCTGGAACCGCGTTAGCATTACTTGAGGGTGGGAGGCGTATCGCGCTCAGGATCGAGCGACTCTCTTTTCTCACGACTCGCAGGTGTTGTTGCTCCTTCTTCGATCTTTTCCTACTCTTCTTCCTTCGATCTTCTCTTTTCTTCCTTCTTCCTTCTTTCTTCTTTCTTCTTGTTTCTTTCTTCTCTCTTCAGTTCATCATATTCCTCCTGGAATAATTTGGACCTCTCCTGTTTGAATCGGCAGACTCACTGTGATTCGCCTGCTTCGAGGCGCCTCACTTCCCTTTTTTTCCCCTCCTTACGGGTCATCACCAGCTTGATGTATCCGGTGACTCTATCCCATGTCTCCTGGTTGCGGAGCAAGTACGGGACGAGGTTCTCAGGTGTTAGTTGAACACCCAGCCATTCATCCAACTCGGCGCGCTCCCTTCGGGTGTCGTTGCACGTGAACATGGCGTGTTCAGCGTCATCCCAGTTGTCCCCGCATGACTGACATGCTGGGGATGTCCTCTTCTTGAACCGGGTCAGGTAGGCACCGAAGCAACCGTGATCACTCAGTGCCTGCGTCGTCCAGTAGTCCATCTCTCCGTGGGTGCGTTCCGCCCACTTGGTTACGTCACGGATCAACCGGTGCGTCCATCTGCCATTCGCAAATGACGAATCCCACTCAGTTTGCCACTGTTGAGGGTGGTCTCCTTCTCGTTGTCGTGGATGATCTCCTCCATTGTCGGAGTCAACACTCGTTCGGCTTCGATCACTTCCTGGCGGTCCCAGATCCTCACTCGCTCCGCGACGAGCAAGTGGATCGGCGGAGTACTCGCCAATACGTAAGCCGCATCTCCTGACACGATGCGGTAGGCACGGATACTCCTCAGGGCCGCTCTCCGGTGGACAGGCCCCATTCTCTTCTCGATGATCGTCTTCTCTACTCTCTTCCCCCACACGGGTGCACCGTATAGCATGATGGAGGTGGTGATGGTGTTGAGAAGTGCGCGCCTCTTTTCCTTGGGTCCTCCGATATTCGGCATAAGCCGCTGGAGCGCCGCACCGACCCTGCTCGCCTTCTGGGCGGCTTCCTGGATGTGCTTCTTAAACGACCACTTGTCGTCGAGCCATACACCGAGGTATTCCAGCTCTGTCTTCCGTGGGATCTCTTGCCCGTTGATATAAAACCGGGGTAAGTCAAACTTCCTACGCCTTGTGACCACGATTGCCCCGCACTTCTTGACAGCAAGCTCCAGGAGCCTGCTGATCATCCACTCGTAGACTCGGGCCAGCGCTTCGTTCGCGCGTCTTCGTTCCTCGAGTCGGCCCATACTATGAGTCCCGCGTCGTCCGCGAAAGCCACAATTATCACTCCTTCTGGCAGTTCGATAGACAGTAAGCTGCCGTACTGGGTGTTCCAGTTGAACGGCCCGGAAACCGATCCCTGTCCAATTCCGGCGGGCAGTACCCGAATCTCTTGTCCCTCGTCGGTGTCGTACACGAGGGTCCTGTTCCGCAGGTAGTCACTCGTGACGGCTAGTAGATAGGGGGCACTTTACCTGCTTGGGATTGATAGACTCGCTCCCAGCTCGCGCAGTTGAACGCGTTCTTCATGTCCAACGCAATGATGTCACAGAATCCTCCTCTTCCTCGGTATGAGTTCCCTACCGAAGCTTGAACCCGTTCTTGGACCTCCTCGATCGCGTGCACAGTGCTTCGTCCCTTCCGAAACCCGAACTGCATTGGTGATAGCCCACCGCCTTCTTCGTAGGCTTTCTCCACCATGTTGAGCACCATCCTCTCGTACATTTTCCCGATATTGTCGAGCATGCTGAGAGTCCGTTGACCTCTTTGACCCTTAGGTATCAGGACCAGCTTCTGGCGTTTCCACTTGTCCGGGAATCTCTCTCTCTCTCTCCCTCTCTCTCTCCCTCTCTTCAGCAGTTTCCGCCAACTTCGTGCTCACCATCATGCGCTCTCACTTCCGATCAGAGAACAGCTTAATCAAATACTTATGCCGTCCTTTGACTATGCCTGCCTTGTATACCATGGACTCACCAAAAAGCTCCACTGCAGAGAGCTCAAAATGCATGTAATAGCCTTGTCTTTGGCAATATACCATGGCGCGATCACGTTACTCCTCATAGTTGACTACTAAGCTGGCTCACTGTGAAGTCTCGTCGAAAGTATTCCTTACGTAGTCAAGTCTTCCAGGTCTTGAAAAATGGAACCTCATCTCACCGCGCCTGCTATTCCACTGAAATATGAAATGCCACCCTCCATCGATCCGAGCGCCCACAAACAGGTGATCTCCTAATGAAAAGTGCTAGAACGAACGCGTTTAATAAGTCATTCTAGATCTTGAGTTCAAGTACTAGAATGAGCTGCCGAGATACCTGACATCACTTCCTCGAGACACGGTGAACATTAGAACATCCATGATTCACTTCTTAGCGCACCCACGTGATTGTGATCTCGAGGCTTCCTCGTAAATGCTTATCTAGCTGATGATTGCGTTTCTGATCTCGCTTGTTCCCATATTAGGCCAGTAATTCTAGCTCAAAATTGATCCGTTTTCGACATAACTGCTATAGGATAGTTTCATTTTTTTTGGGGTACGGGATACCCTTGTGAACACCCCCCCCCCCTCCATAAAATGGAACAACTCTAGGGGTGTGGAAGAATTTTAACAACGAGATAGTGAAGAATTTTGTCCTTTTCCCATTATTTTGCATCCCGGTTATAATATTTGGGTTGTTCTTCATAGTACCATATTGTAGGCAATGAGATTCTCTGAATTTGAGAAAAACCATGTGTCAAACGTTTACCTTACTGGAGATGATTAGCAACAAAGCTGAAAAATGTCTAAATTTCCCTTATTCTTCATTTCAAAAAAAGCCAATGGATCGATGTGTACTCGCAGGAAAATGTAGTTCTCACAGAGGACTATATGTGAAAAAAGTCAGAGCAATCGGTCAATAAACATTGACGCTATTCTATTTGTTGATCCCAAATTGTTGTTTCTTGCAATAGCCGTGGAAATTTTGCAAGTGCACTCAAGTTGTCACAAAAAATCAGAGCGTTTCCTAGAACTCTTAACTACAAGATGCAATCACAGAACTGGTCACTCTGTTACAACAATGACGCTCTGAGGCCAATTGTTTATGAAAATCGGAAATTCTCGATTTCATTTGCCTTATAGCTCCGCAAGTACTGCATATATCGTAATCATCCTTTCAGCATCGTATAGTGTTATTTTCCCTCTAAATTCAAAAATGAATTGCTCTACGACATTTTGTCTCGGATACAACTTTTTTTCCAAAATTCGAAAACTCATAAACAATTGCAAATTAAGAACCGAAATTTTGAGGGATGGTTAAGAAAAACTCAAAGTACCATTTAGAAAATATTTCGTGTACGTACCTTCACGCAGTTTCTCTTCACAGCAGGTTAAAGTGAGGGGTTTCCCTCCGATCATGTTAGAGAAGCCGGAGGGATGCGTTTCGGGGGTACTCTCGTGGCGGCTCGCTCCTACCACGCAGAACCTGAATCGCGCTCTTCAGAATTGAGCGCGTGGCATCGCAGAATGATATCTCCGGTTCAATCCAACCGTTTCTTATCATTTCTTCCTCAAAATGGGGTAGCTTTCGGGAAAAAATATATTGGCGCATAGATCAACTGGATTGAAATGGCAGTTTTATGTCTATACGGGGTGCCATTACAATAGAAGTTTGTATGTTGATTTCATCATGAGATGAAACTCATTTCCTATGTATAAAATCCATTGCTCGTGGAAGTTGCAAGATTTCCCAAATCAAACGCTGTGTTGGAAAATTGAAAAATTTTGGGAGATGCGAAATTTTTTCGATTTTTTCAAAAGAATACCATAAAACTGTCCGAAAGATTCTCATTCCACACAAAACACGAGAGATACGTACAATACAATCATTTGCCATTTGTTTCGGATCTCACTTCCATCCACAATTTTCCTTAGAGTGTCAGCAAGTATGATACATATGATGTTCCTTAATGCGGTGAGATTATTAAATGTATCTTCTCATTAGTTCTCAGTAGCATTAGACGTACTTGTAATACCCATAATAGCCTCCAATGCGTCAGTGTTGGACATAATTCCCACCTCACTATCCAAATTGTCATAACTATAAGTCATCCTCGACATGGCTTGGAGTGATGATTCGATCGCTTCAATTGGATCATGAGGGGCATTCAGACGTAGATTCTGAGGAACATTTCGAGGCTGATTCCGAGGCTGTTTCCCATCAGCCTTGCAGGTATTGTCAATCTCGTTTGGCTTGCACATTTTCTGATTGATCTATCAGAAGATGTTCCGGTGTCATCGTCAATCACTTTTACACTAAGTCGGAAAACGCGAGAAGATCGAAGGTTAAAGGAATACAAATGAGATACTCACAACAGTTGCCAATGTCCGATAAAAGTTCAGTCACTTGTCAGTGGTGTGTCGACAGGAAAATCAAAAAATTGCTGAAGCACTTCAAATCGGATGAACTTCAAGACAAAGTGCTTTTAATTTGTATAATAGTAAAACGTTTTAATTGCGTGCCAGTATGCAACTTCAACTCCTCGATTCGAATTTTGGTGTTAACTCCAATACAGCACTCACACGAGGACACGATGCATGATTCCGCATGAAAATTTTCACTGACTGATGTTTTTTTTTGTTCTGTGTCTGGTTATCCCAGCTTTCGCCACTGACTGATGTTCACTACTAACAATTATGTGTGATGGTGGAGGTATGCATACAGTTGCTGCTCTCGACCAAGCGCCGGCCGCTAAAGTGTGATGGGGCTATAAAGTTTGAATAGCTATACATTGAAGATCTTGGGGTATGCTATACTTGTATCTATGGGATCTACGTATATATATCTAGAATATCTATACTATTTGTCCTCGGCAGCTGCTGGTTTGAGCCACCACCGAGGCAACAACTTTCTTCAGTCGCCGCTATCCTTCGAAGGCGCGGTATTATATTTCGATGGTACATTTGCGCCATTATACAAAGTTTTCGAGTGTTGCAGTAAGGATTTTGAGACAGCGAGAGTAAAAATTAGTGATCAGTGATCAGTGTGATTACTGTAAATGCACAGTGATGGGCATTCCACCAGCTTAGCAACACCACTATTATAGTGTCAGCACGTAGGCTTCTTTCTGAGAAATAGTGTAAAAATTTCAACAAAGCTGAGAGGCCGCTGCAGGGATTGCTGCTCTGGCAATGTGTTGCAACAACGTGAGGTAGGTTCACACGCTTTTAAATCTTATGGCGCGCACATGAGAGTATCCTCGAGAGTTTTGTCACGAACACTCCATTTTCCACTGTATGGGTTATTTATTTGCAGGGAACGGAGATGATCTCTCCATTTTCGAACGAGATGAATGAATTCTAGACATTGCGCGCCTCACTCAACTGAGAAACTTTAGTGCCATTTCCTGAACCAATTTTCACATACGCTGACTCTTCCAATATTTTATTTGAAGCCATACATGTTCACTGCGACGGTGAAAATCAGCATCCTGCAAATTCGAGGCGCGAGCAAACGTAGTAACACGCCGAAAGATTGGGTACTTCATCTTCCACATTCAAAATATTTTTTAGGTAAACATGCACATCTGAGCGCGCAAGCACATTCCTGCTCCAGACCCCATTGAGAAACCAGTTCTATTTGATTGGCTCGTAATAATTGTAGGTTTTTGGTCTCGACAAGGGAACAATAGCCGTGACGAGCAGATTCATTAACGTCTCTGAAATAATCTTTATAGGTGAACCACAAAATGGACGAAAAGAATGGTAATGAGCGACCCGATCAAGGCCAATGTGAGACGATGGACTAGTCCGATGTCCCGATCTGTCTGTTTTGTGATGAGGCTGTGGAGAGTGGTCCAGACGCCAAAGGTTCGAGATTATTGAAAACATTGGCTATCCAAAAACTGGTCCAATGTAGCTTAGAAAAACGCGATAGTATGCTCAAGAAAATTTCCAAAAATAGAGATGCAATTCTGGTTCACGATTCTTGCCGTTTAAATTACGCCCGCATGTCCAGCGTGGAGCCCAAGAATGTCAGAAGTACAGGCTCAACACGAACAATCAGTAGTCGATCGCAGCCTCAACAAAAATCCCCCTTCACGGGAAAATGCATTTCCTGCAATGGTGATGCCAGCGCTGATTATGAAGGAATGGAGCGTCGAAAAGGTCCTGATAGAGTTAGAGAAGTTGCTTGCGTGAGAAGAAGTACTACAAGGGCTTCTATTTCGAGAATGTGTGAATCTCGCAAAGATTACGAAGATGATTTGGTTTACGCGCGAATTGGAAACGTGCCAGATTTAGTTCAAGTACAAGCTCGATATCACTGTGATTGTCAACCCAAATTTTTTAATCACAGATTTGTTGACGAAGACGGTACTCCTCTTGATAGTAATCTTGATAATGCCACCAAATATGCAATCCGATACATCATAGAGAATGATGATGACTGTCAACTTTCAGATAAAGCTCATGATCGAGCTATGCGAGGGCATAAACTTGTGATGATCTCAATAGCTACGTTGATATTGAAAGAGATTGAATGGAATCCTGAAGAAATCACTTTTCTGAATGATTTTTTGGACAATTTGGAAAACCCAGAATATGACATAATTGCAATTTTGAACAGTGCCATGATTCAAAATATCACGAAAAAATTTTTGGTTATTCGTGAAAAATTGAAACAAAGAAGCCCTACAGCAGGTTTATAGGTACAATACTTCAGTTCCGCGATATTGCTTTGCAAAAAAGTTGATTCCCTTCAAAGAGGTGACTGGAATCTTCATATACAATGTCTGGAGCACACTCTACCCCTTTTTCACGCAACTGCGCATTTGAACTATGCGAAAGCAACACATTTGTTCCTCCGAAAAATGTTATCTTTAGAGACGGTCATGGACCCTATTGAATATGTCTGTATACTCGGCAACAGTACTTCACTGTGCGTAGGAAGGATATTTCCTATTCTGGGAATCCACAGGATTTGACCATTGAACAAGTATTCATGCGGACAATGAAAGTTGCCGGTGGCTTGACACATGGTCGCGGAAAATCTGGCAGCGTTTTGGCGCGGTTCATTATGTCCATGATGGTTCTGACGGATGTAACCTATGCAGTTGAGTTTTTTCGCAGTCATGGCTACGCAAGTAGTGAGCAATTCTCCGACGACCGCAAAGCGTCGATCAAGAGAGATGCACAAGATTTAGAAAAAATTCTAGAATATCGGATTGTTCATAATCTATTTGATACTGATGATACGGAGTGAGTCATCTCAATTAGTACCGGACTTTGTGGAGATGGAAGGGTCAACTGTCATCAAGTTATTGCAGTTGGTAGCAAGCTACTAGCGGAATCTTACGGCAAAAAATTTGGGGACAATAAGGTGCAACGCGAAACAGGAGTCATCTCTTTAGCATCACGATCCTCGATTATTGTAGAGAAAGACTCTGTGATAATTGATCCTACCCTACTTTTCCAGAGGCCAAGCCTGCTTGTCGAAAATAAAGACGACATGGAAGAGTATATGAAATGAGAACTTGATCCGTATCCGAAGTCCCTGTTTGATCAAGATGGCATGATGAAAACACCTAAATCTAAATTTATGGATCGTTTCACTCCGCTTGCTGGAAAACCAAATATTCCAGGACTAACATCCTTTCTTGATAGAGGATTCTTGTTACATGGAGTTGTTTGGTCTTCGAATGAGCTTGTTGGCGAGGTTCTGAAAAAGTACGTAACTTACGACGCGTTGAATTACTCCAGAGGTAGCGCCATTGTTTTTGATGGATATCCAACTGTTTGAGAAGCTCGCCATATCAAGAGTCTCGAACGAGCTCGTCGTGTTAATCTAAATCAGTCTTGAGAAGTGCAAACAAAAAAGGGCTTGCCTATTCCAATTGCTAAAGATCTGTTCTTAAAAAATGAAAAGAATAAAGATGGATTGATACACCTGATTATGAGTGAGCTTGGAGCCGCAGGTTACGTATGCAAACAAGCTAGTGAGGATGCCGATGTTTTAATAGTCACAACAGCGATTGAGCTTTGGCGGGATATGAAGACTCCAACGTTATCGTACGCAATTGTAGGAGAGGATACAGACTTACCCATTTTTCTGACTCAACTGACAGACCCCGACAATCAGGTGCTCTTCTCCAAACCGGACAGGGGAAAGACTCCTCATAAATATTATTCATGCGGTAGTTTTGAGCCATCTTGTATCAGATCTGTTGTTGCATTTTTGCACGCGTTCAGCGAGTGCGATACAGTATCGGCCATGTTGGGGAAGGGAAAAGTAATAGTAAAACTCTTCGGGAAAATGCCGAAATTCCACTTGCAGAAGAGTTCAATAACAGAAATGTTCGTGTGCATGACTTGATAAATAATGGTATAACAGTCATATCTAGGATCTAAGATCCGGGAAGCAATTCGACCTATCTTGATGATATGAGGTACAAGATTTTTAGGGCAAAGACTACTAAATTAACCTTTGGCCTCGAGCATTTGCCACCCACCACAAAAGCTGTTAAACAACATATATTACGGGCATACTTCCAAATACAATTGTGGCTGGGGAAAAAGTTAATTGAGGCGACAGATTTTGGCTGGTTCAAGTCTATAACATCGAGTGGAGTGCGTCGCCTCGAGCCTATTTATGTAGTAGATAATATCTTGATCCCACCTAAATTGATGGAACAAATAAGTTGCGGGTGCAAGAAAGGATGTGCAAAGTGCTCTTGCGTCAGGGCTGGGATGCCATGCACAGATCTTTGCAAATATTGTCATGGTACCGATTGTGAGAACGTAAACCATTTCCCGATAGAAGTGCCCACAGATGTTCAACATTGACGAGGATGCCGGAGAAATCCTCAATGATCTCCTGTTCAACAATCAGTCTACTCAGTTCGAAATTGAAAAAGATGACCAAGCAACTTCGACTGAAAATCGTCAACGATTTTATACATAGAAAATGAGTTTCATCTCATGATAAAATCGACATACAAACTTCTATTGTAATAGCACTCCGTGTAGACATAAAACTGCCATTTCAATTACGTTGATCTATGCGCGAATATATTTTTTCCCAAAAGCTACCCCATTTTAAGGAAGAAATGATGAAAAACGGTTGGATAGAATCGGAGATCGCGATTCAGTTTCTGCGCAGTAGGAGCGAGCCGCCACCGAAGTACCCCCTCCACGCACCCCTCTGACTTCTCTAACATGATTGGAGGGAAACCCTAACTTTCACCTGCTGTGGAGAGAAACTGCGTGAAGGTACGTACACAAAATATTTTTCAAGTGAAACTTTGGGCCTATTTCAACCATCCCTCAAAATTTCGGCTCTTAATTCGCAATTGTTTATGAGTTTCCGAAATTTGAAAAAAAAAATTGTAACTCCGAGGCAGACGGGCGTAGAGCAATGTTTTTTCTTCAAATTTAGAGGAAAAAAAGCACCATACGATGCTAGAAGAATGATTCCTATATATGCAGTACTCGCGAAACTATAAGGCAAATAAAATTGAGAATTTCCGATTTTTATAAGCAATTGGCCTCAGAGCGTCATTGTTGTAACAGAGTGACCAGTTTTATGATTGCATCTTGTAGTTAAGGGTCCAGGAAGCTCTCTAATTTTTTGCGACAACTTTAGTGCACTTGCAAATTTTTCACGGCTATTGCAAACAACAACAATTTGGGATAAACGATCAGAATAGCGTCAATGTTTATTGACCAATTGCTCTGATTTTTCTTTCACATATAGTCCTCTGTGAGAACTACATTTCCCTGCAAGTATACATCGATCCATCGGCTTTTATTGACATGGAAAATAAGGGAAATTTTTTACTTTTCTCAGCTTTGTTGCTAATTATCTCGAGTGAGGTAAAAGTTTATTACATAGTTTTCTTCTTGAATTTAGAGAATTTCATTGCCTACAACATGGTACTATAAGAAACAACCCAAATATTATAACAACTCCCCGGGATGCAAAATGATGGAAAAAAGTACAAAATTTTTCACTATTTTGTTGTTGTAATTTTTTCCACATCCTTGGAGTTGTTCCATTTTAGGGGGGGGGGGGTGTTCACCAGGGTATCCCGCACCCAGAGAAGGAATGAAAACCATCCTATAGCAGTCATGTTCAGTTCGACGTCTAGGATTACTGGCCTATATAACACGTCACTCTCGACGTATTTTTATTGAATTCTTATCAAATTTCATCAAATGTATACTGATCCATAAGGTGGATCATATGATACGACTTGTTGCTCTAATACATATATATATATATATATATATATATATATATATATTCCCTTAATATATAGTAGTAAGAATGAGATTCCTCTGAATTCCCTTGACTGCCTTGCATGCCCAAGAGGGCGTCTGAGGGCCTCTGAGGTACTTCGAGGTCCCTTGAGAGCCCCCGAGGGCCCCGAGTGCCTCTGACCAATTAACCTAAATTACGTTCCATATGTACCTTAGGGGCAAAGAGATTCCCCTGAGATCTCCTGAGGGCTCCTGAGGGCCCCTGAATTTCCCTGAACCCCTGCAGGTCCCTCAGTCTTCTCAATTCTCCTCTGCAGCCTCCGAGAAATTACCTCCCCCCCCCCATCATCATTATTTTTCATCAGATTATGCAATCATCGCAATATTCAAAGTGAGTTTGGGTTACGAAGAAGATGTATATTTCTTCCAAAAATATGGATTAGAAAAATTTTATCCGAGAATCCAAAATATCCGAGAATCAAAAATCAATAATCAATATCTTTGGTGACGGAACACTCTTTCACAACATGAACTTCATTTTCCAAAATCGAGTTCTCAATTTCCATCTCCTCACCACCTAACAATTTCAATTGATCTACAGCCCTCACTTTCACATGTACGTCGAACCTGTAAAGACCATTCAATAAAATCAATTTCGAAACGATTCTTTTCACTTTCATCTGATTGATCAGAAAATTAACCATTCTCTCGTAAGTCACCGCAAACTTCTAACTCCTTTCCACGATCGTACGATTCAATTAGACCGTTTTCATCTTTCACAACAATAACATCAAGTTTGTAACGTATATTCGTAATTACACCCGAAATTTTATTTTCACTTTTCTCATTTCTTTGAACGAATTGATCCTTTAGATAACCCTCTATCTTTAGAGAATCGACAAGACCTATGCGAAAATCATGTCATATAGTCGAAACATCATCAATTCAGTTCACTCACTGTTTCTTTTTTCGAAGGTATATCATCATATTCCATTTCGTTGTATATTCCAACGTCGCATTCGCGATGTTCTTGTTCAATTTGATGATATTCTCGTTATGAGATGACAGAACAACTCTATTCGTAGAAATATCTCTATTCATGTCTTTGAATATGGTTCTCCATACATCATTACTCATACATGTATACTCAATTCGATATGATAATTAATTTCCTAATATTATTCTCAATTTCGTTTGAAGTTAACCATTGTGGACGTACCTCATTCATTTTTATATTTCCATGTATTTCCTCATATCATCATCGGAAATACTGCATTGGATCTTAATCCATACTTGATTACTCAACTAAAATTTGAAGACTGTGAATCCACTGTCATCGCCCTTTTTCTGGAACTCAGACTTGCGGAATACTTCGTCAACATAAGCAATTATAGTCCTGTAATATCGATGTCGTCAACATTTCGAATCATAAGGAGACATATCAGTGAACTGAATCGCTAACGTTGTTTCATTTCCAATTTTGACTCTATTCTTCGAATAATCGAGTCCGGGAATTGCTCACATTTGCTGTGAGCTCCCAAAAAGATACTGTCTGTTCCATGCAATGCTATTATTTCATTCAAACACTCAATTTCTGTAGATCCATCTGATTATTTTGAGCATTTTCCGTATTCTTCTTCATTTTTTCCTCTTCAACTGTTCGTTCAAACACCACAAGATTACCTGCTTCGTCAGTTTATATATTTGTATTGTCTCTCCCAACTCCAGATTCCACTCTATCTTAACGAAATTTGAGAACAATATACTCGAATTTCATATTCTATATGACAAAAATATCAAACATCTGATACTTCATCCTAAACAACATTTCCAATCACATCTGAACCATCAAATCTATTTACAATGAACGAATTCTTCGAATCTCTTCACCGAGAAAGAGCAACGTAAAACTGTCCATGGGAGAAAAGCGGCCGTTTTATATGAATACCAACCTCATCTAAACTTCGACGTTGAAACTTATTAATCGTCATTGCGAATACCCAGACCACAGGAAACTGTTTCCTGTGAACTACGAACGGCAGGAAAGACTCACCCTTGGTTAGTGTTATCTTAGGTATGAAAAGTACTCTCCCCATATTCTCCCCAGTTATAACTTCCGCTCCAATATTATGCTCGTACGATTTCCTGATCTTCAATCGAATCCCATTACACAAACCCTCTGTCACGCTCAGATTCCGAGTCATCAGATTCCGAATCAACATCACAATAGCATGTAATTTCAAATCAAGTTTATGTGGAGTTGAACCATCTCTAATTTCATTCAGAGACTCGGTTGGATATTTCAGATGGGTGTGATCTGCACCTTTGTGAGTGGCATGATCAACGCTTCGTAAGAGGATGTTGGACCATCGAACATTGCCAAGATTTTCTTTTTCAATTTCATGATATTTTCTTTATGAGATGACAGAGCAACTCTATTCGTAGAAATATCTTCATTGATGTCTCTGAATATGGTTCTACGTACATCATTACTTTTCCGCTCAGGTCTCACTCTCACTCCTTCAATTCTGCCCTCACCTCCACCAAAAGGATGTTGGAAGAATCAGTGTCCGTAGATCTCAAAGTTTTAGTCAGCTCCATTACATTGAACAATGGCCATAAGGCTAACGATGTGATGATATTTTCCAATATGTATTGATAGTTTCCTGGATTATAGGATGTCTATTCCCATTGGTCAAAACTTGGATTTGTCTGGAATCCCCGCCTGAAAGCATCGATTTTCGACCAAAGGGTGAGTCATTGAAAAAAAACGTCACGGAGTGTTCTATCGACTTCCTCTAAAGCTTTTTTGGAAATCATTGATGATTCACCCCAGATGATAACACTTGCTTCCCTCGATTTCTTCTCATCAGCATCAGATTTCAAGAAGATGCTTTCAATACTTTCTAGATCCAAGGATAGTCTGGAGCATCTATGACTTTTCATGCCTTGTGGTAAAAAAAATCGACGCAATACCTGTCCACGCCATTGATGAAACCTTCTTCTTTTGGGATGAATAAAAATGAATGAGACCTTTACAAGGAAGTTTTCTCACAATCTCCAGGACCATCAATGAAATTGACTATATTTTCATTACTTCTTGAGTTGCTATGGATGGATTCTTGATCCTTCACCTCTTCGAATCAATAATCAGGGGTAGCGGGGGTTGGCGAGCGGAGCGAGCAGGGGGGCTTGCCCCTCCTAGTGTATATATATATATATATATATATTTATAACTATATATTTTTAGTTATAGACATTTATGACGACCAATTTTACAAATATACCCACTTATGACGACATTTTCGGTTATGACGACCGGTCGTCATAACATTTACAAATATACCTACTTATGACGACCAAAATTTTCTTTACGTATACATGACTTATGACGACCGGAAACGGCTGTCTCAGAAAACTTCTGTTATCTCCTCGGCGGTCATCTCCCACGAGGGATGGTTAGTGTTTTGAACGCAAAACGGAGTCTCAGCACACGTCTGTCATCTCCTCGGCGGTCATCTCCCACGAGGGATGGTTTAGTGTTTGAACGCAAAACGGAGTCTGAGCACACGTCTGTCATCTCCTCGGCGGTCATCTCCCACGAGGGATGGTTTAGTGTTTGAACGCGAAACCACTGTCTAAGCAGAACAACTGTTATCTCCTCGGCGGTTATCTCCCACTAGGGATGGTTTAGTTTTTGAACGTAAAATCACTGTTTTAACCCCCGGTCGTCATAACATATTGATAAGTGTAACAACGGTATCTATACTGTCGGTCGTCATAAGTACTGTATAGATGAGTTTATATATATATATATATATTCATCTGCAGTATTATTGGTGCTTATTTCATGTTATGTTATTGTTTTCATCAATTCTGTACATCTCAAATTGCCCCATGGGACTCATTGTCCCAAAGCCAATATACTCAAATTAATCAATCACTCAATCAATCTATTCCTCTGACTAGTCACAAATCGTGTTACATTTCTCCTGACCGGTGTGCACATACGTGGACACATATGAGTAGTTCCACGCGGAAGCGACCTACAAGAAAGAGTCATGTTTCAGATCCTTCTGTTAACATTTTTATTTGATTCTTCGATACAAAATGTTATGACCCGAGTGGAGGGCTCGGAGTAACAAATAAATTATTTAAATCATTTGAAACAGCTTACCGGCGCACTGCCCAGTTGCATTCACCTATTCCTACTTGGCGTTGCTGTGACTGCTACATGTATACATTGATATATATATATATATATATATATATATATATGTTATATATATTTATTCGATGGAGGGGCAAATGTTTTGGTCTTGTGAAATATTTGTTCAATGAATTGGACTCAAGAGATATTTGATTTCTGAATCATATGAATGCGTGAATGATTCAATTATTGTATCACACTCAAAATGATAAGAATCGTATTGGAGATGTACTGGTTTGGTTTATTCAAGGATAAATGATCAGAATCTAGACCAAGATTCAGAATACTAAAACTAAACCCAATTCGACTAAATTAAAAATCAAACTAACTTACAATCTACTCGAGAAATGATATTCTCGAGGCAGGAATATATCGAGCAGGTGACGAGGTGATGAGCGTCCAAGTTGGTCTTCTGTTTTATTCCAAGGGCAAATTCGGAGCCGGCCTTGTAGCGGGGCGTCGGTCTATTTTTCGACGGGATCAATCGGGCTCCGTGTCCGCACTTTCCTGAACTTTGCTTTGTCGTGTGGTTTCTACGTGCACTTGGGCAAAACGTTACGCGACCCAAAAACGTTCGAAGCTTTACTGTTGAAATTTTGTCAGTGATTAACCAAAGAATAACTTTTGATTCTTGAATTTATATGTGCGGACACAAGTTGAATTTTGATGACTCGACTTGAGATGATTTTGAAATTGTGCTACTTGAGATTTTAACACATGTCACTTATGTGTTACAATCTCTTGACATGTTGCGTTTTCTGTTACGCCAAAGAATATGAACTTCCCACCACCCAAGGGGTCCCGGAAAATTTTCTTGGTCCCATGGCGAGAATTTTCGGAAATTGAGTAAAATACATTTTTTTCAAAATTCTAGCAGCTTTTCCCACTAAACTGCAAATGAGTCGAGTTCGCTCACAGCTGGCGACATGCGGCATTCGAAAGGATACCCGAAAACCTATCGAAACCGCTTTCCAAAGAATGATGTTGAGGTTATGGGCGGCCTGTCCGGGCAAAAGTGTGAGAATCACTAAACAGTAAATTCCTCAGTTGCTCATTTTTTTTAATCTCTGAAAATCACATATTTGATGTAAAATTTTGTATCCTTCCACAAAAATTGGTCCCGATTCCTTTTCCGTCCGTCTACGGCCTGTTTCTTCCAATCTCCCTAAACCTATTCCCTTAGCATTCTGAAATTGTCTTTTTACTACGCATGCGCAGGTATTGTACTGTAGAAACCAATTCAATTGAAAAGCCAAGAAAAATCCCTTCAGAATAACCACTTGACGAGGTCAGTTTCATCAATTTGGCTCGGAGCTACAGCATTTAAAAAATCACTGAAGAGTTGAATAGGAGCCACCGCGACAACACTAGGAAAATCCGGGCATGATTCCTGTCATGATGTATCGTTTGTCTATTGACGCACTTGAGCTGAAGCTCCATCTTTCGTAGGCTGTAACTCCGAGCCAAATTGATGGAATTGACTTTGTCAAGTGGTTTATTGAAGGAAATTTTCTTGGCTTCCCAATGAATTTGGTCTCAAGAGTCCAAATCTCTGCGCATGTGCAATGAACAGACAATTTCGAACTCCCAAAAAATAGCTCTGCGAAAATTTGAAAAACAGGCCTTTGACGGCAGAAAAAGGAATTGGAACCACTTTTTTCTAAAAGAACTCGATATTTTACATCAAATATTGTTTTTCAGGAATTGAAAAAAATGGCAACTGAGAAATTCACTGTTCAGTGATCTTCACACTTTTGTTCGTACAGGCCACCCATAACCTCAGAATCAACTTTTCGATAGCCGTCTCGATAGGTTCTTGGAAGTCCTTTCGAATGCCGTGAACCACATATCTTTACCTGTGAGCAAACTCGGCTTATTTGCATTTCAGTGGAAAAAAGCTGCTAGAATTTTGAAAGAATGTGTTCTACAACATTAGTAGTCCAACAGCACTTCGGATAGTCATAACAATGATCACTCATCCGAGCGGACTTTATTTCTCGGCCAGATGCAGCGTCAGCATTTCAACATTCGCTCATTGACTAGACATATATATATATATATATATATATATATATATATATATATATATATATATATATATATATATTCGTGTGATATATATCAAGCGGCACGCGACGCTTTCTCACGCTAACGGCTATTTTCCCACGACGATATAGTATGTCCCCCATCCCATCTTACTGACTATTGCATCCAAGGGAGGGGACCCGCAACGTATGCATGGTATACGTGGGCGGTACCATACTTACCAATCGACGCCTCTATCGACAAACGATCCAGCCTACAACCCTAGGGTAAGGATAAAAGTGGCGGTTAAGCAGGGCCTATGAATCTCTGACTATGCATGCGCATGAAGTATATTTGAATCGTGATTTCAACTAATGAATCGATATTATGATTCTCAGCTTCTAGAGTAGGTAATCAAGTGCGGTTTTTTGCAAAGTATTCTGAACATTTGGTCACGAACTGTCAAACAACTCTCAAAGTTGTACGTTTAACTGTTACTCATATATGAACGTTTGAAGTTGAGCATGTTCACAGTATATCCACTGATTTTTTTTAATTGGTTTGAATTATCTGCTGTTTCAATATTTTGATTGAATACAACAATTATCGAACATGGAATTCTTTCAAGTTATAACTCCTTCAAGAAGTTGGAGTGAAAAAAATAAAAGTGTTATTTCCTTGATTCTTGCGACTTTTTCTCTCATGGAATGACGAAAAAAGGTGAATATAGAATGCTTATGAGTCATATCTGCTCATAGTGGAAAAAGTGGGAGTGATATTTTCTTGATTCCCCCCACATTTTCCTCGTGGAATGAAAGAAATCGTGAACATATAATTTTTGTAAGTAATATTTCCTGAGATTAAAAATATTGACAGTGATATTTTCTTGATTCTTGTGACTTTCTCTTCATGGATTGACAAAGAAAATTGTGAACATAGAATGCTTGTGAGTAATATCTGCTCAGTGTGAAAGAAGTGAAAGTGATATATTTTTAATTTTTACCCACTTTCGCTCATGGAATGACAAAAGTCGCGAACATAAAATTCTTGTCAGTAATATTTTCTCAGAGTAAGAAGATTGACAGTAATATTTTCATGATTTTGTGAGGTTTTCCTAACAAAGTTACGAGAAAAAGGTGAACATAAAATCTTTGTAAGTGATATTCTTCTGAGTAATTCAGTTGAAGTAATAATTTCTCGATTTTGGGATTCTTCCTCGCGAAATAACTAAAAAAATATCTGTTCGAGATATGGTATCAGTATAAAAATTTTGGATGTTAAAATATTGAGGCATATATTCCAATATTCTCACCTGTATGACGATGTTTTCAACACCACAGACGTTTCCTTCTCCTCCTTGATGTATTCAATTTATTTCTGATGAAGTTTTGAATTAAATTTCGAAGTTTTCATGTAGAAATCACACAGAAGCCTCACGAATCAATTGATTATGATGTGGAAATGTCTCAATTGAGATAATTGGGAAATATGTTTCTTCAATTAAATACGATACCATCCCCCATGCCAGAATTTTCATGTATATGATGCAAACAGATTTTTTTCGATAAGATTGTGGATTACATTTCTGATTTCAAT
The DNA here is from genome assembly GCA_029851415.1 of Eretmocerus hayati. Lineage (NCBI taxonomy): Eukaryota > Metazoa > Arthropoda > Insecta > Hymenoptera > Aphelinidae > Eretmocerus > Eretmocerus hayati. The sequence goes on from CM056741.1 coordinate 97,478,102, forward strand.
AATTATAAGCAGAGAAATTGGTTTAAGAATATGTTTATTCCCACATGAGCTATGACATATGACCAATTATTTTTATATAGTAGGAGAATTATTTGACACATTCTTTCATGTTTCATGTATGAGTTCTCATGTGCAACGCCAACAAAATCTAAACATCAGTAAACAAGCCTCTTGATGATGGCACGAGGTTCCAAATGCATAACGGCACGTCGAAAATCAGACGAGCGCACGATACTGGACTTCATGATGAAACATTTCACATCCATAGGATGAACACCTTTATCACCACTAATTAGTTCCTCAAACAGCTGTCATTCACTAATGCAACGCATTTTTTGATATCAATTGTCAAACCGATCACCAAAAATTTCACTCGTAGAACACCAGTCTGCTACCTCGACACCGCTCTTCAAGAGTGAGCCGTCTTCGATACAGCACACGCCAACTGAACCCGTCGGCATAAATAACCACAAAAATGGGTAAAATGTGTGGCTCAACTCGGATTCGCACTTGACTGTGAAAGGCGTTGGTCATATTATATAGCGGATACAGAGCTCGAGATTCTTCCAAAGACAGATTGTATCGAACACTGTAAATTCGATAGTACTGACTGCCGAGTACAAGTTCGAACAAACCTACTACAACGCCAACCACTACCGGATATGATCGCCTTCGTTGGAAAGCAACCATGAAATCGAGCGCTTCGGCATTAACTTGTTACTCAAAATCGTTTACTTCGAATGCACCAACTGCCGCTACAGCAATCGAACCCGAGCTATCCGAAACGTAACCTTCGTCTTTTTTTAAGGAGATCATAATTCAGACTGAAGAACTAGTGAGTAATCTACACTGCATGAACCCCTCAAAGACATCATTTGCTTGACAGTAGATGTATCAAAAGTTGCTTACTCGTTCAGTTGATGACTACTTCACGCCACACGGATAAACATTACGTATGAAGTTCCATACATATTTCATACATATTTGAAAACTGCACATCTTTTTCGTTGCTTTGATCGTATTTCGTTCTTATAGATGAATTCCCATGTCCAGCACCGATGTAAATGACGTGAAACATAGGGTTCCGGTGAGGTTTGATGGTGAAATCACCTCAAAACTGTTTACCAAAACGTGGATGGAGAGGATCATACTTCAACAGAGTTCGTTCCCTCGTAGTCCTTACACACCTGTAAATTCTGTAGTGTTCACGCCAGCACAATATTCCCACTCTCACGAAATCGGGACCATCCCATGAGAAAGGCCATGCTTATTTTTCACAACGCATAGCCATTTGCATCGTGAGTTTCTCTGGTAATGCTTGCACAAAAGCAGCTTCTCTCAATTTACCGACAGCAGCTAGTTCTCTTTCTATATCATTTTTCTCGTCCTCAAAACCAAACACTTTGATATTACGCAATTCCAAATTCTCGAGATCATTAGGACACTCAACGGATACAACTTGCCGAATCGCTAGGCAACATTGTCGCGGTATGATCGCTACGAATTTCAGATTGAGACTGAAATAGGTGTCTAGATATTTCTCTGTCGTGACCATGTGTCAGAGGTTATGACCATTTGTCACGTGCATCGCTGATGTATATTTTTGTTATGCTTGTATGCCACATTTTTCCTTCTCATCGAGAAAAGCACGTAATCTTTCACGGATATTGCGCACTATTATTTTGTATGACTCTTGGTCACATGCCCCAGGTCTAATATATAGCATTGTTATTCTCTTTCACTAAACATTTCTCAACAAGAAAGCTACATCATTTCAACCGAATATTTCATCATATCTTTAGTAATTTTATGAAATATCACGATATATTGTGGAATTCGCTTCTCTGATGGCGGTTTAATACAACCGAACGTTTATTGTATGATCATCAGATATGACCTACCAGCCCCCCCCCCCCCCCCCCCACCACTACTCAAAACATATGAATGTAGGCTTTGGGTTCTGATAGTTTTAGTGCAAATCTTGCAGCCATGGAGACTGCTATCTTGAAAGATATTCTGATCAGCGTTATTAGACGTATACACAGTTACGTATTAATACACGAACCTCATATAGGCGTATTGTGTAGTGCAGAATGGGTTAACGGTTTGGAAAGATTCTCTACAAATGTATTGGAAAAGATGATCCGTTTTCTACTACTGCTTTGTAGTTTTGGGACAATTAATCATTCCTCGAACACAAAATTGATTGATACCCCAATTCTACACGAAATTGTCCACCTTGTTATTGAGGGAAAACAAAAAAGTTTTGAGGCATACCCAGCTATGTGTTCCTTCATGCAGCAGCGTTATGGTATAACTTGTAACACCCATCCATCAATAGATGTACTCAAATATCCACACACATGGAAACACAGCATCATTATATTGTTTCGGATAGTGAACCCAGACCTTCGACAAGTAGGGAAAACGATAACATCGACTATGGCCAAGCTGAAAATCCAACTGGATCTAGTGTTCATGGTAATCCTGTCAATGGTGGGTAACAGAGAATTCTATGTACACAATTATAGAGTTTGATGAACAGAACGCTTCTTTATCAATTTTCAGACAATCATCCAACGATTGATCAAGGAGGTGGCGGAGAAACTCAACCGTACGAAATGATTGATGAATCTACGCGATTCATTTGCAAATTTGGCCTTCATGGTCGAGAAATTGTCGCTCAATTTGTCGATCCACCTGAAGGAGCTGATGTATACGAGTGGATTGAAAATGGTTTACGAGGTCTACACGCCAATGTTTGTGAGAGGGGTTACCCGAACGATTTCATCGGAATGACGATGAACTCGCAATATTTTAATCAAGGTTCACTATGGATCTCTTCCAGACTTAAACAAAATTTCCATTTTGAAGATATATGGAGTCTGTTTTTCGAGACAGCCCAGAGTTTGGACGGATTTGTTTTTCGAGACAGCCCAGAGTTTGGACGGATTTGAAATGGATCAGGGTTTCAACATAACATGCAACATTGTGAAAAATCTAGATGGTCAAGGAAGAGTTCGCCTTACAGAAAATTCGCTCAAGACAAAGTTCATCTTGACCATACGCAATGATGATAATCTTTGCTTAGTGAGATCACTGGTGACGGCATTCGCTCATGCTGTCAGGGGTCAAGTACGTAGTGGTCCATTGCATGATTATTGGAACGCGATCCGTCATAGTGCAGGAAATACACAAAAGAAGGCTTGTGTAGATCTATTACTATCATCGAATGTGTCGGTACCAGTCAATGGTTGCGGTTTACATGAGATAAAATTTTTCCAAGACTTCTTCACCCAACAAGCTACAGCCATACTAGTTTACGGTTTCAATGATATTGGCAGAGGTGTACAACCAATATACGATGGTTCTCAATTTGTACTAGATAACTGCCGAAAAATACAATACACATTGAGAATTATGTTTTATGAGCACTTGGCACACATTGAGCCAATTCTTAATATGATTGGTGCAGCTGCTTCTAATGAATTTTGCATCCCATGCAACAAGAGCTACTCGAGAACTAAAGATCATCGTTGCAGTAACAAGTGTCCGAATCGCATGAAAATACCAATGAGTGAGATTGAACCGGCAAAAATTGATTGTTCAAGTTGTCTCAGATCATCCAATGGACAAGTTTGCTACCAAAATCACCTCGAAGAGAATTCTTTCCAGATTGGATTCTCTGTATGTGAGAGGGTTAAATTCTCCCAAAAATGTCTCAAGACTGTACATTTAGAGACTTCAAGAAATGATCACGAGTGTGGCTTTGCCTGGTGTAATATTTGCCACAAGAATCAAGCGATAGGTCACTCGTGCTACTCACAACCTATTCGTAAAATAAAGGGTCCCAAACCCTCAATGTTCTTATTCTATGACTTCGAAACGCAGCAATCGTCAAGTATTTCAAGAGATAGAAGTAAGACGAGGATCCACGTTCCAAATCTATACATCGTTCAGCAAGTTTGTGATTTTTGCATTGACAAACAAGATTTGGCTACATATTGTGGCATGTGTGGACGCCAACAGTTTACATTCGAGAATGATCCAGTCAAACAGTTTGTCAAACTAGCTATAGCCCCAAGAACCATGTTCAAGAAGACAATATGTATAGCACATGGTTCAGGTAAATTCGATGGCCAATTCGTTTTCAAATTCTTTTTGGAAAATCACTCTGAACTTTCCAGCCATCTATCATCATGAACGGAACAAGTATAATTTTGGTGGAATATCTGGACACAAAGTTTATAGATAGTCCAAACTGTTTTCACATTGCATTGAGTAAAATACCCAAAGCTTATGGTTTACCTAATATTGAAAGAGGCTTTTTTCCACATTTATTCAACATGCCTGAGAATCAAGATTACGAAGGACCTCTGCCAGCCATGGACATGTATTCTCCAAACACAATGAGGTTTGAAGCAAGACTTGAATTGATTGGTTGGTATGAGGAACAAATCAACAGTGGTACAACATTCAACTTTCATGATGGAATTATCGAATATTGTATACAAGATGTCTACATTCTGATATTAGCTTGTCGAGTTTACCGCAAAATATTCATGTAATTCGGAGTCGATCCTTTTGTGGGCTGCGTCACTATTGCCTCTGTTTGTATGCGTCTGTACAGGATGAATTTCCTCAAGGAAAACACAATAAGTATAATCCCTGAGGGTGGTTACAGATTAGCCAACGAACACTCTAAGAAAGCAATCGAATGGTTACATTGGATAGAGAAATTCATATTGAAGAGAGAAATCCCACTGGAAGAGAGAAACGGTTGCCTGAAGGTATACTAGTAGATAGATTTTGTCCGGCTATGCCTGCCGAAAACTGGAAAGGTATTGTTCTGCAATTTCATGGGTGTTACTTCCACGGATGCCCTCGTTGCTACAGAATCAACCGAAATAAAACGGTCTTTGACAAGGACGAGTCGATGGATGTGCGTTTTGAGGGAACAATCATTATCTCGAATCGCATAAGAAAGCTAGGGTATAAACTGATTGAAAAATGGGAAGGTGATTACGATAGACAACGTTCTCAAGATGAGGCGATGGCTAAATTTATGTTGAAAGCTGAGAACTTTCTTGGCAACCGCGAACCTCCGAATCCAAGAGACGCTTTTTATGGGGGTCGGACTGGGAACGATGTCAATTATCACAAGTGCAAACCCGGGGAAAAAATCAAATATGTTGATGTCTGCTCTCTGTATTCATTTATTCGTAAAAGAGGTCAATTTCCCGTAGGACATCCGAAACTATATGTTGGTGATGAAGAGTGTCGTGAGCCCACCGATTCTGATTATGACTTATCGCTCGTGGATGGATTGATCAAATGTGTTTCACCACCAAGGGATTTATCACCCTGTTTTACCAGTAAGAATGCACGATAAGTTACTATTCCCCTTGTGTAGATCATGCGTGAGTATGTCGTTGCAAGAAGACTGTCCTCACGATGATCCAGCCGACAAAGTGTTAAAAGGAACCTGCGTCTCTAAAAAGATGAAGAAAGCCATTCAATTAGGATATATAATATGCAAAATAGACGACATATGGCAGTATCAAATGACGCAATATGATCAAACAACTCAAACTGGTGGATGATTTGCGGGGTATATGGATAAATTTTCCGCTCAAAAAATGTGTGCATCGGGTTTCCCACCTGATTGCGATAACGATACCGATGAGAGGGATGATTACCTCAACGAACTAATGATTCGCGAGGGTATTCATCTAACTATCGATGATATTTCACCAAATGCTCGCTTGAGATCGATTGCAAAATTACAAGCCCTTACAGTTCCATAATTAAAGTCCATTCGTTGTGGGGTAAAATAGGTCAGAGGTCTAATTGCTGGAAACAGAGGTTGTCAAAATACCCGAAAGATTAATGGAGCTGCTCACAGCCCCTGACGTTTGCGTGAATGGAACCTGACCTCTGAACGATGAAACCCTATGTGTAAATTGGTCTTTCGTCCAAGAAGCAGCCACCCCATCATCGAATACTAATATTGTTATTGCAGCATTTACAACGGCCCAAGCGAGACTCCATCTTTTTGGTTATCTACATTTGTTGAGTAAGAACGCTATCTACTGGGATACTGATACTGTATTTCAAATATGTAGACCATCACAACCCGAATTACCGCTCGGAACAATGTTGGGTAAGTTAACAGATGAATTAGCTGACAAAGGTATCGGAACATACATAACTGAGTTTGTGAGCGGTGGCCCCAAGTTTTATGCGTACAAGTATGTCACACCAACGGGTGAGGAAGGCTGTGTTTGTGAAGTGAAGGAAATTCGTCTAAACTATGAGAATAGCAAGAAAATTAATTCTGATTCAATCAAAAATATGGTGTTAAGTGGCCCACTCAAGATCAATTTATCGTCTATGGCTATTAGACGAACGAAATTTCTTGATGTTGATACAACTGAAGGAAAGAAAACGTGTAAACCTGTATACAGTAAGAGACGATTTATCGGAAACGCAAGAAGTCACCCGTATGGTTTTGAAAAATGATGGAGGGAAGATATGTATCATTATTTTCGAATGAAGAAAAATCATCCCATCATTTGCCTGTGTTGACTTTTTTCTCACTGAAACGAGAGATTCTCAATTAGCTTACAACCGCGGGGCCCCTCCGCCCGCGCGCGGCGCTTACAGCGAGCTAGTCGAGCGGCTGTTGAGCTTGATAATGCGCAACACAAGCAGCTTACAAGTGTCGCGAAATATGAGTTAACAGAGCCGCGTGATACGAGCCAGCAGAGACGTGAAATATGAACTTTCTTCAGTTACGCGTCATCATCTGAACACTGCTTCCTAAATGAATTGATCTCCAGGTAGGTTGCAAGGAAGGAGGAGTCAATTTCCAAGATTTACTTTTCTTCAATGATCAAACTCCTATGACAGAACGTAGTCCTATATTTAGCATTTCGATGATTTTTAAAGTTCGTGTGTTCGAGATCTCGTGGAATATCATTTTCAATTCGTTCTTACAAATACAATTCCCTAGACTCTGACCTCATTTTTGCAAGAATGAAATCAAAAAATGCATCATCAACGATTTTATCCATTACCCATGGATGTGCTCGTTTTTCAAACACTTCAGCGTCGGATCCATTCAAGCCAATGATATAGTCGAAAAGTCTTCCGATGGCAATCTCAACTATTTGGGGTATCAGCTCAGAGATCTTTGAGAGATATGAAAATTTATATTCGATGATCCCTGTCAACTCCAACAATCTCTCAAACTCTGTTTCATCTAGAATAATTCTGTCGGAATTGAGTCTTTTTGGAATATCCAAAATCATTTCCGATGTTTCCATCTCGATAACATTCTGACGATTAACGGATGTGAAGTGTAATGACCAAGTTTCATCATAAATGGTCTCATCAACCAAGTCCATATAACCTTGCATGAACCGATAGATCTCACCAAAATCTCTTTCCCTGAATTTTAACCACCTACCTTTGCTGAACTGGATGCCTTTGAAATCTGCATGTATCAGTCGTAAGGTAGGTTCATACACCATGTTTTCGAAGGATTCACACTACAAACCGATCAAAACTTTTTTGCAGCCTCCATTATTCAGGGTTAAAATACTTGATAATATTCTACGCTTGTGCTCTGTGTTGTAGCCCAATCGCTGATCACCCATGGTTGTAGAGCCCGCAACTTTTAACTCGTGCAACGACGAGGATCGAAAACGATTGACTGCAGTGATGGAAGATCGAGAGCTCCTATAAAGCTTTGGATTGTTCATGAGAGGAGAGTGATGAGTATAGTTCTGTTGAAATTGATGAATATTCGATGTCTCGGCAAAATGGAACATTGTCCCGAAGGATTAATAACATATTTTCGACAAGATGATTACGACGTGACGATGTTTTTTGCGTATTTCCATGCTGACCATTCGACTACTCTCATCACGTTATTCACAAACTGCTGTCTTTTCACATGAATATCTAAGTTGTTTGCGAGGGATCATGGAAAATTTTGCGAATCCCTCACCCTTTACACACTGTAATCAGCATTTTAACGACGGTTTCATTGGTTTGTCATTAGATTCATTCACCTCAAATGGTTTTGTTGTAAGCTTGTGACTCATATATGCACTGATAGCTTCAACTGAGACCGGACTGAACAACTCTCCAAAAGAGTATAAGAGGCGATGAAGCTTCTTTAGTCAATGTCAGTTACACTCTGATCTAGTTCTTTACAGTGTGTTCCTAAATTCTACAGATATGTCTGGTGGCATGGAATTTGTTGGTGAATCTGTCCGTTTATTACCAACCATCTTCTCGCTAAACAGTATCGGAAGCAAGAAGGTATTCATGGGTCTGGAGTGTACAACGTTGTCAGAGAAGAAATACATACCAATAATGAGTCTACTGGATCTTACTCTAACAGGAATTGGATTCAACATTAGTCAGTGGTCTCAATTGAAGGAACAAAGGACGAAAATCAATAGTTATTCATACGGATTTGATCCCAATTCGAGGGATAAGAAAATTCAAGGTGATAAATGGACTTTGAAATTCACCTACAGTCGTCACGAGAATGCTTTGGAATTCGCTGAAGAGCGTCAAGATGTGTCATCAAAAACTGTAATTGACTTTGATCATTCTAGTTTTCACCTACATACTGATCTGTTTGAACGATTGATGGAAATATCGCAGTATATTGACCATAGATTCGAATATCTAACGAAAACAGCCACATTACTACCAATTGTAGTTGAAACCATTGTTGCCCATCTTTTCTATCGTTTCTTACCCATGATCGATTTTCGAATCAAATTTCGTAAGGATATCGTCAAAATGGCTTTGAATGAATTGGAAAATGACGATAGATTCTTCGATAGACTTGTGAAGAATGTAGAACTGAGATCTAACGGGTCAGAAAGTAACATTGGCATTTGTAAAACCGAAATGAAAACATTTTTTTATGAGATTGTGATTACGAGGACTGACGGAATCGTCCAAATGTTGAATACCCGATTAGGAGACTAGGATCAATTGTACATTACATGCGATATGAAGTTATCCTATACTGGATTGAGAAGCTGATTCGTTCTATCAATACTCTGTTATTTTTTTTGTTGACATTTTCAAAATTGTGTTTATGTTAAAAATTGTCTTGTATAATATATCGTAAATCAATAAAATGAAACGGTTCTCTCCTTTGTATCATTTGTGAATGCTCTGGAATGGATCAAGTTTGGGAAAAACTCATCATCAGGTTAATTTGTGCGTGGATGAATGTAGTACAGATGTTTCAAAGATATAAACGTTTGTTCAAATAAAGTTGATTGATAATAGTAATATAATTCTTGTAATCGATCTTGGAGGACTGGTGTTGTGTAAAAAAATTTTTTTCACACAAATTCATGCAAAATCATTTTGTATATTCTGCGACGTTTCGTCAGCATAGTTTGCCGACCTCATCGGGCACCAAATTTTCACACACAGTACATAACTATTGGATCTTTTCAAAGGTGTTCAACTCACAACAATGTGAGTAGTGTGTAAATTAGACGGTTCATGATGACTGACGAGATGATGATTGATGATGAGACATGATGATGATTGAGTCAGTCATCATGAACCGATTGATTTACACACTTAAATTTGACGTAAAAGGTTACTCACATTGTTGTGAGTTGAACACCTTTAAAAAGATCCAATAGTTATGTACTGTGTGTGAAAATTCGGTGCCTGATGAGGTCGGCAAACAATGCTGACGAAACGTCGCAAAATATACAAAATGATTTTGCATGAATTTGTGTGAAAAAAATTTTTTTTGCACAACACCAGTCCTCCAAGATCGATTACAAGAATTATATTCCTATTGTCAAAAACCTGAGGACGAGTCAAGAAATCAATCAATCAGAGTTGATTGATGTCTGCTCTTTTTCTAATAAAGAATGTCTGATTCTGTCTACAAATCCACAAAATCTATGACACTTCCTAAGTAACAAATGGACTCATTGGTCAAGTGTTGATGAATATGCTCTGTGACTGACAACTATGTTATATTCAATCAAGATATTTCCGCGTATTAGAAATTGCAATCTGTAGGGAGGCTACACATCAGCATTTCATAGCACGAGAGAATTGTTATCAAAACTAGTACTGTTTGTGTAACCCATACGTCTCGCATCGTTGCACAATGTTGCGGAGGTTTCACGTTAAACCTTCTTATCGTCTCGCTGACCGTGCATCTTACCTAGCATCTGACAACCGGTCAGCATACATAGGCTTGATTTGGTTGAAGCAAAAACTTGCGCGTCGAAAAGAATGTGCAACTAAAAACATTTGTTGTTCTTCAAACATCTTGAGAAATTCTTCTTCTCTGCGACCAACTACTCCCACCTTCCTCCTCCTACTACACAACATAATACCATCAGTCATGTCCTATCCAGTCGTAATTAGGCTCTATCCCAGAGTTGAAGTGCTCTGTTTCCAAAAGCTATGTCACCCCGGGATGTGATGCTTGAAGAATGTTGCGAATTACCCGAAAGCCAAGTTATTGATGAAGTGACGCGCTCAAATCATCCAGATCATCGTCGGCGATCTGCAATCGGCCTTATTCGTTCTGTGAACTATTTACGAAACATTGCTAGAGTGAGTGTGCGTTTGATTCATCAGTGGTGGAATCGTTGTCCATGGCCATTCCAATGGCTAGGATCGAGATACGGTGCAGTGGAAATAATCTGTTGGCGTGATTACTATAGAATATACACGATCACTGCCATCAGCCAGGCCGATACCTACGCAAGATATGGCCTGAAACGTACACCACAACGCGTCGTGCATCCATCAACAACTCGATTCATTGTGAGATGCACCAGGGGACCAATCTTCATGATTTTATATATTTATGAAGATAGATCTTACGAATTCGTGAATCGTTACTCTTCGATCGAATGGGAACGAGCTCGTGGAATATGTTTACGTTGGGGTGTTAGTGATTGAGTTGATATAAACGAAAGGTATATCCTTCAAATTTAACTGTAGGTCTAAGTATAGTGATTGCTAATATAGTACTCTGCAGTCGTGCAAACAAGCTTGGTATTGTTTTTTCATGGTCTCGCACCTACGAGTCACGCACACATTGCAATGCAGCAAGAGATTTATCATCATCTTGAGGATGTTCACGTTGCAAGATTTGCGGGATTCTTGAGATGATATGTGCTGCCCCTTGTCTTGGATCACGTCAGTTTGCATTGTGTCGTGGTACGGAACAGTGTAGCTATGGCCCGAAGTAATACTCGCGTTGAGTCAGAGATTAGTCTGAGTTCAACATCATTTTGGTGCCTTGGTTTAGGCTAAACTTTGACTCAACGTGACTATCACTTCAGGCCTATGTCTGATAACGAGTTTGTATTGGAGTTGGAGTATAATAGTTGTAGTGATTCGAGTAGTGATACTGATCCTTGTTGCGAATCAATCGACTCGAATTCATCTGATGATTCCCGATTTTCCAGTGAATCTGATGATGATACTGATATTACAACATCCGATAATCTAGTGCATCGTCGTTTAATAGTGGGGGATACATCTTGTAGAGTGCGACAGAGTGTTAATCATGAAAAGAATCTTGATGCGCCTCAAATAACAACAATACTTTTGACATCCAACTGATGCGTGGTTCACTGTTACAAACTACGGTTTCTGACGAAATTCTCAAGGACATTGAGAGTAAGTATGGAGGATGTATACTCTCGTCAAAGGAGCAGGCCAAACCCTCTTTGAAAGTTCGACACGTAGTACCTATGGACTTATCACATGCTTCGACCACAATCAATTGTTTGTGTGATAATGAATTGAGGAAGAAAAGACCAAGACGTTTGGATGGAGATATGGACCCTGATTGGTCACCCTATAATTTGAATCGAGTCAAGATGAAGCAATCGAAAAAATTGAAGACTGTGGATTGCGGATCTATGCAAAAATTGAATACAATTAGAAATCGATGTCAAAAAGAAGAAGATTATTAGGTCCAAGATAATTAGGATTAAGATCAGTTGTCGTGCCGATAAGATACCTCACAAGCGACGAAGATTACGATGATCAAGTTATGTTATTAAAAACAAAAATTAATAACATAAGATTAGCTATGGGTCGTCAAGTAGCTCGACAACAGGCTATGATTGATCAGCGTCAAGCAGTTTTACAAATTAAGAAAAGTGGAAAATCCCGTCAGCGTTCCAGTGAAATGGTAAAATGTAGTCCTGATTCGACAACATAATTTGAGTGAATAATATACCATAGTCATTCCCTACGAATCGTTGTTTCTATTTCAAAGACATAATGTTGACAGCAACGATTGATGATAAGATGATTGGATATGTTTTCTGGACGTCTTCGAAGCCTAACATGCACAAGTCTATCTATACCCCATTGATAATTTTTTTTGGCAAAAATATTTCAATAGCTCAAAATTTCATCATTTTTGGTCTTGTGAGTTTTGTTTTTACGGTGATAACTAGTGGAAATAGTGTCTCTGTATTACTTATTATGTTGATTATACGTCAATTGTCTCAATTTTAATAATATACGATAAACACTAATTTCTCATAAATATCAGTTGTTATGATTATTGAATCAGATGCTGTTTGCTTCATATACAAAACGATAGAATCAGTCATGGAATCTACACAATATAATTATGAATTTTTATATCTGTATCTGGCATCATTGAATGATTTATGGATTCCGAATGTGATTTCAATGGAGTATTCCACATGAAAACTTTGAAATTTAACTCGAAATTTATCAGGAATAAATTAAATACATCAAGGAAGAGGAAAGAACGTCTGTGGTGTTGAAAACATCGTCATATAGGTGAGAATATTGAAATATATGCCTCGATATTTTAACATTCAAAATTTTTATACTGATACCATGTTTCGAACAGATATTTTTTCGGCTATTTCGTGAGGGAAAATCCCAAAATCGAGAATTTCACTTCTCACACTTAATGACTCGGAAAAATATCACCTACAAAGATTTTATGTTCACCAATTTCTTGTAATTTTGTAAGAAGAACCTGAAAAAATCATGAGAATATTAATGTCAATCTTTTTACTCTGAGAAAATACTACTGACAAGAATTTTATGTTCGCGACTTTTGTCATTCCACAAGCAAAAGTGGATAGAAATTAAGGGAATATCACTTTCACTTTTTCCATCTGAGCAGTGTTACGGGAATTCGTAGCGTGGGTTCTTTTATACTGCACCTGGGGAGTCCTGACTCGACAGGTAGGTAGGTGGAAATTTGGAAGGGGAATAAATACCAAGGGAATCCCTAGAGCTGCGTTTATTAGTCCGAAAGTACAATTACGAGAGAGAGACTTTACAAAGTACTGGGGTTGATTCTACTTGAGTGGAGTCCGTCAAGGGCTGAGGTACTCGACTCGGAATGGCGTTAATGAACGATGTGGTCAGGTCAATAGGTGAGTTCGTACTGAGAACTAGAAGCCCGGCGCGTGATTCTAAGGTCAAACGTACGTGACGAGAGCTCGCGGTGTGTTGCGATTCTAAAACGGATGGACGGATGAACGGATGGACGGATGGACGGATGGACGGATGGACGGATCGACGGATGGACGGATGGACGGATGGACGGATGGACGGATGGACGGATGGACGGATGAACGGATGGACGGATCGACGGATCGACGGATGGACGGATGGACGGATGGACGGTTGGACGGATGGACGGATGGTTGATGGACGGATGGACGGATGGACGGACGGACGGACGGATGAATGGATATATACTCATAATAATAGTAATTCTAGTGAATCACTGTTCTGGTCAAGGACACTTAGTATCACATTAGTGACTAGTCAGGGCAAAATTACTCGTTATTCTAGTTGCAAAATTTTGTAATGAAAGAGGGATAAGGGCTCACAGTCATATCACAGATTATGTTTCATCAGTCGGGTGACAGGAGGTCGCATATAGAAAAAAGAGAAAATATTATTCCAAAGTAGAGCCCAGCCCATCACAGATTGGAATAGTGCTCCTTCTCCACATCAATCCTCTGAGGAGACTGTGTCATCAAGAAATCTATCAAAGCCTCTTTGAGTAGCGATACTTTCCTCAGCTGCTGAAAGCCCGGAGGGAGAACGTTCCTAAGATGAGCACATTGAACTATAGTTCGGGATCTCGATAGAGGTAGGTTCGGCGATGGGAACAGCAATAAGGATAGGAACATAGATAGGAATAGGGATAGGGTGGGTGATCTGCGAATGGGGAGTACCGCACTCATACGGTCTAGTTCGATATAGCTCGGTCTAGTTCAGTGTTATAAGAAACAGGGGCTTTGACAGTGGTAGGAATAGAGATAGGCAAGAGGACAGGGACAGGGACAGGGGCAGGGATGGGAACAGGGATAGGGATGGGAATGTGTTGAGTGGTCTAACGGGGGGAGATTGAAGAATGGACCGTATTAACCTCTTCGTCCATGCACCTACTCCCTGTGGTTGGAAAAATTCTTTCTCGATGAATTGCATCAACTCTGACGTTGGAAAGTTCTCTGAGCTCCTAGCAGATGCAAAAATGCATCGTTATATTTTATTTTCGACCATTTCCACGTATGTGGACACCGTGGACTCGTGGGAAGAAATCATAGAAAGAATTTGACTCCACCAGTTTGATGAATAAAAACTAAACAACGTATAACATAGTCTAATAACATGACATTCCTATTGTGAGACTATTCCACACTTTCTCATCCTCATTGTCGATACATCATAACTATATAAGACCTTGGACATGGATGATTTCCTGAAAAATCCTAGTCATAATCGATTTCCATAAAGTTATCATGGGCAAAGAGTACGACGAGAAGAACTCTACTCGTTTTTGTATGCAAACTCTCCGTATACTCTGGACAAATTGGCTCGCCCAAATTCCTCGAAAGCACGGTGTACACGTATGAGGCCAGATTTCACGAGGCTCGTAATTTCGTATACTTCGACATTATGCATTCTTTCTTGTGGCAATGAATTGGTGTACTCGAAGAGTATGTTTGAATCCTTCTGCATGATTTTCAGACCTTGTATTCGAGTATTATGGTCAAGTTTTAGCTTTTCCGCAGAATTTTATTTTTGAATACAATTAATTTGCATCAAGCAGGTAGTGGGAACGGGTTTACCAAAGAGTAAACTCGAGCAAATCATTGATTTTGGGCGCAAGGAGCGAGACCCACAACAATTTCTGCGATATTTTAAGAGTGGAATTTACTGGCATCATCCAAAGACGCGTCCACGTGTGTGGACAAATGCGCGAAGAGGTTAACGGTCTAGTTTGGTGTATTAGATTTAGTACGGTTGAGTTCAGCCTCATTCGGTCTACTCCGGTCCAGTTGAGTCTAGTTCGATCTCGCTCGGTATAATTCGGTCTCATTACGTCCTTCTCAGCTCAATTCGGTGTAACTAGGATGAGTTCTCCAAAAAATATCAATATATCCAACCCAGCCATTCCGAAAATTCAGAATAGTTACTCTAAATTCCCAAAAATGGTTCATCTATTATCAGATATAATCCAATATGTAGTCATTTCTGTGAACCCCATGAGGGATTCCTTCCTGGCACCTCAAATTAACCAGCAATCATTCTTTTACCATCAGTATTGGACTACGAAAGCATTTCAGAGTCCCCTGGCTTGTCGGGAACATTTACTAGCCGAACGAGCGGTAGCGAGGGAGGCAATAACCGCTAGTAGTCAGTAAGATAGGATGGGGGACATACTATGTCGTCGTGGGAATATAGCCGTTAGCGTGGGAAAGCGTCGCGTGCCGCCTGATATATATTATACATATGTGTGTGTGTGTGTGTGTGTGTGTGTGTGTGTGTGTGTGTGTGTGTGTGTGTGTAGTGGAAAGTCCATATTTTGTACGATTGAAACGAATAAAAATGTCAACAAAAGGATCCGAGACATGACCCTCTTTCCCGTGGAACTAGTCGTATTTGAGTCGCTCTCCGGGTTACGGTTCGAGGATCTGTCAAAAATTCTAGTGCGATCCCTTCCGATAGTCCGAACCGATGAACATCGTGTTGTTCTCTCATTAAAAACCTGATTGCTAGTTGCTAATTCATGCGAATCAATCTGAGTGAAGAATCTGATTTTCAATGAAAGCTGGAAATGATTCTTGGTAGAATAGAATAGAATATCCTTTTTATTCGCCTTTGGGCAAAAAACATCAATCATTCATACAATACTCGTACATATACAAATCCAGTAATAGCATTTTGGTCAAGGATTTACCATCACAGATGTGACTAGTCGTTTGATGATGATATAACTCGAATTATTCTAGTTCACAGACGAGATCATGAATGGCATGGATTAGGAATAGATAGTTACAATCATAATTTGCATAACAATTGGGCCACTGGAAGACTTGAACAAGAAACGAGAAAATCACTCAATTGACATATATAAAAGTGCCCTCAAAGATTAGAAAAAAAATGCCCAGTGTCCACATCCATCCTCATGGGGGGGGGGAGGGTTTCCGAAGATTCTTTCACTGCCTCTTTAAACAGGGAAACTTCTTTTACATGCCGAAAGCCGAGAGGGAGGAAGTCCCAAAACCGTGCGCATTGACTTTGGAACGATCTTAGTCCGCAGTCAAGACGCATTCTTGGAACTTTGAGTTCCTGTGCTCCTGCCTCACCACGCTGTTGGCGCTCGGATTGGTACGTGGTAAACATCGCAGCTAGGTAGCCAGGTTCTCCCGAATGCATGATCTTGTGCATTGAGAGGGCTGCGAAGTACATCCTCCGCGAATCAGTACGTAACTAATCCAAACGCTCCCTGTACGGGGTAATATGTTCGCTCTTCTTAATTCCAAAAATGTACCGCACACAGGAATTACTCAGTCTCTGTACCCGCGTCCTTAGTTCGTCAGTGGTGTCTAGATACACGACTGTGCAGTAGTCTAGGTGTGGTTGGACTAAAGTCTCGACCAGTCGAATACGGAGTGTCTCGGTAGTGCATGCTCTCATAAACCGCGAACCGTACGGTGCCTTATTAACCTTCTTTGTAACTTGATTCATATGCGGTCTTCACAATAATTCACTATCTAATGTCACACCGAGACTCACGACAGTGTCACTGAATGGGACATATACTCTGTTCTGCGTCTCAACCCCCGGTAAATCCATTTCCTTTAGATCTGCGATGTTCCTGTCGGAAGCAAAGAGGATTTCTTTGGTTTTACCAGAGTTGAGACGCAAGTCGGAGCCCTGAGCCCATCCTGCGACAAGTCTTCCGATTTCTCCTAATCGAGCGATTCCCTCCAAAGTTCTTCAGAGTTCTCTTTCTCAACTTGGAGATAGAATTGGAGGTCTGCATAAAAGAGATGATTCACCGATTTTTCGTGAAGCAACTCAGGGAGGTTATTGACATACAGGCTAAAGAGTAGAGTTCCAAGAACAGATCCCTGTGGAACACCGAGATTGGTTGCAAGACAATCAGAATTTCCATTTTTCGTAGTGACCCTTTGGGTGCGATCCTGTAAGTATGATTTGAACCACAGTAGAGCTGATCTTGAGAAACCGAGATGTCTGAGTTTACTCAGTAGTTTTGATGGTGAAATCGTGTCAAAAGCCTTGCTGAAGTCAAAAAGCAGTAACAAGGTGATCTTTTCCCTGTCAATTCCGACTCTAATGTCATCAGTCAACTTCAAAAAGGCAGTCTAAGCGCTATGATGTTTCTTGAAACCAGTCTGGAAGCCATCTTTCTAAGATACTCCGTGATTTGGTCGTGCGCAATCTTTTCCAGAACCTTAGATAAAAAGCACAGCAATGCAATGGGACGGAAGTCCTTGACTGCTGATGGAGCTGCAGTCTTTCTCAAAGCAATAAGCTGGGCTTGTTTCTAGGTCTCGGGAAAAGTGCTATGAGCGAAGGAGGAGTTGAAAATGTGTACTATAAGATCACCTAAGGCCGGAAAAGCCTTCGCGATCACGCTTTGAGGGACTCCGTCTGCCCCGCGATCCTGCGAGGAGAAATGTTCTACAGCAAGGGCTACTCCATTGAAATTTGTGGGATTAAATTTAAACCCGTCTTCTGAGGCTGACATTATTTCATCCATTGCTTCTTCAATATTCTCGTGCGGTGAAACGGAGATCCCCGCAAAGTGAGTATTCAGCTCGTCCGGTGAGAAGCCATGTAGCTCCTCCTCCTTGCTCTTCGGTAAGAGGCCGAGGTTGCGCATCTCCTTCCATCTAGTCTTATTCGAATCGAGGGCGTCTGAAAGGTGGCTTTGAAGGAAGGAAGTACGCTCTTGTTCTAAGCGCGAGTCGACCTCTTCGCTGAGTCGAAAGTACTCATTTTGAAGCTCAGTACACTTGCGTCGGTTGCGTTGATTACGCTCCCAACGCCGTCGTGCCGCATCTCGTTTCCCAATGAGTACCTTCAACTCTGGACCGATCCAAGGAGCATCGCCTTTGCAAGGACAATTTATTTTCTCTCGAGCTAATGCATCAATATTTCTCTTGGATTTTTCATTAAGGCATTTTACTGCGTCTTCCAAGCTGGTTTCAGTATGTTGCAGAGCTGTCCAGTCACAGCGTAGCAGGCGATCATCCAGTAACTCCGGTGTAATATTGCTGAAATTCCGACATTTGAAAGAGTCCATCGGAGGAGCAACAGTGAAAACATTGATTGTAACATCTATGACCGCGTGCCTGCCAAAACTGGTCAGTGCTCTGTTTTGGTAGTTAGTAATGTTGTCATTGTCATCTGTATAAATATGATTCATCCATGTGTGGGAAGAATCTGAGGAATGGTGGTGAGTCGCGCCATGCCCGACAATCTGTACAGACAGTTCTTCTGTCAGTTCAGTCAGAGCTCCTGTGTCAGGATGAGTCGTGTTTAACAGGCTCGCGTTCAGATCCCCCATGATGATTTTATGGCTGTAATCTCTACATAATCGGCGCAACGAGCTGAAAAGCGCGGAGTCCTCTTGTATGGCTATTCCAGGAGGTCTATATATGACTTCAACTAGAATTGGGGTAGAGTTGCCCTGCTGTATGCTACAAAATAAGAATTCAGGGACACCAGGTTTCCCTGGGCCATTCATATTGGACAACACCAAATGGTTGATTTTGAAATCATTCCGCACATACAGGACGACCCCACCGCCTTCTCGGTTACGATCTTGTCGAAGCATAGAAAACCCCCGGATCCGCACTAGGCTGTCATCCACGCACTCATCTAGCTTTGACTCTGCCACTCCAAAAAGTTGGTAAGAAGGTTCGTTGGCAAGAAGCGGGCGGCGATTTCTTTCGTCAAGGAGTTGAGGTTAATGAAGCCCGCCTTTAAGGAACTACCACTCCCTCGTGGCTCTCGAGCAGTTGAATCTAGTCATGGGGTTTTCACAGGGTCGGTTGTCAGATTGACATCCGATCCCGGGATGTTCGGTACGTTCTGGGTGCTTTCCGAGGCTTTGCCGTTGTCCTTCGGAGTTGATTCACTCGCTGTCTGTATGACGTGAAGATCAACTGAAGATTCAAACGCGTGCGCTCGCACACCATTTCTTCGCCGAACCCAAAGACGTCCACCGCTGTGCCAAACATATCTGAAACCTTGTCCCCGCGCTAAGGGCCTCAGACGCAAATATTCCTCATATTCATCTTGGGGAAGCTTTTCATTAATAAATATTTTCCTGTCTAGCACAAGGGCTTTGGTGATAAGGTCTAACAAGGAAGTCTCGATATCACGAGCGGTGAAATAGTTATGAGTGAATGAGCGCTTGGATCGTATGACATCTCGGACCATAGGGCTACTCGCGAGTTGTACTATACAAGATGGTAAAGTGCGAGATTTGAATGAGGAGATCGCTTTCCCATATCCCCACTCACGCACAAAGGTTGCAGGACACGAACATCGACGACGTCGCTGTTTTCCAGCGTAAGATGGATCGTTTTCAGCACTGCGTAAGCAATATTACATACTTCCTCAAGTGGGACAGCAGATTCATTTTTCAGAGCACCATTGATTATTAATTTAGAGTACTCATGGCCATAGCACGTGTTCTGTTTACGAGCGTGTGAGTGGTAAGCTAATTTGGGTTTTGTTGGAGAAACTACATTCCAGGACTTCTGCGGACACTGATTATGACATATGTTCTCACAGCTATCAGCCTTGGTTTTGCACAGAGCACATTGGTTTATAGTCAAAATCTTTTGTAGGTTATCAACCTGATCTTTCATTGAGGAATTCTGCTTCGGTATCAGTTTACGATCGATACGCAACTCCTCCAGCTGGGAGTTTCGTTCTGCTAAAAGCCTTTCGAGAGAGGACACACGTGTCAACAGCTCTTTATCAAGCTCACTCACTGCTGGTGTGAGACGCGGAGATGTGCTGGCAACGTCGCGTCGGCAAACGATTGCTTCAATGTCGTCGTACTGATTCTGCAGCATGTCAAAACGCTGGAAGACACGATCCAATGTGCTCTGCGATATAAGTACCCACTTCGTCTCCGTATCCTGCGATGATAGTGATGTTAAAGGTGGTGAAAGTGCTGTCCGATCCTGGGTGTTGTTCTCGTAAGTCCCAGCGCCATGCCCACTTGTTGGTGTTCTGGGTGGCGATTGTGACTTGAGCGAGGTGTGCGCCACAGTTCGCTTAGTTTGAATCTGCGCGGGCTTTGCTCTCGCAAGCTTGCTGTTGAGTGGCGTCCCCTGTTCTGCTGGTATAGAACTGAGGTCTCTAGTGGTAGGACAGCCGTCAGTGGGGGACTCCGAGCCGTGACGATGGTGGTGTTCGTCGGGGCAGAGGGAGTTGAAACCTTCTCATGTGTGCGCATAAAAGTTGACAGCTGACCACTCGCATGATTGCCGGAGCTAGTATTCTGCTCCTCTCTCTCTCCCGTTGGTTTGACTGTACTGCGTCTGGCTACGGATGTCTGTTTTGTTGCACTCGCCGATGGTTTTACGCGCGTCATAAGTGATTTTGGTATTTTTTTTTTTTTACACGCGGGTTTATGCGTGCCTCGTAGCATGTGAGACACGTCGCAGTGAGTCCCGAAATCTTCATGCACTTGACATGTGCAACCCTCTTACACTTGCTGCATTGCCTGCTGCCCAGGCGTAGCGTATTTTGACAGACTCAGCAGGTGTTTTCGCTCATATCGCCGTTGTAGTCAAAGAAACCAGGTGACGAGGCTTCTAGCAGACGACGCAGAGAAGCAGGAGAGGGAGAGAGAGATAGAGCGAGACGTACCTGCGCTAAGTTCGATGCGCTCGCAGCTCGTTGCCGCTCTGCTCGTGCACTTACAGTTACTTAACCTCATTCCTCACTGATGTTGGATGTTGTCTTGTGAGGAGTCGAGCAGAGTCCGCAGTCTGGATTTTCTAGATGCGAGACCCTGCATTCATAGCGCATGCAAGTAGCTGAAACAAAAACACCCCGAGGGGCATTTGCACGGCAGGAGAGATTTTCAAGCAAGAGCTGTTCAAAGATAGATGTTTATGGGTTACCTTCCTAACCTGACCCCCTCTAGTACAGGGCTGTACTCGGGCATGAGGTTGGACAATCGGTTTGAAAAGACGAGATACACTCCTGAGTCAAAAAAACTATTCCCACCAGACCAGTCGCGACACCTAAGAGCAGATAGCACTACCAGACCTTCTAACTCAGTCCATGCACGAGTATACTAGGTTTATGCGGTACACCCATGCAGTGTGAACATGAGTGTGACCGAGATGTGAACAATACCTCTCGCATCGAAAATATATGACAATCTGTTAGACTGATAATACCGGCTCTTTAAAAAAGAAAACGTATCTGTACTCTTGACCCGACCTACCTCTCCTCGTGTATTTTGGCTTGCTGAATCCAAATCCGAGGTCGGTGAGGCGCGTTCCTATCTTGATTTCGAGAAAATCGTGAGAATCAGGTGGAAATCGTAGGAATTGGGTAGAATAGCATTACAACTTGGATAAATTGCTCAGTCGAAAAACTGCTCAGTTTAGCTCTATAATTTCTCCTCAGGGATTTTTGGGGTCGCTGACCACGAATATGATGTCAAAATCATGATATCGTCCAATCCAAGATGGCAAATCCAAAATGACAGAACGAGATTTCTTGAAAACTGTGTTACCAGCTGCCACGTCCCACGCCTTGCGCACAATCTCCATTCCTCATTCCCTCTCCTACACCATTGCCTCGGGTGGCCCACAAGCCTGAGCAGTTCGTCACGCCACCGCCAGGTGGCGTCCATCCTCGCCCGCTATCAAAACAGGGCACAGTGTTTTCAAAACCGGTGCCTCAACCAACTTCCACGACGGCCCCTCCGGCTGGACTTCTACAGCACTGTCGTGCTCGGGAGACCACCGGACGGGTACCCACACCCAGGTCCACTTCTACAGCGCTGACGCGCTCGGGAGTGTTCCGACCTAGTGGCAGTCCATATCTGTCCCTCGGGCTGATGTTTGGAGCTTCTTCGGCACTAACGCACCCGGGAGCTCTTACGTCGCTCGGGCGAACTTCTTCACGTCGGAGACCACCCTCGACCCAGGACCACACGGAACCGGAAGCTTGAGGCGAGTTCTACGGACCCAGCACGACCATGGACGACGCCATCTACTAGTCGGCCCCCAGGGATCGGAGTCACAACCCAAGAGGACGGGATCCGCCAGTCACACACTCTCCACGACGCGCTCGCTGGAGCAGGCGATGCTGGCCCCAATGGCGCGCTTCCCACAATTGGGGCTTCGATGAAGGTTGCAGGAGCAACTTCCACGCTGGTGGGCCCATTCCTTATCAGCTTTCTGGGACATCGCCAAGGACAACGGGCCTCCGTGACCACCTAACTGCGACGTCAGCCCTTTTCAGGGCTAACCTTCAAACCCAAATCGGCCCTATTCAGGGCCACCAACTTTCTAACGTATGAACACTGTTGTGGCCCACTCAGTTGCCTCGTGGCGCAAGCCATCCCGGTAACAACTGCTCATTTCAGCTCAGAACACTTCTCGAGGGTTCGCCATGTCGCTGAACACGGGAAAGGGATCAGAAAAACAAATCTCCCCGTTCCAAAATGGCGGACCAAAATGGTGGACAGGGAACTTCCAAGTACTGGTGACTTCAGATTTTGAAACTTTTCTCAAGGGTTTTTCGGACTGTTGATATAATTTCAAGGGCAGAATTGATGCCTCTACAGGAACTCCCTCGACAGCTTAGCGATCTGATGACGACATGAGTGAGTGATTCACAACGAACTCCCAAGCTCCCAGATCCTCAAACCTGGTCACCTTGACCCATATTCGGGCTCCCAAATTCACAAGCCCGCTCATCGTTGGGTTAAATAATTTCGTGATGAGATGTGAGGGGTTGACCTCCTCCGCCGAATCCTCGGAAGGGAACAAAATCTTCAAGCTCCTGAACTCACACATATAGTCACTCTCGAGCTGTCCATTTTCGTCTATCTCTCCCCTACGTCCTCCTTGCCAGTTCACTCATTTGGTGAAGGGAGGGAAGTGAAATAGTGGTATTGAGAACTCGTGGTTTCGTTGCCCTCCGAGGTCTGGGGTCTCAGAATCACGTTCTAGCTTCTCATGACCAAATTACCGAACTCGAAAAAGGCCGAGTTTGAGGGTTTAGGAACTTAGGGGTTTTTATTCTCCCCAGGATTTGGGTCTGACCCTACTCCTGCTTCTCATCACCAAAGTACTGAATTCGAGCGTGACTGGGTTTGGAGATTTGGGAGCCTGGGGGTTTGTTGCCGCTCTAGCTTCCAGGTCTCAGAACCCTTCCCTCGCCTCCTGTCACCAAAGAATGCCACTTGCAAGTGACCAGGTTTGAAAATTTGGGAGCTTGGAGGTTCGTTTTGAATCACTTCCTCATGTCGTCATCAGATTGCTCAACTGTCGAGGGAGTCTCCGTAGGAACTCCCTTTGAAATCATACCAGCAATCCAAAAACCCCTTGAGAGAAGTTCCAAAGCCTAAAGTCATCAGTTCTTGAAGGTTTTCCGTACGTCATTCTTAACCACCATCTTGGATTGTGTTCAGTGGCGCCGGAAACCCTCGAGGAGTGTTCTGAGCTTGAATGAGCAGTTTTCAAGATATCTTGTTCTGCCATTTTGGATTCGCTATCTTGGATTGGACAGAATGATGATTTCGACATTATACTCGTGATCAGCGACACTAAAATCCCCCAAGAAGAGTTTGGGAGCTAAACTGAGCAGTTTTCGGAAATCTCCATTACGCCATCTTGGAACCACCATCTTGGATTTGAAGGAATTAATCCTGACTGAGTATACGTATCCAACAGACCCAAAAACCCCCGAGTACAGGTTTCCAATCCAAAATATGTAGGTTGATTTCTATTGATCTAAATTGTGATGCCATTCTACCTTATTCCCACGATCCCCTCCTAATTTTCATGATTTTCTTGGAATGAAGATAGGAACGGGCCTAACTGACCTCGAATTCGGGTTCAGCGTGTCAAAATACGTAAAGCCTGAAGAGTCGGGTCGAAAGTACAGATAATTTTCCTTTTTTTGTGCGCCGTTGTAATCAATGCTCATTCCCAAGTATTGAGAATAAAATTTGGCTTTTTTGACTTTCGTCTATTCTATAATGCTTATATTTTTCGAATGAAACGGATGAGATATCCATTTTCCTCGATCAGATAAAGTCAAAATATATGAATTTTCGTCCAAAACTGATATTCTTCAGAACCCATCGTCTATATTTCCATTCCCCATCGGCCTGATGCTCACGAATGTGGACGTAGCCAGAACTCTTACGAAACGATTGTTTTTCTATTTTTCTGGCACTGGAAACATTCGACGGTATTCCCTCGACTGGAATTTACCAAAAGAAAAATTCTTTCAATTGACGGAAATAGGTCCCGGTCAGAGGAGATTAAGATTTGTCGTTGACCAAATGACTCCATTACCCTTATTGATGTGCATTATTGATACATGATATATGTCTCTCTCTCTCTCTCTCTCTCTCTCTCTCTCTCTCTCTCTCTCTCTCTCTCTCTCTCTCTCTCTCTCTCTCTCTCTCTCTCTCTCTCTCTCTCTCTCTC